>SJXQ01001584.1:0-128308 GCA_006408695.1 Aepyceros melampus | reverse complement strand
TCTTAGAGGAGAACATAGGCAAAACACTCTCTGACATAAATCACAGCAGGATCCTCTATGATCCACCTCCCAGAATACTGGAAATAAAAGCAAAAATAAACAAATGGGATCTAATTAAAATTAAAAGCTTCTGCACAACAAAGGAAACTATAAGCAAGGTGAAAAGACAGCCTTCTGAATGGGAGAAAATAATAGCAAATGAAGCAACTGACAAACAACTAATCTCAAAAATATACAAGCAGCTTATGCAGCTAAACTCCAGAAAAATAAATGACCCAATCAAAAAATGGGCCAAAGAACTAAATAGACATTTCTCCAATGAAAATTTTTTAAAAGGATAAATATCAATAACTTCCACAAATAGCAGTTAATTTTTATCATTTAATTTTAAAAAAATGGGTATAGGTATTTGACTGAGAAGCTAGCACATACACATAATAATTTAGCGAAAAGGCTTCCCTGGTGGCTCAGATGGTAAAGAATCTGCCTGCAGTGCAGGAACCTGGATTTGACCCCTGAGCTAGGAAGTTTCTCTTAAGGGAATGGCAACCCACTCCAGTATTCTTGCTTGGAGAATTCCATGGACATAGGAGCCTGGCGGGCTACAGTCTGTGGAATTGCAAAGAGTTGGACACGACTGAGTGACTAACACACACATATAAGTATTTGCTGATGTAGGTTCAAATTCTCAATCGTACTAACAAAGACTCATGATTTCCATGTATTTCTGTACCTTCAGACTCCATATATTGACCTTTCTTCTTTATGTTTATTACCTTACAAAGAGCTGGTGTACCCTCAGGCATTATATCCAAGTTCAACATAAATAAAGAGGAAGCCCCAGTGCCAGCTACATTTCTTTTAAAATGAAAGCCTCCAAGGCAGAATTCCACCTACATTTTATTAGACAATGGGGTATATGATCACTCCTAACTGCCAGAAGAGGTAATAAATCTAATACCTGGCAAAGAGATACAGATTCATTGTTTGAGTTCAGCATGTTTTCAGCTGAAAAAAAAAAAAATCAACTTAAAAATAAACTATCCACACTAATTATCACACTGTAGGAATCTCACTCTGTAGGAAAAAATAAATTAGGAGGGTCATCTTCGCTTCAAGAAAGAATGTGTACGAATACAGTATTGTAAAGCAAAACAAAAAAATAAAAATCAATTAAAAAATAAAAAAAGAAAGAATGTGACATGACGAGAGTCATACAAAGAGGATATTATCAGTTGACAGTCTCTAGCTCTTCTTTTTTAATATGTAGACAAATATGTATGAGTATCTAGACAAAATCGAAGACCAAAATAATTGAGGAGAAAAATGTTCTATGTTTAATATCCTAACAAAGAGTTGTCATATGTTCTGATCATTTGAAAATGAGTGTGAACTTCAACCTAATGACAGGTGTGACTCAACCTAATGACAACTTGGCATAATTTTAAATTAGATAATTGGAAATGCTAAACTTATTGCCATCTACACATAATTACACAAGGATGTTTGCAGTTTTACTTTCCATGTATGTCCTAGAGAATAAAGTCAATCTGCCAATCTCCATTTGAATGAGCGAATGTGATGCATAGTTAGTATTTAGAACAGGCACATCTGTTAGAAAGTATATAATCAAATAGCTCATGAAAATAAACATGAGGGCTTAGCATTTATTTTTTCCAATTTTTATTTTTGAGAAATAATTGACATATATCAGGGGCTTAACATTAACTGAGTGCTCACGGTGAGCTATTCATAGGCCAGACCTTCTTAGGCTTTACCAAACAATCAAACTCACACACTGCAAAAGGTCACACTTGGCAACAATTTTACTTGGAGAACTGTAGGATAAAAACACAGCATGGCAGCATGACAGATTGAGGGATTTCTCTTATGTGGAAGGAGTGCTGAAAGTAGACGAGGGGCTAATCTGGATGCAAAGTCATATCACAGGTGTGAGGACATGCGATTCCCACAAAGGGGTGCTTGAGCCAGCTTGACTTCGACTCCTCAAGGCACACAGGAGCCATTATCTTTTATAACAGTTTCCTGGGAGCCAGAGTTTCCTGCAAAAGACATGCCAAGTTACAAAAATTGTGCTGTTCAGTCAGTCAGTCATGTCCAACTCTTTGCAACCCCAGGGAGTGCAGCACACCAGGCTTCCCTGTGTTTCACCATCTCCCAGAACTTGTTCAAACTCATGTTCACTGAGTCAGTGATGCCATCCAACCATCTCATCCTTTGTCATCCCTTTTTCCTCCTGTCTTCAGTCTTTCTCAGCATCATGAAGCTGTGACCACCGGATATTTATAATACTTTCATATTCTCCCAGTCCAGAAGACTTTTATTAATCAAGATATTTGTCTCATGATCAATGTTTCTTAGCAATATTTAGTAAGCTTCCAACAGACTAGAACTATAAAGTAAACCCAAAGTGAATCATTTCACAATATATATAGTGTTAGTTGCTCAGTCGTGTACAACTTTTTGTGACTCCATGGTTTGTCCATGGAGTTTTCCAGGCAAAAAAGTGGAGTGAGTAGCCATTCCCTTCTCCAGCGATCTTCCTGACCCAGGGATAGAACTTGCATCTCCTGCATTGCAGGCAGATTCTTTACTATCTGAGCCACCAGGGAAACCCTTCACAGTATGTATATGCACCAAATCATCACACGGACACTTTAAATATTTTATAATTTTATTTTATTTTTCAATTCTATTATCAATAAAGCTGGGGAAGAAAGAAAATAATCCAAGGTAAAATTTATCTACAAAGAGAAAAGATTTGGTAATCCTACTGTCACATACAATTAATTTAATATTCACAAGATGCATATGAGGTAGATGTGTAACTTGCATTATGAGGGACGTGTTAAGGGTAAAACCAGAATTATACCATATTTCTTGGCTCTAGGGGTGGAATCCTTAACCATAAAATTATGCTTTCCATAACTATATGAAACAAAAAGATAATGTACTGAATGTAAGATAAATTAAGCCAATCTCAAGGATGTTTTTTAATTCTTATGTATTTTTAAAAACTTTGATTTGGTCCAGTGTATCTATTGTTTTATTGCTGTTCTTTTGGTGTCATATGTAAAAATACATTGCCTATGCCCAAAGTCAAAGATTTGCTTCTTTTTTTTTTTTTTTTTTTTTTACTATGCCATAGTTCCCAACAAGAGAGCTAACCCGCAACCCCTGCACTGGCAGCTCAGTGTCTTAAATACTGCACTACAGGGGAAGTCCCTCAAGGATGTTTCTTTAAAAGGTTATTCAGAACCTTGATGACAATAAAGCAGCTTCTACTTTTAAATGTCAGATATATTATTTTGGGGTTATGTTATTTTAGATGTTAGAAAACCTAAAATGATTATTGATAAAAGGTTTGTTTGTTTTTTTTTTTTAATGGACAATTATCTTATTTTCCAAAGCCCAGTTCAGAATAAGCAAATGTCCACTGAGAGACAATTTCTGTTTACCAGTATTTGTTCAATAGTATTTTTTGTTCTTTTACATATTCCACTCAAAGAAACATTGACTTCAAGTCTAATGTGTAGAAATTAGCCTGGAACTGGAATTACTTTCTAAGTAATTCAAGCCAGTTTCCAAAAGTAAACAGAACTTAGAAGAATGTCTATCATTCTGGTTTTGAACCTGAAGCATACCACCCACTGCAAAGATGTCTCTTGTTCCCCACCCTTGCCTCTTTATTAAGACATTTTCTGTTCGTGTAGTCATTTGCCCCAGTGGCAAAATGTGAAATATTTGGCAGCTGGTATAACTCAGGCAGCAGCTAGTTGAAACAGAAATTGCCCATAGTGCTGGAGAAGATTCAGAGGCCAAGGTACATAAAAGTTTTCTAATGCGTTTGATCTACTACCTAACCAACACTCATTAGGTCAATAAGCTGTGTATCACTCTTTAATTAACATGAAGGAGATGCAGATGACTATTTAGCCATTTTAATTGTTGCACACATGGCTGAATACCCGTGCTGCATTTTCTTCCTCCTTTGACTTGCAGTGGGTATAAGACTTGTAGAGATAAGGAGTATGCATTAGGTGACATTAGTTTCAGTTTGGGGGGTTTAATTATATTTAGTGATTCTCACAGTATTAGGATCTGAGAATTTGAATCCTTGAAACTGCTACAATAATTTCTACATCATTTTGTCTTGGCATTCCCTTTTATTACCTATTGTTCTCACTTGAAAAATAGCAGCCTTGGTCTAGAGTAAAGAATCTCAAACTGGCTGTGAAATAAGAGTTCTTAAGAAGTTGGAAATTATTCATGTCAGGGTTGCAAACAAGGTATGTGTGCTAAGTCACTTCAGTTGTGTCCAGCTCTTTAAGACCCCATGGACTACAGCAGACCAGGCTCATCTGTCCATTGGATTTTCAAGGCAAGAACACTGGAGTGGGTTGCCATGCTCTCCTCTAGAGTGTCTTACCTGCCCAGGGATCAAACTCACATCTCTTATGTCTCCTGGATTGGCAGGTGGGCTATTTACCACCATGCAAACAATGCATATTCTATCAGATTTTCCATAGATTTTTCTGGGAATATCCTTTTTAACAACCCCCCAGAGATTCTATAACCATTTCAATCTTAGTTTGGAAACTCTTGTATATGATCAATGATTCACAATTTTTTGTTTGTATCAAGAAGTTTCCTGACACTATTTAAAGAAGCAGGGTGATAACTGATATTTTGGTCCTGTTAAGTCTATTTTATGATTCTCTGATATGTCACTGTTAGGATACTGTTCCTTTTTTTATCAAGTTTTATTGTACATCAATCTGGAATATCCCTGGAATAGGGGCACCTCCCCAGCACTGTCTTTCTGAGGGCATCCTTTACTTCCTTGTTCCTCAGGCAGTAAATGGCTGGATTGAGAAATGGTACAATGACAGTATAGAGCACAGAGATGACCTTGTTGCGGTTGAAGGTGTACATGGCCTGGGGCCGTGCATAGGTAAAGAGAGTGGAGGAGTAGTAGATAACAACCACCGCCAGGTGCGAGGCACACGTGGAAAAGGCTTTGTGACGTCCTTGGGCAGTAGGAATCCTCAGGATAGTGGCAATTATGGCAGCATATGATGAAACCACAGCCATTAGGGGAGCAGAATCATCACCAGGGCCAAGAGGAAGTCTACTAGTTCTGCTTGTTCCCTGTTAGAGCAGGTGAGGTTAAGTAGTGGAGAGATATCACAGAAAAAGTGGTTAATGATATTGGATCCACAGTATGACAATCTGGAGATGAAAAGAAGCTTCATCATGGAGCTGAAGAAGCCACTACCCCAAGAGGAAGCAGCAAGGCGAGTGGCCGTACTGAAGGGCATGAGACTAGGATAACGGAGAGGTTCACAGATGGCCAGGTAGCGGTCATAGGCCATGACTGCCAACAGGACACATTCGGTGCAAGCTAAGGCAATGAAGAAATAGAGTTGGGTCATACAACCTACATAGGAGACTCTATGCTCCTGGGTAAGAAATGCCCCCAAGAGTCGGGGAACAGTGACATTGATATACCATAGCTCCAGGAAGGAGAGATGGCCAAGGAAAAAGTACATTGGGCGATGAAGGCTTGGAGTGAGCCAGATGGTGGAAACAATGAGTGCATTCTCCAACAATGTCAACAAAAAAATTACAAGGAAGAGTACAAAGAGGAGCAGCTGAAGGGGTGGGGAGGTAGGGAAGTCCACCAAAACAAACTCTACTATGTGGTCTCCACTCAAATTTCTCATGATCTCTGTCCACTTGATTGCCTGAAAAAGTAACAGGAAGAGCAAGATGTTGAAAGACAAATAGATAAAACTGCTGACATCCCCAGATTACAACCTGCTGAAGATATTCAACATTATATTATCAGTTATTCCTACATCATTTTGTTCCATCCCTTTCCTGTATCACCTCCCACCTCCAGGGAAAAACTCTTAGACTTGAAGATTGACTCAATAACTTAGTAATTATAACAACATTGGGTATTTGATAAATGTTTGCTGAGTGGTTTCAAAACAAGTCTTAGTGTTTCAGTATTTATTTTCTTATTTATGATATGTTCCTTTTTTACTTTCCACAAACTCCTAACCCTCATAGAATCTTTACTCAATACTTGTTAATGGAATTGATAAAAGAAAAATGATAGCAAGATGGAGCTTGAGGGCTTATCTCTCAAGGGAAATTGAACTAAGAAGTAGCTCAGGGACATTACTTGAGCTATAGTTCAAGGCAGTATTGGAGAAGGGTAGTTGGCTTGGGAACTGTTTTTTCACAGTTGGAGAAATAATTGAGTATAAAAGAGAAAATGAAATTCTGTACCAGAAAAAGGAGTAATTTTTTCATTCATTTTGTAAGTTTTTTTTAGGTATATTTTCTGTGCTAGAATTATATTGTCTCATTCCTAGGTGATAGGTTGAAAATGGACCACAAAAAACTATCCATGTCCTAATCCTTGGAACCTGTAAATATGACATCTATGACAAAGTCTTTGTAAATTAAAGATATTGACATAGGAGATTATCTTAGATCATCCCAATAAAACTTAAATGCAATTTCAAGGTCCTTAAAACAGAGAGGCAGAGGGAAATTTGAAATAGACACACAGAGGAGAAGGCAATATGCAGATGGAAAATGGAGAGTTTTGAAGATTCCAACCTTGACAACTGCAGTGATGTGGCCATGAAACAAAGAATGTCAGCAGTGCCAGGGACAAAGGACGTAAAGAACAGACTTTTTGCTAGTGTCTTGTGGGAAGTATGTCCCTGCCAATACCTTGAATTTGGCCACGTGGCATTGATTTCAGAATTCTCGCCTCCAGAACTGTAAGAGCATAAATTTCTATTGTTTTAAGCCAGCTAATTTGTGGTAATTCGTACAACAGTCACAGAAAACAGATACTGCTCATAAGACATGAAAGCGAAAGAGGCATTGCTATGCCTCCTAGTTATCCATCTGTGCTTTTCCAATCTCCTATCAATATTGCCAGTGACCTGGCATTCGAGATTGAATCACATGTTAGATGTCATCAAGCATTTTCATTTTTGGTGTATCTTAAGCACTTGTAAGGGCTTCCCTGGTGGCTCAGAGGTTAAAGCGTCTGCCTGGAATGCAGGAGACCCGGGTTCGATCCCTGGGTTGGGAAGATCCCCTGGAGAAGGAATGGCACCCCACTCCAGTACTCTTGCCTGGAGAATCCCTTGGAAGGAGGAGCCTGGTAGGCTACAGTCCACAGGGTTGCAAAGAGTCAGACATGACTGAGCGACTTCACAGACTTCACAGACCAGAAGCACATGTAAAGGCAAAGGAGAAAAGGAAAGATATATTCATCTGAATGTAAAGTTCCAAAGAGTAGCAAGGAGATATAAGAAAGCTTTCTTAAGTGATCAGTGTGAAGAAATAGAGGAAACTGATACAATGGGAAAGAGTAGAGATCCCTTCAAGAAAATTAGAGTTGCCAAGGGAACATATAATGCAAAGATGGGTGCAATAAAGAACAAAAAAGGCATAGCCCTAACAGAGGCAGAAGATATTAAGAAGAGGTGGCATGAATGCACAAAAGAATTATACAAAAAAGATCTTCATGATCCAGATAACCACGATGATGTGATCACTAACCTAGAGGCAGACAGCCTGTGAATGTCTGGAGTGTGAAGTCAAGTGGGCCTTATGAAGCTTTACTACAAACAAAGCTAGTGGAGGTGATGGAATTTCAGCTGAACTATTTCAAATCCTAAAAGGTGATGCTGTGAAAGTGCTGCACTCAATATTCCAGAAAATTTGGGGGAAAAGGCAATGGCCACAGGACTGGAAAAGGTCAGTTTTCATTCCAATCCAAAAGAAAGGCGATGCCAAAGAAGGATCAAATTAACACATAATTGCACTCATTTCACATGCTAGCAAAGTACTGCTCAACATTCTCCAAATGAGCCTTCAACAGTACGTGGACCAAGAACTTCCAGGTGTTCAAATTGGATTTAGAAAAGGCAGAGGAACCAGAGATTAAATTACCAACATCCATTGGATCATGGGAAAAGGAAGAGAATTCCAGAAAAATATCTATTTCTGCTTTATTGACTACACCAAAGCCTTTGACTGTGTGGATCACAATAAACTGTGGAAAATTCTGAGAGAGATGGGGATACCAGACCACCTGACCTGCCTCTTGAGAAATCTGTATGCAGGCAGGAAGCAACAGTTAGAACCAGACATGAAACAACAAACTGGTTCCAAATAGGAAAAGGAGTACATCAAGGCTGTATATTGTCACCCTGCTTACTTAACTTATATACAGAGTACATCATACAAAATGCCAGGCTGGATATAGCACAAGCTGGAATCAAGATTGCCAGAAGAAATATCAATAACCTCAGATATGCAGATGACACCACTCTCATGGCAGAAACTGAAGAAGAACTATAGAGCCTCTTGATGAAAGCAAAAGAGAAGAGTGAAAAACCTTGAAGCTCAACATTCAGAAAACTAAGATCATGGCATCCAGTCCCATCACTTCATGGCAAATAAATGGGGAAATAGTGGGAACAGCGTCAGACTTTATTTATCTGGGCTCCAAAATCACTTCAGATGGTGACTTCAGCCAAGAAATTAAAAGATGCTTACTTCATGGAAGGAAAGTTATGACTAACTTAGCATGTTAGAAAGCAGAGACATACTTTGCCAACAAAGGTCTATCTAGTCAAGGCTATGGTTTTTCCAGTAGTCATATATGGATGTGAGAGTTGGACTGTAAAGAGAACTGAGTGCAGAAGAATTGATGCTTTTGAACTGTGGTGTTGGAGAAGACTCTTGAGAGTCCCTTGGACTTCAAGGAGATCCAACCAGTCCATTCTGAAGGAAACCAGTCCTAAATATTCATTGGAAGGACTGATGCTGAAGCTGAAACTCCAATACTTTGACCACTTGATGTGAAGAGCTGATTCATTGGAAAAGACCCTGACGCTGGGAAAGATTGAAGGTGGGAGGAGAAGGGGATGACAGACATGAGTTTGAGTAAACTCCAGGAGTTGGTGATGAATAGGGAGGCCTGGCATGCTGCAGTCCATGGTGTCTCAAAGAGTTGGACATGACTGAGTGACTGAAGTGAACTGAATATATTTTTAAATTTTAAGACTTTTGATTTCACTGCTTACATATTTTTTTAGTTTGTTTGTTTCTTATGCCCTTAAAACTGTAAAAAGATTTTCTCTGTTATTATATAACTGTTTTATAACTGTAAACAGATTTTCTCCTGTTATATAATTTCACAAATCAATAAAAATATAATGTTTTTAAAATATTATATATAAATTTATTGGAATATTAATAATAATTTGAATTGTATTTTTTGCAGTTGTGGTATGCATTCATGGAGTACTTATTACCATAATGAGAAAGATTTCAGCATCAAATCCAATCTTACTCTTTATTTTGGAGATATAAACACTGAGAAAACTAATTTACACAATTAACTGACATTAATATGCCATAGCTCAGGGAATGGAATTTGTTTTATTATAGTAAAAACACTAAATTATTTCAAATTTCTATTAGTAGATCTATTATCAAAATTGTCTTTTTGATCTATTAGTTGACAGTTCATTTAGCTTCTATTTTAATTGTTGTGAAAGGAATATAACGGAAATCATGACTTGCACATGGATGAGCTATCCAGTCATTCACGTTCTCATCAGTGACATTGGCACTGATAAACTTTCACTGTGAGGCACTTCCACTCAGTAAGATTCAGTTAAGCAAAGGAAGATAAGGTTTTGAAAGGAAAGCGGGAAAGGGGAAGAAATACTTTCTCAAGCAAATACATTTTAAGCAGAGCTGACTGTGGAGTTGAAGATCAGGGACTGATTCTCTTGGAACAATTCATGTCTGGATCTTGGAATATTTTTTGCATCTTCTAATGCACAATGAATGCACAATGACGCAGGTTTGGAAAACTGATCTAATGTGTTAGAAACTTTTGACTCAGGGGTAAAGAATCTGCCTGCAATGCAGAAGACACAGGAGGCATGGGTTTTATCCCTGGGTCAGGAATATCCCTTGGAGGAAGAAATGGCAACCCACTCCATTATTCTTGCCTGGGAAATCACAAGGATGGAGGAGCCTGGTGGGCTGCAGTCCAGAGGGTCACAAAGAGGAGGATATGACTGAGCCACTAAACACACATGTAATTTTCCAAGAGAGTCTGGAGAGGTGGGAAGTTTGGGAACTGTATAAGAGGAAGTACAACATGCCTTGGGGCTAAATGATGATCCAATATGGGAAAAATTACAAAATGGTGACTGGAAACGCCCAAGAGCCACAGTAAGGGAATTCAGATACTGAAGTAGAGTGAGTAATGACAAAGTCTGAACATGCACTTGTCTTCACACCTCTGTTCTCAGTAGGTAGAGCAGTGCCTAGAACACAGTTGTTGTTCAGTCACTCAGCAGTGTCCAACTCTTTGAGATCCCATGGACAGCAACACAGCAGGCTTCCCTGTCCTTCACCATCTCCCGGAACTTACTCCAACTCATATCCATCGAGTTGGTGATGCCATCCAACCATCTCATCCTCTGTCATCCTCTTCTCTTCATGTCTTCAATCTTTCCCAGCACCAGAGTCTTTTCTAATGAGTTGGCTCTTCACTTCAGGTGGCCAAATTATTGGAAATTCAGTTTCAGCATCAGTCTTTCCTTTAGTATTGACTGTTTTGATCTCTTTGCTGTCTCAGGGACTCTCAAGTCTTCTCCAACACCACAGTTTAAAAGCATCAATAGACACTCAAAAATATTAGTGGAATGAGTTTGTCTTGATTTGTGTAATCTTGAATAAGATTTATATCTCAATGATACAGGATTTGTATCATTGAGATACAAATTTTATAAATTATACAAATGGAATACAAACTACAGTTCTTGTTAGTTGTAGCACTGCATGAAATTTGGTTGAAGCTCCAATTTGCCCCAGGAGCAATCCTGAGGGACAGAGGAGAGTTGCTAGAAAATGGGGTGGAGAATGGGAAGCATTCTGGAAAACTGTCATCTGGTTCAGAAGCTTTATCCTTTTTTATTTATTTTTTTCTTCTGAAGCCTGTCTTGTTCTGCAGACCACAAGGGCTTAAATAGTCTGCTGGTTCAAATGCGAACCTGAAGAAGGGTGCCTTGTAACCAGAGGTACCCATGACCCTAACTCCTGCCCACTCTTCAGTATTATTTTACATCATAATCTTCATAGCATTCTCGCTCAGTTCTTGAAAATGAATACTATTTGCTACTCTGACTGCACTGCTATTGCCAAGGATTTTCTTCTCTAGCCATTGCAACTCTGGCCACTAATCCCTGCCAGATATTGTCTCTCCCCATTTTCTACACCCTGTTCCAATCTACCTTCTCTACCCACAGTATTCAGATCCCCCAGATAATTATGACTATATCAATGTAATACATGCTCTTAACTCCTGTGTTATTTGCCCACCTCCCCCACCATTTTTCTATGTACTCTAACTTCTGGGCAGTGAGTTTACTGTCTTGTCATTCTTGGAGAAACACTTTATTGACACTTCAGGATTTTTATGGCACCAGAGTAGCATTCTACCAGCATGACAGCACAGGGCAGATGAACCTGAAGCTTCAGCAATCACACAGAGGTAAGCTGTTTAAACACACTTCTCATTTGACAGCTTAGGTTCCAAAAAATAATTAGTGAGGAAGAGTTCTAAGACTTTTTTTCACTGAACTTCTCTTTAGAACCAAGAGCAGCTCTTGATCTGCAGGTCTTCTCAGGACTAAATTATATGAATGGTATTATACAGTTCATCTTTTGCTTACTGTCAAATGCTCCCTTTCGTGGTTACCTTCTCTTCCACATCTATCAACCACTAGTCTTATTTAGTCCTCCAATCACATCAAAGTTCTTTAAGACACCACTCTGTTTTATACTTCTGGTCCTTTGCATGTGATAAACATTATAAATATCAATTCTTCTATGACGACTTTGTCCGGTAGACCACTCACATCTGTTGTGACTATGACTCTATCAACAGACCTATGGAGCATTTATGTAGTTTCCTGGATTTTTCCTCCTCAAGAACAGGAAAAACTCACTTCTTTATCCTCACTAAGTGCTTTACATATCCTATGTAATCAATAATTTATAATTTGGGAAAGTTAAGGTTCCTCTTCTATTTCAGAGGTAGGAGGCTTAACCTGTTTTTTAAATTGATCACATAGAGATGCTGTTACTGCTGGTCATAGTATCTGTCATTCCTAAATCATTGGCTTTATGACAATTAAAGAGACAATTTAGGTGAGAATTATTTGGCCAGAGTGTCAAATGTCCTCAATATTTTAAAACAACTAGTGGTTTTATAGGTCTGTAGAACTGAAATCCACAGTTTTCCTCAGCTGGATGGGGTGACTTGGATCACCTCAGATGTCTATGTATGCCAGCATAATTTCTTTGATTTCTGTCTGACTTGCTTCATGCTGCTGCTGCTGCTGCTAAGTCACTTTAGTCGTGTCCGACTCTGTGCAACCTAATAGACACAGCCCACCAGGCTCCCCCGTCCCTGGGATTCTCCAGGCAAGAACACTGGAGTGGGTTGCCATTTCCTTCTCCAGTGCATGAAAGTGAAAAGTGAAAGTGAAGTCGCTCAGTCGTGTCCAACTCTTAGCGACCCCATGGACTGCAGCCTACCAGGCTCCTCTGTCCATGGGATTCTCCAGGCAAGAGTACTGGAGTGGGGTGCCATCGCCTTCTCTGGACTTCTACTTCATAGATCTACATAAATGAAGCTGAACAATAAATTGCCTGACTCCTAATGGTGTTCTTCAGGAAGCTACATATATGTTTGTCCAGAGACACACTGGGCAGAGACCTATACACAGGTATATCTCAGTTTCAGAGTAAATTGAGTCTATTTTGTTTTCTTTGATGTCTTTCTTTGATCATCACAAATTGAATACTCATAACTCAGTTAGCAAAGAATTGGTGAATCAACAACTGAGAGTTCTGATTCCTGTCTGGAATCACTATCATGACTATCATAGTCTGTGTCCATCTGGCATTCAGAGAAGACATAAAAATAAAATTGATTAGTGTGTTCAAGGTACTTAGTACTTTTTATGTGTTGGCTTAATCCTCATAAGAGCCCAATGAGTTTAAGCACTTTGTGCTCTATAAATGTCAGAAAGATGAGTGACTTTTTTTTTCAAGATCATACATCTAAAAACTTGTTGAGCTGGGGTAAATTCAGATGATCTGTTCATGGATATTTGGGAACAAAATTGTTATCTTATATACCTCCATGGAGATTAGTAGATGTTCATAAGTACAGTATACAGCCAGATAAACGCACTCATTCAGGTTGAAACAAAGTGTGCTTTGTCTTGCCATGTTCTGCTGCATTGTGTTTGAGCTCATCTGTGCATGACAATAAAATTCAACCAGTAGTTCTTTGAAATCTCATTTAAATTTGGGATATATAGATATAGACTGAAAGTATAGTAGGTATGGCTTTGGACCTTGTCTTAGGGCAAGGAGTGTTCCTTTCTGAATATATCCAAAATTGATGTCTGACTCTCCTACTATCAACTTCTGCTCTCTGGATCCCCCTTTCTGTACACAATTTCCTACTTTTTCTATCACATTCAAGATCTCCAACACTTTTCCACTATGTAGCTTAAGAACATTCTTACATTTGTGAACATTTCAAACATATATTTCTCAAGCACCAAATCCTTAATAATAAATATTCAGAGATGAGTAAAAGAACAGGGTCCTAGGTATGAGCTGCTTGGACAACTAATCTTTTTGAGATTTTTAAGCCAATTGAACATCTGAAAAAACCAAGAGTTTTCTCAGGATTATGAGGAATCAGAAAACCAAAGGGGACTGAGGAAAGATCTGAGGGTATCTAGCCTGAGTAAGGAGAAGGCGATGGCACCCCACTCCAGTACTCTTGCCTGGAAAATCCCATGGATGGAGGAGCCTGGTAGGCTGCAGTCCATGGGATCACTAAGAGTTGGACACGACTGAAGTGACTTAGCAGCAGCAGCAGCAGCAGCCTGAGTAAAGATGACATCTTCATAGAGTTTCATCTTTTTTTTTCTTTTGATTGCTAGTTCTATGCATTCACTCAAATACCCATCTTAGGGTGTTTATCAGTAAGTCAGTTACCTTTCTCTGTCAAGCAGGGGTGGGCAGCCACAGCCACTCTTCAGTAAATTTGATGTTTCATCCTGGTCTCTGAGTAATGTGTGGCATGACAGGAAAGAGGTCTGGCAGATGGCTTAAGATGGGATACTTCTTAAGTAAGCAGGAGTACAGTAGATAGCCCTTATAATCACATCTTTAGGATATAGTCCCTTAGGACATATTGCCATGGTGATTTACCTCTCCCTAAGAAGACTATGTCCAAGTCACCTCAGGGACCATTTCTTCAAGGAAAATCATGATACAATGAAAGAACACAGTCTGGAGGGACATAGCTCTGGAGGAATGCAGGATAAAGTCCTTGAGGTCATTGCCAGAGTGTCATCTGTGCAGTGCTTCTACAAATTCTATTTTCAGAGGTGCTTAAGCAGTTATTTGTCTGCATACTAGACAGATATAAAGCTAACCCAAATCTAAAATTCTGTTGAGGAAATTACAAAATAAAGTAAGCGATTTAAGGACTAATTCTGTCAATCTCTCTAAGCTATTAAATGTTGAGAAAATATTATTTGTCAAATTCTGTCCACTTTTACATTTATATAACTTGTCTGTATGTGTGAAGGAAAGCTTCTTTATTTCCCATGGTTAGGTCTACAGGCTCCAAAGAGGAAAGCATTCTTTCTTGTTTGCCCCCTTTCATACCCTTTTTTTAATAGAACTGGGCTTAGACAGCACATAGGAAGACCTTAGGATAATTGGATGAAGGTATGCAGAGGAGTAATTTCAGATTCATGATTCCTGGTACAAACCTGAATCTGTTGAAAATACATTTTTTTTCTTCTGTCATAAATCTGGGTTTCCTGACTGCCATTCATGTCCTGTCAGTCCCTTTGCTTCCCAGTCTACTAAAACTGTCCCAAATGGGGTAGAGTATTTCCTATCATTTCAGTTCAATTCAGTCGCTCAGTCGTGTCTGACTCTGCGACCCTATGAATTGCAGCATGCCAGGCCTCCCTGTCCATCACCAACTCCTGGAGCCCATCCAAACTCATGTCCATTGGGTCGGTGATGCCATCCAACCACCTCATCTTCTGTCATCCCCTTCTTCTCCTGCCAATTTTTACCAGTGTCAGGGTCTTTCCAAATGAGTCAGCTCTTCGGATCAGGTGGCCAAAGGTATGTGTTAATCTCCTTCAGTCCCTTTGCTTCCCAGTCTACTAAAACTGTCCCAAATGGGGTAGAGTATTTCCTATCATTTCAGTTCAATTCAGTCACTCAGTCATGTCTGACTCTGCGACCCCATGAATTGCAGCATGCCAGGCCTCCCTGTCCATCACCAACTCCTGGAGCCCATCCAGACTCATGTCCATTGGGTCGGTGATGCCATCCAGCCACCTCATCTTCTGTCATCCCCTTCTTCTCCTGACAATTTTTACCAGTGTCAGGGTCTTTCCAAATGAGTCAGCTCTTCGGATCAGGTGGCCAAAGGTATGTGTTAATCTCCTTATCACTGGAAATGTTCAAAGAGAGGCCAAAAGCATCCTGTTTAGAATGCAATATTGGGGAGTGAACCCACCTAATATAAGTAATTTTTGCTCCTCTCTGTAATAAAGTTTGTTGTTATTGCAAAATGGTGGTTTAGTCACTAAGTCATGTATGACTCTTGCGGCCCCATGGACTGTAGCCTGCCAGGTTCTTCTGTCCATGGGATTCTCCTGGTAAGGATACCAGAGTGGGTTACCATTTTCTTCTCCAGAGGATCTTCCCAACCCAGGAATTGAACCTGGGTCTCCTGCATTGCAGCCAGATTCTTTACTGATTGAGCTATGAGGGAAGCAAAATAATAGGGCTTTAAACATAGTCTTTACAACAGATTAGATGATGCTATAAGGTGTATTTCTGAGTTTCAGCTTGAAGGAGTGAGGAGATGTTAACTCTTAGAAAACACAAAAGGAGGAACAACATAAGAAAATCAGTTATGCGTTCAGTCTTAACATACTAAACGCAAAAAAAGAGGCAGGTATATACAGCAATAAGTTAGAAATGTTGGCCTGGGTTTTGCCAATCTTTATAAATTTTTAAGTACTAAAAAATAGTAAATATAACAGGAGTAAATTTGGCAGACTTAATGAGAAAACCAGATATTATAAAAAGAAAGAAAGATGAACAAGAAATTGAAAATGGCCGTTGGTAGAGCAAAGAAGTGAAAAGATAAAAAGTGAACAACATAAGAAAATCAGTTATGCGTTCAGTCTTAACATACTAAACGCAAAAAAAGAGGCAGGTATATACAGCAATAAGTTAGAAATGTTGGCCTGGGTTTTGCCAATCTTTATAAATTTTTAAGTACTAAAAAATAGTAAATATAACAGGAGTAAATTTGGCAGACTTAATGAGAAAACCAGATATTATAAAAAGAAAGAAAGATGAACAAGAAATTGAAAATGGCCGTTGGTAGAGCAAAGAAGTGAAAAGATAAAAAGTTGGCTAAGAAAAGAATCATGAGAGCAGTTTTCTTGAGGGAAAGGTGTATATAGCTTCAGAAAGGAGAGAGAGATGAGAAAAATGAGAAAGTACCTTAGTAATCAAGTGAAGCAGAAAGGAGTGCTTTTATACATTTTCCAATGGATGCTGGAAAAATATATACAATTGTCATTCACTGGACACTTTGTTTAAGTTTTAAGAAAAATCTCATTTAATTATCTTCAAACAATGTAGCTACAGTCTCAATTATCAAGTCCCTTAAAGTGGTTGAAATGAGACAAAATTTATTTCTCTCTTATATAACACCTGTGACAATCAGTTCACAGTAGGCAAGGCTGGCACTGCAGCTTAGCATCACAAAGTTGTACAAGCCACAGAGTGGTTCTGCCATTCTCAAGACAAGGCTTCTATTTCAGAGTTCAAATGGTTTCCCATTCCTAGCCATCAGGAAAGCAGAAAGAGAGATGCTGCTCTTAAGGGAGACAGGTAGACATTCCACCCATTATTTCTTCTTATATGTGATTGGAAAAACTTAGTTGCTTAGCTAATCCTGGATGCAAAGGAAGCTAAGAAATATAGTAACAATTACAATTAGCCACCTGGTATACCCATGTGCTTACAAGCCACAGAGTGGTTCTGCCATTCTCAAGACAAGGCTTCTATTTCAGAGTTCAAATGGTTTCCCATTCCTAGCCATCAGGAAAGCAGAAAGAGAGATGCTGCTCTTAAGGGAGACAGGTAGACATTCCACCCATTATTTCTTCTTATATGTGATTGGAAAAACTTAGTTGCTTAGCTAATCCTGGATGCAAAGGAAGCTAAGAAATATAGTAACAATTACAATTAGCCACCTGGTATACCCATGTGCATGTAAATTCGCGAACTCATTGTTCAATTATTTTATTGTATTTGTCACCTGTGCCAATAGAATGCAGTTGCATGAGAACTGTTATCTGGTAAAACAAACCATGCTAAATTGTTCTTCAAGAATATCTTGGCCACTTGTAAATCCATATAAATTTTAATATACTTAATCATTTTCAGATACAAAAAAAGAAACTATTAGAATTTCCTTTGAGATTTTCTTGCAACAGATTTTTATGGAAAGAATGGGCATTTATACAACAATGAGTCTTCTAGCCTATGAAATTATATATCTCATGATTTACATATTTTTATTTTTTTAATTTTTATTTTATTTTATTTTTTTACTTTACAATACTGTATTGGTTTTGCCTTACATTGACATGAATCGCCACAGGTTAATTTGCATTCCCACCAACAGTGTAAGAGGGTTCCCTTTTCTCCACACCCTCTCCAGCATTTGTTGCTTGTTGACTTTCGAATCGCAGCCATTCTGACTGCTGTGAAATGGAGAATTTTCCACAGGGACACAATTATTAAATTTTAAGTATTCACATATTAATACACAAAAGAAGGGTGGGTCCCCAAGGAAGATCCCTTCCACTGGTTGAGAGGAATGCACAGGAAAGAAACAAAGAGCAAGGTTCAGCCCTGTGAGGGGGATGAAGCAACAGCTGAGGGGACAAGATCTGATGTCCTGAGAGGCAAAAAGATAGATTTGAGCTCTTCAGGGAAACAGTCCAAAGAGAATTCTTAAAAGTTTTGCTTCAAGATGCCTGATAAATTACATAAATCACAGCTCTGTATTCCTAAATACCCATATTGTTTTCCCCGCTTAGTGAAAGTCACATTTTTGTTTCCTTTCGATGTGTCAGTGTGCTAAGGTGGTACTTAGGGGGAGAGAATGATGAGCCTCAATTTTAATTGTTACACATATTTGTTTATTTTATGTAGTTTTCATCAAGTGTATTTCAGATGATGACCTTGTACTTTCCCCTCTGTGATATAACATTAGCACTTCTATTATTGCAAACTCAGTGTAACCATAATTTTAAATAATGACAGTCTTAATAGATAAGATTGAGCATTCTCTTGATGGCTGGCATATTAAAATATTTTACAAACATTATCTAATTTCATTGTTACAACAATTCATTGAAGGAGGTAATTATCCCCAGTTTACAGATAAGGAGACAGAGACTTAGATTAAGTAATTTGCCCAAGACCACATATGAAGTACCTGAATTAACTATTCCCCCACTTGTCATAGATTTAGGTGGTTGGCAGTTTTTCCTTATTCTTAATAAAGATGTGATAATCCTATTTGCTTTTAAAACATTTTTCCATTTATAAAGTTATTTCCTCAGATGGGTATTTTTTTTTTAATTTCCAAGTTTGAGTTTATTTTTTTATTATTGTCTGCTGTCATAAAACCTTTCCTCTTAACTTTTATGTTTATTTCTTTGTGGCTAGAGAATTTGATTGATATAACATGTTTAGGGGAGTATTTGTCCTTATGATCGGTCTCTATAGAGTCAAGTTTTGTAAATGTGCTAAGAACACTTGAAAAGAAAGCACTCTCTCATAGATTTTTTAAAATGTGGGTTATCTGTTAACTCAGTCCCACTTTTTATGCTATTCAAGTCTTCCAAGTATTATTTTTACTTTTGCTTTCTTCATATGATACCAATTCTGATTTGTCATCTCGTGTGTCAGTTATTTGCATTGATTTCTTCTTATCATTATAGAGCTTGTCTTGTTATTACACGCCTTCTAGTATATGAAGTTCATTATTGCTGCTATGCTTTTACTATGCATTGTTCCTTTTAACCTTTTAATTATCTTTTACAGATAATTTTTCTATATAAATTTGAAACCAAAATCTAAATAAGTGTAGACTGGGCTTATATTCCCAGTTGGTTTTGGCTTCCACAGTTCTTTAAAACTGAAATGCCTGTTTAAAAAAAATTTTTTTTAATTATCTTTGAGTGTTTTGGCAAGTATCTTTGAGCAGTTTAATTCCTTAAAGCATTTTGCCCCCTGAGTCTTGGCTATCTAAAAATGACTATATGTTACCTTCACATCAGTATTAATTTGACCTGGTTCAGAAATGTGTTAGTCTGTCCTTTTTCTTTGAAAGCTGTATGTGTGTTTTTCTATTGTGTTAAAATAACACTGGCGAAGTGTCTGGTCATCTGTATTGTTATACCTTGAGAGAAGTGTTTTTGGACATTAGTTTTAGAACTTGTTTTGCTAAGATACTTAGAGGATTGTTGTCGTTTAGTCACCCAGTCGTGTCTGACTGTTTGCAACCCCATGGACGGTAGTACTCCAGGCCTCCCTGTCCCTCAGTATTTCCCAGAGTTTGTCCCAGTTCGTGTTTATTGCATCGGTGATGCCATCCAGCCTCTGCCACCCTCTTCTTCCCTCAATCTTTCCCAGCTCAGGGACTTTTTCAGTGAATTGTCTGTTTGCATCAGATGACCAAAATACTGAAGCTTCAGCATCAGTCTTTCCAGTGAATATTCAGAGGTGATCTCCCTTAAGATTGACTGGTTTGATCTCCTTGCTGTCCAAGGGACTTTCAGGAGTCTTCTCCAGCACCACAGTTCAAAGGCATCAGTTCTTTGGCGCTCTGCCTTCTTCATCATCCAGCTCTCACAAACATATGTGACCACTGGGAAGACCATAGCCTTGACTACACAGACCTTTGTCAGCAGAGTAAGGTCTCTGTTGTTCAACACAATGTCTAGGTTTCTCATCCTGCCCAGAAACAATGGGCTGATTTCATGGCTGCAGTCACCATCCGCAGTGATTTGGGAGTCCAAGAAGAGGAAATCTGTCACTGCTTCCACCTTTTCCCCTTCTATTTGCCATGCAGTACCGGGGCTGAATTCCATGATCTTAGTTTTTTAAATATTTAGTCTTAAGCCAGCTGTTTCACACTCTTCCTTCGCCCTCATCAAGAGGCTGTTTAGTTCCTCTTCACTTTCTGCTGTTAGAGTGGTATTATCCACATATCTGAGGTTGTTGATGTATAATTGTATAGTAATCTGACAATTATTATACAGTTATTTTTTGCTGAAGAATGTATACACTTGGAGTCTTCTTTTAGTCTTCTTTTTCTCCTCTGTGTCCCCAC
Source organism: Aepyceros melampus (assembly GCA_006408695.1). NCBI lineage: Eukaryota > Metazoa > Chordata > Mammalia > Artiodactyla > Bovidae > Aepyceros > Aepyceros melampus. The sequence goes on along the minus strand of SJXQ01001584.1, from coordinate 107,673 downwards.
TACACCCTCCTTTTAGTATTAGGAAAATTTTGTTCTACTAAGTCACATTTTGCAACCTTATTTCTTCAAGAACCCTACTATCAAAGAGATTGCTTTTCAATGGTTAACCTTTTATCTAATATCTTTTGTTACAACATTTTCAGATGGCCTTCCATCTATAGGTAGAGTTTCTTATGTTTACCCTCTATCTCACTAGTTCATTTTACTCCCTTTTCAAGGCCGCTATTGACTGTTGCTAGTGGTTTGTGGAGAAGGAAATGGCACCCCACTCCAGTACTCTCGCCTGGAGAATCCCATGGACAGAGCAGCCTGGTAGGCTACAGCCATGGGATCACTAAGAGTTGGACATGACTGAGCGACTTCACTTTCACTTTTCACTTTCATGCATTGGAGAAAGAAATGGCAACCCATTCCGGTATTCTTGCCTGAAGAATCCCAGGGACAGAGGAGCCTGGTGGGCTGCCATCTATGGGGTCACACAGAGTCGGGCAAGACTTGAAGCAACTTAGCAGCAGCAGCAGCAGCAGTATGGTTTTGAATGTGGCTATCCTGTATTTCAGGCTTCCCAGGTAGCTCAGTGGTAAAGACTTCCTCCCAATGCAAGAGATGTAGATTCAATCCCTGGGTCAAGAAGATCCCCTGGAGAAGGAAATGGTGACCCACTCCAGTATTCCTGCCTGGGAAATCCCATGGACAGAGGATCCTTGGGGGGCTACAGTCCGTGGAATCACAAAAGAGTCGGACACAACTTAGCGACTAAACAAATCCTGTATTTAATTTATACATAGCCTTTACTTATCATGTCCTATTGCCTACTATAGCCTCGTCTGCTGTTAGTATACCTGCATTGTCTTTTTTGGCATGATCAAATATATGGATAGGATTTTTTTTTAATTTTTCTTCTGGTTCTTAGAACATAGCTACTTCAGTAGACAACTTTTCTCTCTGTCTTTGGCTAATTACTTGCACCTTTCTATGTGTAGGCTTTTAATAGACCACATGTTGAATGATCTCTGTGTACTCCATCCATATTAAAAAGGATTTATGCTAGCCAAAGATTGAAGTATATTTGAACATTCCAAATGCTTGTGTAAACTTAAACTTGTCAGAGACCAAAACAGAGCTCTGTAGAGACCCAGGAAACCACCCAGCCCCTAGCAGACAAATAAAGCTACTCGGTTTGGTTTGGGTTGAAAAAACGTAGTGGAGTGAGCTAGGACTTCGATGAGGAATGTCACCACTGAAGATACACCAACATTCAGCCTTAGGGATGGTACCTCCTCACCCCACTCCCTCTGGCTTCAACCTCTCAAGATCAATCGCTTCCATTTGCAGTGTCAAAACTAAACTGCCTGGTTGAGCAGGCTGGAGGCAACAGAAAGCCGTCTATCCCACACTCAGTGCTGTCTCCCCGCCCATCCTCGGGAAGGGGCAGCGATATTGCAGCCTGCCGGTTTCACAATGACTCTCTAGCAGCTCTGCTATCTCCTCTTTCCACCCTGTCCCAGTGAGTCCAGCTTACGTCACTTCAGATCACAGGCATCCGTGGCAAAGAGCATCCTGCTTCCCTCCAGGCTGTAGAAATGGGCAACCTGTTGGTCTTCAGCAAGCTTCTCATTTGGCTCCATGGAGGTGAATCTGGGCAGGGATCTTTCCAGTTTCTGGTGTATGGTTATTCCTTATTCTTAGTTTCTGGCACTGTTTTGGGGTCTGCTTTCTATACAGAATAAGGTTAATTCTAGTGGGACCTGGGTAGAGGGGGATCCAAAGCATCTGATCATTCATAGCTAACTTGCACTTGAAGTCTAGCTAATTGCCTTGTGTGACATGGCTCTTGTAGGCATAGATTGAACTCTGTCTTCCAGACTAATTTTCATATCAATTATAAATCTTTCTCCCTATGTAGTGGCTGCATATACCTCCCTTCTCCCCTTCTTTTCTAGCCAAGCAGTAACTTACCGAAAAAAGTTGATATTCCCTTGAATTAGGATGCCAAAGTCTAAAAACACATGAGAACTTTATGAGACCCTGATATGTAAATATTACCAAGATTCATAAATTGACTCTAGGCATTAAAGCACAGTGAAAGGCCACATTCCTTTATTTTTTCTAAATCAGATTCAGCCCTAAGCCACTCATGTTTGCCTGTATCTGGGCTCCTCCCTATCCCCTGCCTTCCCATTTGGTGGAGGGGCCTAGACCTTGGTCCCTGGTGGTTCCCATGGTTACTGATGCTCTTCCTGCTGGGGTAGCCACGGCTGGTGCAGTGCCATCTGTCAGAGGCTGCTCTCGTGATGGGCCTCACAGATGTCCCTCAACGTGTTCCTCCACAGGCTTAGCCACACGCCACAGCTTCCGAGGCCACAGCTTAACGATCAGTCACCAGAGACAGCCAAGTGCCAGGCCTCTGCCAGCCCCATGTGGAAGGTTTCCTAAGGAAGCTGGAGTAAGTGTTTTTGTGTATATAACTGAACAAATATTTATGGCAGACCATGTATGGCCAAGGCACCGTGAAAAGATCTGAGGATTTAAAGGTGATTAACAGTCTCTATTGTCAAAGGTGCATAACCTTGATGAGATGGAAACGAGACACATACAAGGCTCATTGTCAATATTGCAAAGGAAGTGAAGTGAACTCACTCAGTCGTGTCTGACTCTTTGTGACCCCATGGACTGTAGCCCACCAGGCTCCTCTGTCCATAGGATTTTCCAGGCAAGAATACTAGAGTGGGCTGCCATTTCCTTCTCCAGGAGATACTCCTGACCCAGGGACTGAACCCGGGTCTCCCGCATTGTAGGCAGATGCTTTACTGTCTGAGCCACCAGGGAATTCCCAAAGGAGAATTTGGTAAATACCATAGGGGATAGGATAAAAGGAGAATGTGCTAAGGGCAACTGTTTCCAAAATGGACTTGAATCTCTGCTTTGCCTCATCTCTGCCGATTCCATCCTGGTCACAGCCACCATTTTTCCCTCTTAGAGAACATAGGAGCTTCCTAGCCGGACGTCTGCCAACTGTTCAGAACGGTTTGCTCTCCACACAGCAGTTTCAGTGATACTAGTGATACTTTTTATTTAGTTTTTAAAATGTTTATTTATCTGTCTCTGCCAGGTCTTAGTTGCCCCATGTTGGATCTAGTTCCCTGACCAGGAGTCAAACTCGGGCCCCCTGCATTGGGAGTCTTAGCCACTGGACCACTGGAGGAGTCCCTGGTGGTACTTTTTTAAAAAGCAAATAAGAACCTGCTACTCCCCTGCTGAAAACCCTTCAGTGGCTTCTCACTGCACTGAGAATGAAATCCAAACTCCTAACTGTGGCCTCCAGGGTCATGATCTGAGCCCTGTCTGCCCAGCAGCCTTCCCTCTTCCCAGTTCCCTCCACTCAAGCTTTCCACCCGTTTCCCATCTTATGACCAGGCCCTTCTGGTTGTTTAGAGAAGAGCAGGGGGCCTCCTCCTGGAGGCCTCCCACCCATCGTTTTCTCCCATAACACCTTTTGTTTTCCCTGAAAGAGTTTATCAAATGTACAGTGGGATCCCCCTATTCAGCACTCTCTCCCTACCTGATTGTGAGGTCCCTGGGGCCAGCACCCACCCTGGCCTGTCTACTGGTGTGCACCTCTAGGCCTGGCACTCACTAAGTGCAGCTTCTATTTCTTTAACCTAGACAGCCCGAGGCCTACAAAATATTTCAGCGGATGGATCAAGGGCACAAGAAATAATGGCATAATCAACATTGTCAAAGGCCATGCTACCCGGCATATTTGTAGGCAAAAGTAGGCCAGAATGTCTCAGACATAGCACACACTTTACTTACGGTGATTTTGAATCCTACCCTGGAATTTGTATGCATATTTTAAGCTGTTTTCAATCATTGCTTTTTTTTTTTTAATTGAGACAGTTGTTATTAAGGGCAGTCAGTAGAAGAAGTAGTTTCTTTCTAATCCTGGCCCACTTCCTCACTAACATGGAGCTTCAAAAAATGAGAGCGTGATCTGGTGTAGCTCATTACAGGGCTCTGCTGAGAAGGAGTGAATGTTTTAAAAAGTGTCTCTGTATTATTTGTATTCTGAAGTTCTCTACAGTGCTCTTTTGGTTACTTAATCTCTTTTTTGTTTTGATCAAAACTTTCAATTGAACAAATATTGCCGACTGGAATGATGAAAGGCAATATTATCTTGGAGATATATTTTAGTGAACTTTTGATTTAAAGAAGCCCAGCCCAGCTCTGACTGTCTCTTTCCCAGGTCTGGACCTATTCTCTGTTCCAGCTGAGATGTTTATATAATGCATAAGGCTGCTCCTGCCTGACTAGGACTGGTGATTAAGAGCTCAGGATAATGAAATCTGCACAGTTGAAACTTGGCTGTTGGCTATAGTTATTATGCAACTCTTAACATTTCCCTTTTGTTCTGCCAATAATATAAAATTCTCAGTCTTTCTTTCAGAGCTAACTCTCCAAAGACGCTCAAATTTGTTCCACTAGGATTTTTAATGGACCAAGTTAAATTATTTCTTAAAGTTCAGAGTATATCCTTTTCTAAAGGACAAGAAAGTTTAGTGGCTGTGCAATTTCCCTGTTCAAACTGTCAATAACAGCTGACTGGAGCTTGAAGTACAAAGGCCCCTCTATGGTCTTAGATTTCTGTCTTTAAGCAGACTGCTCATCCAGCCTTGATTGCAGTAGCAAATATAACAAGAGAGACGGCAAAAGTGACAGTAAGAGGCAGCATATTCTAATAATGGGGTGATGTGGAGCAATTAGGAAATGCTTAGTGAGGCATCTTAGACAAATGGTCAACCTTTCCCTGCCCATTCTGTCTAAAATCTGAATTTCTAGTGTTACAAGAGAATTGCACCCTTCAGTTCAGTTCAGTTGCTCAGTCATGTCCGACTCTTTGCGACCCCATGAATCGCAGCACGCCAGGCCTCCCTGTCCATCACCAACTCCCGGAGTTCACTCAGACTCACATCCATCGAGTTGGTGATACCATTGCACCCTTATCCGAATTCAAATAGTGACCCTATACTAATGTGCACCCATTTGGAACAAGAAGGACTATCTTGAGTTTTATGAGCCCCAGCACCCACAAATTACTCAGTTATGGAGAAAAGATTCTTATAGTCATCTAGCTGTCATGTAATTGGGGAAGTGAATGTACCTGACTCTTCCTGAGAACCTGTTTCTTAAGAATAGGACACTGTGTAGACCATCATCTCAAGGACTCAAGGTGAGGGGTAGGGCCACCTCCACAGGAAGGAAAACACCTTGAAGAGGAGCCTGGGGCAGCTAAGGTCATGTTTGGCTGCATCTGTTTCTCCTGGGGTTAGCCCTGGAAGAATCACAAGTATCTTGGGGACCCATGGAGCAGAGAAAGCAGACAGAGCTTTATAGAAGAGGGACATTGTATGCTCATATATTCCAAGCGCTTCATGTATGGCATCGGGTTGGCCAAAAGTTTTGTTTGGGTTTTTCTATAAGATGCTATGGAAAAATCTGAATGAACTTCTGGCTAATGTATTAGTACCCCCAGAAACACCTGATGATTCATTCATTCAGTGCACAAGATGGGCACTTTGATGTTACAACCTCAGGAAAAAATTAAAAAGTCACAAACCACCATTCAGTGATTTGCTAATATAAGAAAAAAGGAGTGAAAGAGAAACAGAGTATTTGTGTTTTCGATTGCTTCTCCTAAAATCATTTATTGATACAGAGGAGAAAGAAATGTAGTCTGTGGGGAGGTGGGGCAATAAGGAAAACTTTTTAGAGGAGGTAATATCTGAGTTGGGCTTCCCAGGTGGCGCTAGTGGTAAAGAACCTGCCTGCCAACGCAGGAGACATAAGAGATGTGGGTTGGATCCCTGGGTCGGGAAGATCCCCTGGAGGAGGCCATGGCAACCGACTCTAGTATTCTTGCCTGAAGAATCCCATGGACAGAGGAGCCTGGAGGGCTACAGTCAGTAGGGTTGCAAAGGGTTGGGCATGACTGAAGTGACTTAGCACAATGTCTGAGTAAGATTTGGGGTAATGAATAGAATTCACCAGGCAGATGAGGAAGAGTAGAGCTACAAACAGTGTTTAGAATTCTGAGAGTCATTTTGTGTAGCTAAAGCAAGCTGTGTTAGTTCCCTATTGCTGCTGTAACAAATTACTGAAAGTTAAATGTCTTAAACCAATAGATTTATTATCTTACAATCCTAGAGGTCAGAAGAGTGAAATGAGTCTCACTGTGGTAAAGTCAAAATGTTCCTACTGGAGGCTCTAGGGAAAACTCTATTTCCTTACCTGTTCCACCTTCTGAAGATTACCTGTATTTCTTGGCTTAAGGCCCTTCCCTCTATCTTCAAAGTCATCTTCTATTTCTCTCTGATTCTGACCTTTTGCCTCCTTATTTCACCTGTGAAGGAAGCTTGTGATTACACTGGGCCTACCCAGCTAACCCAGGATAATCTCTTACAGTATGGTCAGCTGATTAGCAACCTTAATTCCATCTGCTACCCTGATTCCCACATGCCATGTAACAGAACATATTCATAGCTCCCAGAGATGTCAACCATAGACATCTTTGATGAACCATTATTCTGCCTACTATGCATGTAGTACAGAAAGTTGAGGGTGATGGTGTAGAGAAGAGTTGCTTTGATTCATCAACCCTAGGTAGAAAAGCTCATCCCAGAGGGGCCTATAATTAAATATATATTAGTTATATGTATAGAGTATATATATGGGCTTCCCTGGGCTCAGTGGTAAAGAATTCACCTGCCAATGCAGGAGATGTGGGTTTGATCCCTGGGTCAGGGAGATCCTCTAGAGAAGGAAATGGCAACCCATTCCAGTATTCTTGCCTGGAAAATCCCATGGACAGAGGAGCTTTGTGGGCCACTGTCCAGGGGGTTACAAAAGAGTCAGACACAGCTTAGCAACTAAACAACAGCAAACAGCTCTATGTATGTGGTATATTTTAATGGAGAAGTCAAGGTTCTGGAGGTCTTCCTAAAGTAGGATGTGCGTGTTTTGGGTAACTATTGCTATGTAACAAACCACCCCAAAACTTGGTGGCTTAAACAACAGTTTATTACTTGTTATGATTCTGTAGGTTAGCCAGGTGATTCATCAGTTGGTTTCACCCAGGTTCACTCATAAAGCGACATTCAGCTGGAAGGTTGGCTGGCCTAGAAGTTCCAAGATGACCTCACATTATGTGTCCTCTGGTGATGGCCAACAGCCAAACTGCTTCGGTCTTCCTCACTGAGTTCTTATCTTCTGCTGGGCAGGCCTCAAGACCTTGCTCCATCAGCATGCAGGACCTGTGGAGGCCTTGATTCCAAAACTCACACAGCATCCCATTCATCACATTCTTTTGAGTTGGGCCAGGAAATCACTTATTTAAGAGGTAGGGAAATAGATTCTAGCTCTTCATGGCAGTTGCTGCTGCGGCCATATTTCACACAGCACAGGCTGTAAAGATAGGGGGTTTGCTCTGAGAGCAGACTCTCGAGATTGGAGATTTCAGAGGTAAAATGTTTCTGGATGATGACAATATCCGGCACAAGGCTAAAAGCTATGCATGGCTCAAGTACAGTGTGCTGAATATCACTGTCACTGAAGAAGTGAAGAAGCTGTGAGGCTGGGTATGGGCTGCACCATCCTGCACACACAAGAAGACCCATTTGCTGGTGAATGTGGAAGAGTGAGGTAAAGTCTAGTACATGACAGTGATAATGGCAGGGGGCAGATAACCAACGTCTTATTCATGTACCAGTTTTTTTTTCAAATGTTGAAATATAGTTGATTTACAATGTTGTGTTAGTTTTAGTTATATAACAAATGATTCACTTATACATATATATATATGTATGTGTTCTTTTTCAGATTCTTTTCCATTTTAAGTTATTCATTTCAGTTCAGTCACTCAGTTGTGTCCAACTCTTTGCGACCCCATGAATCGCAGCCCGCCAGACCTCCCTGTCCATCACCAACTCCCGGAGTTCACTCAGACTCACGTCCATTGAGTCAGTGATGCCATCCAGCCATCTCATCCTCTGTCGTCCCCTTCTCCTCCTGCCCCCAATCCCTCCCAGCATCAGGGTCTTTTCCAATGAGTCAACTCTTCACATGAGGTGGCCAAAGTACTGGAGTTCCAGCTTTAGCATCATTCCTTCCAAAGAAATCCCAGGGCCGATCTCCCTCAGAATGGATGGGTTGGATCTCCTTGCAGTCCAAGGGACTCCCAAGAGTCTTCTCCAACACCACAGTTCAAAAGCATCAATTCTTCGGCGCTCAGCCTTCTTCACAGTCCAACTCTCACATCCATACATGACCACAGGAAAACTATAGCCTTGACTAGACGGACCTTAGTCGGCAAAGTAATGTCTCTGCTTTTGAATATACTATCTAGGTTGGTCATAACTTTTCTTCCAAGGAGTAAGTGTCTTTTAATTTCATGGCTGCAGTCACCATCTGCAGTGATTTTGGAGCCCAGAAAAATAAAGTCTGACACTGTTTCTACTGTTTCCCCATCTATGTCCCATGAAGTGATGGGACCAGATGCCATGATCTTCATTTTCTGAATGTTGAGCTTTAAGCCAACTTTTTCACTCTCTTCTTTCACTTTCATCAAGAGGCTTTTTAGCTCCTCTTCACTTTCTGCCATAAGGGTGGTATCATCTGCATATCTGAGGTTATTGATATTTCTCCTGGCAATCTTGATTCCACCTTGTGTTTCTTCCAGTCCTGCGTTTCTCATGATTTACTCTGCATATAAGTTAAATGAGCAGGGTGACAATATACAGCCTTGATGTACTCCTTTTCCTATTTGGAACCAGTCTGTTGTTCCATGTCCAGTTCTAACTGTTGCTTCCTGACCTGCATACAGATTTCTCAAGAGGCAGGTTAGGTGGTCTGGTATTCCCATCTCTTTCAGATTATTTACCAACTGAGTTACTAGGGAAGCCCTATCATTTAGTTTAGGGGCAGTTAATTATCATATTAGTGACTTTCCATTCAGTAAGACACAGTTTAATTTTCCACCTCTCTAAATTTTCTTTTGTAATTTCCAGTAGAGGTGATATATGTCTTTCATATTTCTTAGGTTTGCTTTCAGATACTACATAGATTTTCTGCCATTAAGTGGAAATATTATACTCTGAAATTCTGAATCTGCTAATGACAGCATTTGGGCTTCCCTGCTGGCTCAGTGGTAAAGAATCCGTCTGCCAATGCAGGAGATGTGGGTTCGATCCCTGGTTTTGGTAGATACCCTGGAAAAGGAAATAGCAACCCAGTCCAGTATTCTTGCCTGGGAAATTCCATGGACAGAGGAGCCTAGAGGGCTACAGTCCAGGTGATTGCAGAGTCGGACATGACTTAGTAACTGAGTGCACAATGGTAGCATTTGGGAAAAGTATTTTTTAATACATCTACTTCGGCTCTTAATACACATTTGATTCTCTGATTTCTTCTCAACTTCCTGCCATACTGTGCAATTTTAGCTCCACATTTTCATTCATATATTCATTTACACAACTGGCAATTATTTACCCTTGACTATATCTTAACCATGTATATATATACACATATATGAAACTATATATATATAGTTTGTTTTTTGTTGTTGTTGTTGTTGTTTGTTTTTTACTGTTTTTCCAGTTTACTGCTCTTTCTTGCATTGTAAAATTTCTCTTGGATTAATTTTTTTGTTGAAGTACAGTCTCTTTTTAATTTTTTTAATAGAAGCTGTAAGGGTAAAATGATTCTAAGTCTTTGCAGGTCTGAAAATGTCCTTCATATTTGAATCAACATTGGCCAGAAATAAAATTCTAGTTTCAAAGCCTTTTACTTTTAAAGAATGAATGGTTGTTCTTGCATCAGTTTGTAAACCTAACTAGAGAGGTAATAATTTAAATTGATTTTGGTCATTTACACTCTAATATGAATAAGTTAGTGATAATAGACTAGGCATTTCAGCATAAGCAATCTACAAAATGGGAATTTGGCCAAGCACACAAGTTCTTGCAAAAGCATCAACCTCAGATATATTCTGTAAAACTTAAAGACTAGATAATTGTTCCCTGGGAAATTTCTCTTAAAAAAGCAAAATACAGATGTCCCTCATATGTAGTTTCCAAGTTAATTTCAGATGTTGAATTTTAAAGGAAACCAGATGACCACATGAGAGGTAAATTTCAGGCTATACATATGGCAGGATGGGAGGCCTAAACTGAGAGATAGGTCTTGGTTTCTCTAAAGGAAAAAAGTGTTTCTGTCTTTCAGATAATGTGACTTATTATTTCTAAGCTGAAAGAAACTCACATTTGCTCCAAGGGAATATTAGACTTCCTTCCTCAACTGGCTTTCAGTTTTCTCTTTTCAAATAAAAAATTTGATTCTTTAAAGTAACTATAAAACCCTAGGTTTCAAACTTGTATCCTTATTATAACCAGATGGGAGTTATAGATCTCTCTGATATATCAGAGACCAAAGAGGGGATGTCTGGTTAATCTCTATGGTAGATTTCTTAAATCTCCTGGCTTTTCCCATGAGCAAAAAAAAAAGTAATAAAATAAATTAGATCCAGTTACAAATTAAAAGACGCTTACTCCTTGGAAGAAAAGTTATGATCAATCTTGATAGCATATTCAAAAGCAGAGACATTACTCTGCCAACAAAGGTCCATTTAGTCAAGGCTATGGTTTTCCCAGTGGTCATGTATGGATGCGAGAGTTGGACTGTGAAGAAAGCTGAGCATTGAAGAATTGATGCTTTTGAATTGTGGTGTTGGAGAAGACTCTTGAGAGTCCCTTGGACTGCAAGGACATCCAACCAGTCCATTCTGAAGGAGATCGGCCCTGGGATTTCTTTGGAAGGAATGATGCTGAAGCTGAAGCTCCAGTACTTTGGCCACCTCATGTGAGGAGTTGATTCATTGGAAAAGACTCTGATGCTGGGAGGGATTAGGGGCAGGAGGAGAAGGGGACGACAGAGGATGAGATGGCTAGATGGCATCACCAACTCAATGGACGTGAGTTTGAGTGAACTCTGGGAGATGATGATGGACAGGGAGGCCTGGCGAACTGCGATTCATGGGGTCGCAAAAGTCAGACACAATTGAGCAACTGAACTGAACTGAACTGACATGCTGTTGTGTTAGATTTTTCTTTTTTACCTTAACTTTAAAATTTATATGGTTTTTAACAGGCAAAATTAACATTTTGAGAAGTTGAAGCATCAGTATCAGAAAACTATTAGAGACAAGAAAAAAGCAATGATTTTATCTTGATTAGTTCTCTGGGAAATTGATTGCAGTCATAAAGATGAACTGTGTCCAGCTTTCACTGATTCCAGCAGCAGTTGGCATCCTCTTATGTTGCTGCCATATTGGACAAACTCACTTTCACTGGTATTGATCAGAATTTATTGATCTAGTTCAAGTACCATAAAATTACTTTGTCAAAAGTTCATTATGTAGGAGTGGAAACATTTCAAAATAAACCAGCTATTTTTAACAGGGATTGGGATATATGAAAGACTATAACATGATTCATTAATTTTTTTTTACCTTTCTTGCATTGAAATGACCTTACAAGCACCATCTGAGTAGAACATGATGGAATGAAGGTTTCCACATAGCGTGCCTGAATTTCTAAGAAAAATAAATAAATTTACCACAATTTCTCCAAAGTTGATTGATAACATCAGGGTGGAGTTCTGGTTATGTGGAAGTAAACATTTCTCAAAGAAATCATTAGCATACAGACTATCTCTAAAATAGCCATGTCAAAATACTGGAATACTTTATAGGAGCTGCCTGAATGACAGAAACACTGGCTCAGAAGCAAGCCCATAGACTGGAGTCAGTACATCAGGAGACCAAGGGGCCATCTGGAGGCACCCGTGGGTGACCTCAGGGCTGCTGACAGTCCTCTCCCATGGCCAGTGCCAGCATGTTCACCACACGTACCTGAAGCTGGACGAGCCATCTCTCATCTTAAGTACGTTAAGAATGTCTGACAATTTTAGATGCTGTTGCTGCTGTTAGACCTCCCGGTCTTTGCCCAGGACCCGTCGTCTCCAAGATCACCGAGACTCGGACTCGATGCAATTAGCAAGAGGATTTATTAAGCCGACGTGCTGGGGTTCAATCTCCACCCGAGGAGATGAACCCCGAACAATTGTTACAGAGCAGTTTATAAGCAAAAAATCATAAACTGCTTTGGTCCTCTATTTATATGTTTATCTCTCCCGGGGCCTGTCCTCTGTAAATTGGGCCACCCAGGAGTGTTGTTTGTTTTACCTGAGGTCCTCTTTTGTTTCATTTTTGCGGGCTTTTCCCTTCCTTGTCTTGTAGCCATCGCCATTTTGGACTCTTGTTCCCTGTTCTATCTACCTAACAGCTTCAGGTTCACAACATATTCATATTTATATAGCTTAGATTTCCTTTAGAGTTATTAGAAAATAATGGGAGTATTTCCCTATGCTGTGCTATGTCCTTGTTGTGTTAGACCTCCCGGTCTTTGCCCAGGACCCGTCGTCGCCAAGATCACCGAGACTCGGACTCGATGCAATTAGCAAGAGGATTTATTAAGCCGACGCGCTGGGGTTCAATCTCCACCCGAGGAGATGAACCCCGAACAATTGTTACAGAGCAGTTTATAAGCAAAAAATCATAAACAGGTGCAGTTGAGATGGAGTGTTTTGATTGGTTTACAAACTGTGGCCTTTCCGGGGATAGGTTCATTCGTTATTAGGCCTAAATAGCTAACTAACCTACAATTATGCTGCTTTAGTTGAATGGCCCGAGGCAATCAACTTTTAGCTTGACTCTTGGGGGCTGTATTCTTAAGATGCGAGTATGATCCCCCTCTGTGTTTTTCTTTCCTCTTAAGACAATAGCCCTGATTTAAGATTAACAAAGAGCCCGTGGGTGCAGGTCTGTTTCTTTAGAGCCCCTAATAAATTTTTAACCTTTCTCCTTGTTCCCTGGAATGCTCCCGAAGAAGTCAGAAGACACTGTTCTCATACCTATGTCCCTAGTGGCGCCACTCATGGTAGACTGATTACAGGCTATGGAACAAATCAGGGCTAGAAACAATTTTTACAACCTCAGGCTGCTCAGGCTGGTCTCTACAGTTGCTTCTTTATTTTATACACAGTAATTTGTGTCTCTTAATCCCCTACATCTATCTTTCCCTCTTCTCTTCCCTCTCCCCATTGGTAAACACTAGATTGTTCTCTATGTTGTGATTTTGTCTCTGTTTTATTATATACATTCACTTAAAAAGTTTTTTAGATTTCATTTATAAGTAATAAAGTATTTGTCTTTCTCTGTCTGACTTATTTCACTTAGCGTAATATTCTCTGGGTGCATCCATGTCTCTGCAAATGGCAAAGATTTTCTTATTTTTATGACTGGGTAACATGCCATTGTATATAGGTACCACATCTTCTTTATCCATTTATCTGTTGATGGACACAGGTTACTTTCATGCCTTGATTATTGTAACTATTACAGCTATGAACATTGGGAGTGCACTTACTTTTTGAATTAGTTTTCATTTTCTTCAGATGAATACCCAGGAGCTGATTTGCTGAATTACAGGATAGTTCTATTTTTAGTTTTTAAGAAACCTCCATACTGTTCTCCATAGTGGCTGTGCCAAATTATATTCCCACCAATAGTGTATGAAGGTTCGCTTTTCTCCACATCCTCACAACATTTATTCAGTTCAGTTCAGTTTTCAATCGTGTCTGACTCTTTGTGACCCCATGGACTACAGCAGGCTAGGCCTTTCTGTCCATCACCAACTCCCAAAACTTGCTCAAACTGATGTCCATCGAGTCGGTGGTGCCATTCAGCCATCTCATTCTCTGTCATCTCCTTCTTTTCCTTCCTTCAATCTTTCCCAGCATCAGGGTCTTTTCAGATGAGTCAGTCATTTGCATCAGCTGGCCAAAGCACTGGAGCTTCAGCTTCAGCACCCATCCTTCCAATAAATGTTCAGTACTAACTTCCTTTAGAATTGACTGGTTTGATCTCCTTGCTGTCCAAGGGACTCTCAAGAGTTCTTCTCCAACACCACAGTTCAAAAGCATCAGTTCTTCAGTGCTCAGCTTTCTTTATGGTCCAACTCTCACATCTATACATGACTATTAGAAAAACCGTAGCTTTAACTAGGTGTGCCTTTGTTGGCAAAGTAATGTCTCTGTTTTTTAATGTTCTGTTTAGGTTAGTCATAACTTTCCTTCCAAGGAGTAAGCGTCTTTAATATCACGGCTGCAGTCACCATCTACAGTGATTCTGGAGCCCGAGAAAATAAGCCTTTCATTGTTTCCATTGTTTCCCCCTTTATGTGCCATGAAGTGATGGGACTGGATGCCATGATCTTAGTTTTTTGAATGTTGAGTTTTAAGCCAGCTTTTTCACTCTCTTCTTTCATTAAGATGTGTTTTAGTTCCACTTTGCTCTCTGCCTTAAGGGTGGAGTCATCTGTATATCTGGAGTTATTAATATTTCTCCTGGCAATCTTGATTCCAGTTTTGCTTCATCCAGCTCAGCATTTTGCATGATGTACTCTGCATATAAGTTAAATAAGCAAGGTGACAATTTACAGCCTTGATGTACTTCTTTCCCAATTTGGAACCAGTCTGTTGTTCCTGTTCTGGTTTTAACCATTGCTTCCTGACCTGCATACTGACTTTTCAGGAGGTGGGTAAGGTGGTCTGGTATTCCCATCTCTTTCAGAATTTTCCAGTTTGTTGTGATCCATATAGTCAAAGGCCTTGAAGCAGAAGTAGATGCTTTTCTGGAATTCTCTTGCTTTTTCTATGATTTAACAGTTGTCAGCAATTTGACCTCCGGTTCCTCTGCTTTTTCTAAATCCAGGTTGGACATCTGGAAGTTCTCAGTTCACATATGTTGAAGCCTCACTTGGAGAATTTTGAGCATTACTTTGTTACCGTGTGAGACAAGTGCAACTGTGCAGTAGTTTGAACAGTCTTTGGCATTGCCTTTCTTTGGGATTGGAATAAAAACTGACCCTTTTCCAGTCCTGTGGCCACTGCTGAGTTTTCCAAATTTGCTGGCATATAGAGTGCAGCACTTTCACAGCATCATCTTTTAGGATTTGAAATAGCTCAACTGGGATTCCATCACCTCCACTAGCTTTGTTCCTAGTGATGCTTCCTAAGGATCTCTTGACTTCGCATTCCAGGATGTCTGGCTCTAGGTCAGTGACCACACCATCATGGTTATCTGGGTCATTAAGTTCTTTTTTGTATAGTTGTCTGCGGTTTTTTTTGCCACTGCTTCTTAATATCTTCTGCTCTGTTAGGTCCATACTGTTTTTGTCCTTTACTGTGCCCATCTTCGCATGAAATGTTTCTTTGGTATCTCTAATTTTCTTGAAGAGATATCTAGTCTTTTCCATTCTATTGTTTTTCTCTATTTCTTTGCATTGATCACTTAGGAAGGCTTTCTTATCTCTCCTTACTATTCTTTGGAACTCTGCTTTCCAAAAATGGGTATATATTTCCTTTTCTCCTTTGCCTTTTGCTTCTCTTCTTTTCTCAGCTATTTGTAAGGTCTCCTCAGACAACTGTTTTGCCTGTTTGCATTTCTTCTTGGGGATGATTTTGATCACTGCCTCCTGTACCATGTTACGAATCTCTGTCCATAGTTCCTCATGCTCTCTGTCTATGAGATTTAATCTCTTGAACCTGTTCATCATTTCCACTGTGTAATAATAAGGGGTTTGATTTAGGTCATACCTGAATGGTCTGGTGGCTCTCCCTACTTTCTACAGTTTACATCTGAATTTTGCAATAAGTAGTTCATTATCTGTGCCACCGTCAGCTTCCAGCCTTGTTTTTGCTGTCTGTATAAAGTTTCTCTATCTTCAACTGCAAAGAATATAATCAGTCTGAATTCAGTATTGACCATATGTTGACATCCATGTGTAGAGTTGTGTCTTGTGTTGTTGGAAGAGGGTGTTTGCTATGACCAGTGTGTTCTCCTGGCAAAGCTCTGTTAGCTTTTACCCTGCTTCTTTTTGTACTCCAAGGCCAAAACTTGCCTGTTACTTCTAGTATCTGATTTCCTACTACCCTATGATGTAAAGGATATCTTTCTGTTGGTGTTAGTTCTAGAAGGTCTTGTAGGTCTTCATAGAACCATTCAACTTCAACTTCAACTTCTTTGGCATTAGTGGTTGGGGCATAGATCTGGACTACTGTGATATTGAATGGTTTGCCTTCAGAATGAACAGAGATCATTCTGTTGTTTTTGAGATTGCACATAAGTACTGCATTTGGAGTCTTTTGTTAACTATGAGGGCTACTCCATTTTTTAAAAGGGATCCTTGCCCATAGTAGCAGATATAATTGTCATCTGAATTAAATTTGCCCATTCGAGTCCGTTTTAGTTCGCTGATACCTAAAATGTCAACAGTGTTCACTCTTGCCATCTCCTGTTTGACCACTTCCAATTTACCTTGATTCATGGACCTAACATTCCAGGTTCCTATGTAATATTGTTCTTTACAGCATTGGACTTTACTTCCATCACCAGTAACATCCACAACTGGGTGTAGTTTTGCTTTGCTTTTGCCTCTTCATTCTTTCTAGAACTATTTCTACACTCTCTCCAGGAGCATATTGGGCACATACTGACCTGGGGAATTCATCTTTTAATGACCTATCTTTTTGCCTTTTCATATTCTTCATAGGGTTCTCAAGGCAAGAATGCTGAAGTGGTTTACCATTCCCTTCTCCAGTGGACCACATTTTGTCAGAACTCTCCCCCATGACCAGTCAGTCAGATAGTGGAGTAGAGGGACAGGCTCTCATCTTCTCCTGAGAGAACTCCAAAATGGCAACTAACCACTGAACAACCATTGACAGGAGAAAATTGGATCCCACAAAAAAAGATACCTCATGTCCAAGGGCAAAGGAAAAGACCAGCAAGATGATAAGAGGGGCTAAGTTATGTTTAGAATCAAACCCCATACTCACCAGAGACACTCAGCAGACTCAAACAAAACCTTGTGTGCACCAGGACCTAGGGACCCCACAAAAGACTGAGCCAGACCTGCCTTTGAGTGTTTGAGTGTCTCCTGCAGAGCCATGTGTCAGCAGTGGCCTGCCATGGGGACAGGGCCTCTGGCTGCAACAGACCTGGGAGGCACAGCACGTGAGGCCCACCATGGACCCACCGAGCAGACAATCCACAAACTGGAGAACAGTTTTACCAAAGAAGGTCTCACACTGTTGTGGAAGTTTTAGGTTCCACAACAGATTTTCCAACCTGGAGATCCAGCAAAGGGACTGAGACCCCCAGGGAATTTGACTTTGAAGGCCAGTGGGATTTGATTACAGAACTTCCTTAGGACTGGGGAAATGGACTCTTGGAGGGCACAGCAAAACCTGTGAGCACCAGGACCCAGGAGAAAGGAGTAATGACCCCACAAGATACTGAGCCAAACTTTTCTGTGAGTGTCTTGAATCTCTGGTGGAGGTGCCAGTTGACAGTGGCTTGCCATTGGGTCAGAGGCACTGAACAAAACAGTCTTGGCATAAGTCCTTTGGAAGGAGGTTGCCTTTATTGCCATTACCGCTGCCATAGTTTGGCCAGACCAAACTATAGGGAGGGAACACAGCCCCACTGATCAGCAGAAAATTTGATTCAAGATTTACTGAGCATGGCCCCACCCATCAGAACAAGACCCCGATTCCCCCACAGCCAGTCCCTCCCATCAGGAAACTTCCACAAGGCTTTTATCCTTATCCATCCGAGGGCAGACAGAATGGAATGCCCATTATAGAAAACTAACCAAATGGATCACTTAGATTACAGCCTTATCTAACACAGTGAAACATTTTTTATTTGTAGATATTCTGAAAGCCATTCTGACATGTACGAGGTGGCATCTCAGTATGGCTTTGATATTTATTTCTCTGATGATTAGTGATGATCAGCATTTATTTCATGTGTCTGCTGGTCAGGAAAGGGTTATTTATTAAATGATTTTGTGTTCATCATACCTTACTCAATGCCTGAGTCAAAGCAGAGGCTCAGTAACTGTTTACTGAACAAATGAATGAAAGAATTCTAAGATGGACACATTGGAACATTCTGTGATTTATATTATTCCTTCATGAGAACATACTGCCCAGCCTATATTACACTGAAGGAGAGAATAACTATCTGACCCCAAATAGCCACAGACCATCAGAGAACTCAACCAAGAGTGGCCAGGTATATTCCTGAGGAATATTGTTCTTCCAGGGACTGTGGGTCTTTCTTCTATAACTGAGAGAAAAGAGTAATTTTCTAGATATCTGTTCCTCTTTTTTCCAGGCAGCATCAGAAATGTCCCTTTCTTTGTATTGCCAATGACACTTATCAGAGAACTGGGAGAAATATCTTCTCCAAATTTTCCCTTGGATAACTGAATAAATTTTTTTTTTTCAAGACAGAGCAAAAGGAAGCAATCTGATAGATGAGGCAAGCTATCATTAAAAAACAAACAAACAAAAACCAAACAGGATATTTTCCAAATAGTCTCTAAGATTTGGAGGATATGCCAGCCATCCAGTTTCAAAACTGTGAATAGAGTTGGAAATATTAATTTGCTAAATTCATATAAGTAAAACTGCAGGTAGTAACTGGGGTACCTTATATACTTTCTGCATATGAATGACTAGTTTTGAGATCCTTTGCAACTACTATTTGTCTATATTGAAACATTTATGTTCATTTCCTAAGGCTGCACTAAAAAATTATAACAAATTCGGTGGCTTAAAGTAACAAAAATGTATATTCCCTCATGGAGGTGTTCTTTGCTTCTCACCTGGCTTCTGGAAATGACCGACAGTCTTCACTATCCTGTGGCTCATTACACCCATCTCTGTTCCATCTTCTCACTACCTTCTCCTCTGGGTGTCTGTGTCTCAAACCTTCCTATCATTTTTCTTATAAGGATACCAATTATTGAATTTACAGTGGGCTGTAATCGCAGCCCACTCACGGTCCCACTCAGCTCATCTCAAAGTCCTTAACTTCACTAAAGTCATGAAGACTCCATTTCTAAATAATGTTACATTTACAAATACCAGGGTTAGAACCTGGCCGTATCTTTTGGGGGAATACAATTCAATCCATTCTACTAGGTATGGCTTTTATAATTGTCTGCATTATATATATATATATATATATATATATATATATATAGTTGCATACCTGAGGTTATTGATATTTCTCCCTGCAACCTTGATTTTAGCTTGTGCTTCATCCAGGCTGGCATTTTGCATGATGTACTCAACATATAAGTTAAATAAACAGGGTGACAATAAACAACCTTGACATACTCCTTTCCAATTTGGAACCAATCTGTTGTTCCATGTCTGGTTCTAACTGTTGCTTCCTGACCTGCTTACAGATTTCTCAGGAGACAGGTAAGGTGGTCTGGTATTCCCATCTCTTTAAGAATGTTCTACAGTTTGCTGTGATCCACACAGTCAAAGGCTTTGGTGTTGTCAATGAAACAGAAGTAGATATTTTTCTGGAACTCTCTTGTTTATTCTATGATTCAGTGGTTTTTGGCCATTTGATCTCTGGTTCCTCTGCCTTTTCTAAATCCAGCTTGAACATTTGGAAGTTCTTGGTTCACATATGCTGAAGCCTGGCTTGGAGAATTTTGAGCATTACTTTACTAGCATGTGAGATGAGTACAATTGTGTGGTAGATTGAGCATTCTTTGGCATTGCCTTTCTTTGGGATTGGAATGAAAACTGACTTTTTCTAGTCCTGTGGCTACTGCTGAGTTTTCCAAATTTTCTAGCATACTGAGTGCAGCACTTTCACAGCATCATCTTTTAGGATTTGAAATAGTTCAACTGGAATTCCATCACCTCCACCAGCTTTGTCTGTAGCGATGCTTCCTAAGGTCCACTTGACTTCACATTCCAGGATGTCTGGCTTTAGGTCTGTGACCACACCATCATGGTTATCTGGGTCGTGATCTTTTTTTGTATAGTTGTTCTGTGTATTCTCACCCCCTCTTCTTAATATCTTCTGCTTCTGTTAGGTCCTTAACATTTCTGTCCTTTATTGTGCCCATCTTTGCATGAAATGTTCCCTTGGTATCTCTAATTTTCTTGAAGAGATCTCCAGTCTTTCCCATTCTATTTTTCCCTCTATATCTTTGCATTGTTCACTTTGGAAGGCTTTCTTATCTCTCCTTGCTATGATTTGGAACTCTGCATTCAGATGGCTATACCTTTCCTTTTCTCTTTTGCCTTTCATTTATCTTCTTTTCTTAGCTATTTGTAAGGCCTCCTCAGACAACCTTTTTTTTTTTTTTTTTTTTTGCATTTCTTCTTCTTAGGATGATCTTGTTCCTGTCTCCTGTACAATGTCACTAACCTCTATCATAGTTTTTCAGGCATTCTGTCTATCAGATCTAATCCCTTGAATCTATTTGTCTATCATAAGGGATTTGATTTAGGTCATACCTGAATGGTCTGGTGGCTTGCCCTACTTTCTTCAATTTAAGTCTGAATTTGGCAATCAGGAGTTCATGATCTGAGCCACAGTCAACTCTTAGTCTTGTTTTTGTTGACTGTATAGAGCTTCTCCATATTTGGCTGCAAAGAATATAATCAACCTGATTTTGGTATTGACCATCTGGTTATGTCCATGCGTAGAAGAATTAAAGAGCCTTTTTATGAAAGTGAAAGAGGAGAGTGAAAAAGTTGGCTGAAAACTCAACAATCAGAAAACTTAGATCATGGCCTCCAGTCCCATCACTTCATGGCAAATAGGTGGGGAAACAATGGAAACAGTGAGACTGTTTTCTTGGGCTCCAAAATCACTGCAGATGGTGACTGCAGCCATGAAATTAAAAGACACTTGCTCCTTGGAAGAAAAGCTATGGCAAGCCTGCTGCTGCTGCTGCTAAGTCACTTCAGTCGTGTCCAACTCTGTGCGACCCCATAGACGGCAGCCCACCAGTCTCCCCCATCCTTGGGATTCTCCAGGCAAGAATACTGGAGTGGATTGTGATTTCCTTCTCCAATGCATGAAAGTGAAAAGTGAAAGTGAAGTCACTCAGTCGTGTCCGACTCTTCGCGACCCCACAAACTGCAGCCTACCAGGCTCCTCCATCCATGGGATTTTCCAGGCAAGAGTACTGAAGTGGGGTGCCATTACCTTCTCCGTGGCAAGCCTAGACAGCATATTAAAAAGTAGACGTACTGCTTTGGCAACAAAGGTCCATCTAGTCAAATTCATGGTTTTTCCAGTGGTCATGGATGGATGTGAGAGTTGGACCATAAAGAAAGCTGAGCACCGAAGAATTGATGCCTTTGAACTGTGGTGTTGAAGAAGACTCTTGAAAGTCCCTTGAATAGCAAGGTGAAAAACCAGCCCATCCTAAAGGAAATCAGTCCTGAATATCCATTTGAAGGACTGATGCTGGTGCTGAAACTCCAATAATTTGGCCACCTGATGAGAAGAACTGACTCGTTGGAAAAGACTCTGATACTGGGAAGGATTGAAGGCAGGAGAAGGGGATGACGGAGGATGAGATGGTTGGATGGCATCACCAACTCAATGGATATGAGTCGAACAAGCTCTGGGAGTTGGTGATGGACAGGGAGGCCTGCTATGCTGCAGTCCATGGGGTTGCAAAGAGTCAGAAATGACTGAGTGACTGAACTGAACTGATGTATGCATACATATGTGAAACACGTGTTAGATTTTGTACACATTACAGGCATGATTACAGAAGCAAAGTAAAGTGAAAAGTTGAGATATATGTCTGGGATAATTCTGGAACATTGTCAGTTTTGATTCATCTAGTTGAGTATTTTAAGCCAAATGTACTTTGAAATTTTGTAAGATGGTTTGGGCAGGTTATCTTAATCTTATAAGATATGGAGTTGAGAAAAAGACAATAGCTTGGCCAAGGGAGACTCATTATTATAGAGCAGAGGGACAAGGCTTTTTAGGCTCAGAAACATTCTAAAATTCTGGTAACTTGTGACAATGACTTGTGATGTAAGATTACTTGACAATGGATGTGTGGTTTTGTTTGCTTTTTCTCATTTCTCATAGTCTAGAATTTGTAATTCGATCTGTAATTCTTCAACTTAAGATATTAATTGGAGTGGGCTATTTAGTTAACATTTACTGAACTCTAGATGTTCAATTCTGAGAGGCAGTTTGCTCTTCTTACTAGCCTCCACTGGTCAGTGATTCTTATGATTAAGTAAGATTTTGATTGCTTTAGTCTCAGTTCCTCCTAATAATTTATTTGGCCTGTAAGGAATAACTCTTTAGTAAATTTTCATTTGCAATGGAGAATTGTATTTACATTTTTTTAAACATAGCACTCTAATTTATAATACTTATTGCAAAAAGTGGGTAATGATGAATTCTCTAAAACATGTTTTGCTTGGGTATGAAATAAAACAATGTTTTAAACAAAATACATAGTTGAGTTCTTATGGTTAAAAATAAAAAAGTGTAATTGTTGGTTAAGGAAATTGTACAATAATGAGTCATTGTGTGAATAATTTTATTAAAGTAGTAAATAAGAAGTCTTTTAAAATATTAGTGACCCAAGCAGTAAAAATTATCATGGTAAGCAGTTTTGGTTCTTTTTATTACTATAACACAGGGCATGTCTACTGCTTTGTAAAGAAATCCATGGAGTACTTGGTTTTTTGGGTTTCTTAATCCATCTGGTCAATTTTAGATTAGAAAATATGAGAATAAATTAAATTAGAGACAGTGGAGTTGCAACAAATGACAAGTGTACTAGAGAAAGTAGAATCACTGGGGTGAGTATAACAGTCGTCAGTAAGATGTAGGGATGTGTGTATATGTGTGTGTTGTGAAATGGATCATTGAATTTACTATTGATTGTTGGATAAAGATAAAAGTATAAATGTCTTTCCTTCTTATTTTTTCCTCTTCTCCAGTTTTTAAAATACATTCTAAAGTGTTCATATTAATTATTGAAAGCAATATTTATGTGATTAGACTGAACTGAAAGTTATAATAATATGGTTAGACAATGTGGTAAGATTCAATTTTATTAGAAAAGAAGAAAGCTCTCTCATTACATTTATTTAAATACCTATTTAGAGAGAGAGAAACTGCAGGAAAATGCAGTCCATTATATTGGGAAAAGTTGGAGTAAGAAATCTGGAAAATGATATCTACCTGGCAGGTTTTCTTTAGTGCATGTAGAAAAAAGAATGTATAATAAGAGACTGTAAATGCCACCATCGTGTTCCCACCTGTGCCTTTTTTCCATCCAGCAAGAAAAGCTCCAAATAACTCCTGGTTAGATTTCCAAAGAGGTAAGATTTGGAAAGAAGAATCTGTTCATTAAGAGGCAGGGTATAAAGAATACAGGTCTTTATCATTATCATAGTGATTTGTGAACACAGAAACAACTGGCCCTAAGTTAAGTCAGTATGGGAAGAATTAGGAAGGTTGACTTCTGCACAAGAACCACTCTGCTAACTCAGTGAATGAGTGCTGATAAACCAGCCTCAGTTACATCCTTGGAAAAATGAAGGAATTCGTGCAGAAGCATATAGTGTGGCTATATAGAAAGAACTAATAAAGTCAAAATTGGGCACTCAATTAGATAGAATAGTGATGTCATTATTGTCACTGTTTTTTAATATTGTTTACAAAAGTGTCTGGGTAAGAGAATGAATTATCCAAAATTTATTACTATTGTGGAAAAACAGCTAAAACTTCATGGTTGCCTCATTTAATGAAGGGTTGACATATCTGACTATTTAAAAACAATTACATGGCAAATAAACAAATAAAAGAAAAAACACATTGGGAAGGAAATATTTCTATCTTGTATTTCTAATTTTTAAAGGGGGTACTAAAAACAGGAAAGAAAAATACCAACAGAAATATAAAAAGGGGTAAGTAATTTGACATTTCAGAGGTAAAACTTGAGTACTGAACTGAAAGGTCCTCAAACTCACAATAGAAGAAGTGCAAATTAAAACCATATTGAGATGCTAGCTTCCATTTATCAGATTGACAACAATCCAAACGTTTGGCAGCACATTCTGTTGGGAAAGTTTTGATGAACTAGACACTCTCATACAGAGCTGGTGGGAACGCAAAATTCTTGTATTCCCCTGGCAATATTTTTCCAAATTAAACATTTATTTATTCTTTGATCCAGTGCCCCTATTTCTAGAAGTATAATCCAAGAATGAAAATGAAGTCGCTCAGTTGTGTCCGACTCTTTGCTATCCCATGGACTGTAGCCCACCAGGCTCCTCTGTCCATGGGATTTTCCAGGCAAGAATACTGGAGTGGGGTGCCATTTCCTTCTCCAGGGGATCTTCCCAACCCAGGGATCGAACCCAGGTCTCCCGCATTGCAGGCAGAGGCTTTAACCTCTAGCCATTGATATAAATAGAACTGGTGTCAACAAAAGTTATTCACTGTTATTTGTGTATATAATATGTGTTATGTATGTGTAACATAGTAAAGAATCACATATACTTATACAAGTAAATACATACAAATACAATTGCGTATATACATAGCAATAGTAAAAAAGAAACAAACACAACCCAAATGTGTGGTGTACCTCGCTATGGAATCTAGGTAGACATAAAGGAATGAGGAGAATCCTCTACACACCAATGTTGGACACGACTTAGCATTAAACCACAACGTCTGGGGGAAGAGAATTCCAAACAAAGAATAGCCGGAGCCGCATCACGGAGGTAAAATGTATGATGTGTTTTGTGGGCCATTTAGCCCCTCCACATCCACCTACCACAGAAGTGACATGTTCTCACTGTATAATAGGCTCTATGTTCATCCACCTCATTTGAACTGATTCAAATGCATTCCTTTTTATAGCAGAGTAATATTGCATTGTATGTATGTACCACATCTTTATCCATTCTTCTGTAGGTGGACATCTAGATTACTTCCATGCTCTATTATAAATAGTGCTGCGATGAACATTGGGGTATATGTTCTTTTCAGTTATGGTCTCCTCAGGGTATATGGCCAGTAGTGGGATTGTTGAGTCATATGGTAGTTATATTCCTAGTCTTTTAAAGAATCTCCATAGTATTCTCCATAGTGGCTATATCAGTTTACATTTCCACCAACAGTGCAAAAAGTTCCCTTTTCTCCACATCCTCTCCAGCATTTATTGTTTGTAGACTTTTTGATGATGGCTGTTCTGACCGGTGGGAAGTAATACCTCATTGTAGCTATGATTTGCATTCCTCATTGGAAAAGACTCTGATGCTGGGAGGGATTGGGGGCAGGAGGAGAAGGAGACGACAGAGGATGAGATGGCTGGATGGCATCACTGACTCGATGGACGTGAGTTTGAGTGAATGCCGGGAGCTGGTGATGGACAGGGAGGCCTGGTGTGCTGTGATTCATGGGGTTGCAAAGAGTCGGACACGACTGAGCAACTGAACTGAACTGAACGAATAACAAGTGATGTTGAGCATCTTTCATGTGTTTATTAGCCATTTGCATGTCTTTGGAGAAATGTTTGTTTAGGTCTTCTGCCCATTTTCTTGGATTGGATTATTTGTTTTTGTGGTATTGAGCTATAAAATGTACAATGTTTAAGGGTGATGAAATTCAGCAAACACGAGCTATGGAAACCCTATCTCTTGACAAAAAGTAAACAGACTAAAGAAGACTGAGTTAAAAAATGACTTAGGAACTCATCAATGATTTCTTTCTAAGAGAAAATAAGGGGGAAAATAAGGACATTCTGGGTGAAATTCTCTGGCAATTGAAGCAGAAAACACACACAACAAAGCTTCATTATTTTGAGCAGCATTTGAGGCAGGCGCTTTCTTGAGTTTGATTAGACACTCTTCTAGGAGATTCTTTCTGTCAGATGACTCATTGGCAATGTTTTCTGTACCACTTAATAGAAGTGAACCGTAATAGCTCCTCCCAGGTGGTGCTAGTGGTTAAAATGTGCCTATCATTGCAAGAGATGAAAGAGACACACGTTCCATCCCTGGGTGCAGAAGATCCCCTAGAGAAGGAAAAGGCAACCTGCTCTAGTATTCTTGCCTGGGAAATCCCATGGACAGAGGAGCCTGGAGGGCTACCGTGCGTGGGACTTCAAAGAGTCAGACATGACTGAACGACTGAGCAGTAGAAGTGAAACAGATGAATTACTCTTTTCTATTAAGATTTCTAAAATGTTACACAGAAACTTGGAACCACTGAACATCACTGCATGAAAGTAACAGAACTGTGAAATTAGCCTAAGTCAATAATACACATTTTCAGCCTCAAACTGAAAAGAGATTAAGCCAGGCTTCAAATAGATAAGGCATTAACGAATTAAGTACAGTGGTGATCCCTCTGTAACCTAGAAGATAAGTTCCCTGAAAACGCTCTGGAAAGAGTTGAGGAATAGAGAGAAAGCAAACAGGATTTGGAGGGTCAAATTAAGATGGATAGTTTGAAAAGACTTCCAGATACTTTAAGTTCATAAAAATGAAATGATACAAAGTATATTAAAGAAAGCCACAACAACATTTTGTACATATAAATCAGTAATCGTGGTACTATTCAATTAAGGTGGTACTGTTCAATTAAGGCTTCCAACATGATTTCTTTTCTTAAAAAAAATTATTGGATATAGTTGCTTTACAATGTTATGTTAGTTTCTGCTACACAGCAAAGTGAATCAGATATTTATGTACATATAGCCCCTCTTTTTGGATTCTTCTCAGAAGATTTTTAGGGTCTCCATTCCCCATCTCAAGGAGATTGTTGTAAATTTCTTTTTTTTTTTTTTACAGATAATATCAATGATGAAAGATGCTATTTTAGTGTTTGGTCATCCTTGCAAATGTTTAATACCATGATGATTTTAAGAACATGGATTTTTTTCCTTCTTCCTGCTTTCCTGGCTTCATTGTGAACCCAGAGACAGAGTAAATTGGGGTCGCAGGTGCTTGGAGTCATTTCTGTTGAGCCAGCACAGTGATGACTTCCCAGTCCTTCCCAGTACACATGCACAATCTTGTTCCCGTCTTTTGTGCTTCATGCCAAGGTCACACTGTCACTTGCTCTTTACAAAGTTGCCCTGCCCTCCAAACGCCCTGGTGTGGGCGTGCCTCGGATCATCCAGCCTCAGTGTCCAGGACTGTTAGTGTGTTTCGCTTTTGCTAATTATCTGCCCAGAGAATGTCTGACAATTTGTACAGCCACAGTGAGTATAAATTAGAACCAAGTTCTCATATTTGATGGAAGGAACCACGTTTAAAAGGATGAGCATGGATGCTAGAATGCCACATGAGACGTTGCGGTTGGGAAGAGTTTACTGTAGAATTAAAAGTAATGGAGTCTTATATATAGTAGTTTGTATTATATCTGCTAATCCTAAACTCCTAATTTATCCCTCTCCCTTTCGCAAGCTACCATATATAAAATGGAGAGACAACAAGGACTTACACTCAATATCTTGCAATAACCTATAATAGGAAAGAATATATGTTATAATACATATATATGTAGGAAACTAATGCAATATTGATAAATCAATGATACTTCAATAAAAAGTAGTCTTTATTCCTTTCAGAGCTGCACAGCTGTGGAATCTTACGACTTCCTTCTTCGCCTCCCCTCCCCTCAATTCACTGAGTGACTGACTCCTCTTTATTTCACAAATTCTACCATCATCCTGGAAGGTATCAGTGCTACCTTTTGCAGCCAAACTCAGATTCAGGAAATCATTAATGCCATGCAAGCCCATATCTAATCACCTTCAGCTTCCCACACCCATGAGTTTGTCCTGGAACTTGTCAGCTGAAAGTTCCATACTTCCTGGGCTCTAAAAAAAGAGAACAAACTTGTCATTGCTGTGAGAAAGGATGGAGGATGGGGTAGTTAGGGAGTTAGAGATGGACAGGTACATACTACAATATTCAAAATGGATAACCAACAAGGACCTACTGTATAGCATCTCTATATCTTAAGTGATTTGGAGAATAATTTTGGTGTTTGTCTTTATTTTTATTTTCAATAAAATTGAGAACATTATTAAAAATATTAATTAGTCAAGCAGTTTTCATTTCAGAATGTCAACACTTTTTCAATCTTTTAGAGACATAGCAAACGTTTACAGGTTTAATGATATTCTACCAGGTATTTACTTTAAGATACTCTGTATGTGTGTTGTGTGTTAGTTGCCTGGTTGTGTCCAACTGTTTGCCACCCCATGGACTGTAGCCCACCAGGCTCCTCTGTCCATGGAATTCTCCAGGCAAGAATACTAGCGTGAAGGGAAGTGCTAGTTGTGTAAGAGATTAGAGTAAAATGTTGGTAAATAGTTGATAATTGTTCTTATACTGATGAGGACAAGGACTCATACTAGTTCTCCTATTGTTTTTAATATATCTGGAGTTTTCTATTATAAAAATTTTTTTTAATAAAATGTTTTTAAGGTATTGCAACATCTTCCTATGGTTTTTCTCACTGGACCTATTGCTGGGGCTCCCTTTACCTGCCTGCTTTCTTTCACCTATCAATTCCCCTTTACTGTCACCACATGTCACTGTTTATTCCTCTTTTAGACTCTGTGGAGCCACTGGAGCAAAATCACACGATATTCAATAGCAACTGTTTTTTGGTTACCTACAATATTCTGGGCAGGAGGTGGACTATAAATGAGACCGGGAAGGTTCTTGCTGCCATGGGGGGTAGATTCTGGTGGCAACAAAGCAGACAGGAAACATTTTACTTGTAAATGTTTTAATATGTTTCTAAAAGATTTAAATACCATTGTCATGCTGAAATGAAAACTGCTTCCCTAATTGTGATTAATAAGCAAGCAAGGAGGTAGTAAGAGAGAGAGAGAAATTCTACAGAGAGCACGTCGATAGAGTGATTCCAGAGGCTATTTTAGATTGATCCGGGAAGGTCTCTCTAAGGAAGTGACATTTGGAGCTGAGGCCAGAATTCCAGGATGCTATCAGTCAGGAGAAGATCCAAGAAGACGCTGCAGGGAGAGGAAACATCTGTTGCCAAAGTCTTGAGGCAAAAACCAGCACTGTGTGCTGGATGGCCAGTGAGAAGCTCAAGGGGCCAGAAGGCTGTGCAGGAGGCCATATGTGTTAATTTGTGACCGTCAGCCTAAGCTGGACCCCAATAAGTCTGACCATCAAGTTTCCTTCCCCCAGCTCCTGAGAGGGTGTTCAAAATGTTCATCTCTGATCTCCACCCTCTTGGAGCCTCCTACACTTAAAAGCCTAGCACAACTTTACAGAGAATACCATCTTTCATTTGGAAACTTCCTCAACTTATAAAAATATGATCAGTGCATCTAAACTTACTCTTCTTTTCCTTCCCTCTCAGGAGAAGAGTCAGAAATCTTCTTGCTCAGACTAAAATTCAGCCAGTGCCTGGGCTCGTGCCCTCCTGCTGCCTTTTGCTTTTACAGGGATCTTTTCTCTCTCTGAAAACGCTCTTTGTTCTCTTTCCTTCTGCATAAACACACAGACTCAGTTCCATCATTCAGCCCCCAGATGCTGTTTTCTTGGCCATCTTCCCCAGCCCAGATTTAAAAAAACAGACTTCATATCTTACAGCAGTTTTTGGTTCACAGTAAAACTGAGGGAAAAATATAGATATTTCCCATAAACCCCTCCCCCAACACATACACAGTCTCCCCTATTGTCACGCCTTCAGCAGATGGTACATTTGTTAAAATCGGTGAACCTGCTTGAATACACCATCTTCACCCAGAGTCCATAGTTCACATCGGGCTCACTCTGTATACTATATAGGTTTGAACAAATGTATCATGACAGGTAGCCACCACTACCGTATTATACAGAATATGTTCACTGCCCTAAAAATCCTCTGTGACCTGCCTGTTCATCATCTTTCTCCCTCTGAACCCTTGACAACTAACGATCTTTTCATTGTCTCTGTAGTTTTGCCTTTTCCAGAATGTCATATAATTGGAATCATACAGTGTGTAGCCTTTTCAGATTGACTTCTTTTGTCTAGTAATACACCTGTAAGATTGCTCCATGTCTTTTCATGGCTTGATAGCTCATTTCTTTCTGGTGCTGAATAATATTGCACTGCCTGGGTGGACCACAGCTTATTACCCATTCTCCTACTGAAGGTCTTCTTGGTGGCTTCCAAGTTTGGGCAATTATGCTGGAGCTTCTATAAACACCCATGTACAAATTTTTGTATGGACAGAGATTTTGAACTCTTTTGGGAAAATGCCAAGGAGCATTATTGCTGAATTGTATGATAAAACTTTTAGTTTTATAAGAAACTGCCAGACTGCTTTCCAAAGTGACTGTGCCATTTTGAATTCCCACTAGCAATGAAGGAGAGCTCACTGCCGTTGTTCCATGTCCTTGTCAGCATTTGGTGTTCTTAGTGTCCCAGATTTTCACCATTCAAATAGATGTGTGGTGGGATCTCATTGCTTGTTAAATTTGATTTTCCCTGAAGATATAGCATGTGGAACATCTTGTTGTATGCTTATTTGCCTTGTATATATCTTCTTGGATCTTAAGATATTTTTCTCCTTTGGCAAGTTAGTTGTTCTCTTATTGTGTACTTTAAAAATAATTCGTTTATTTATTGGCTGTCCTGGATCTTTGTTGCTATGCAGGCTTTCCGTAGCTGTGGTTCAGGGGCTCTAGCGTACAGGCTCAGTAGTTGTGGTGTACCAGCTTAGTCGCTTGTCAGTATGTAGGATATTCCCAGACCAGGGATCGAACCCGTGTCTCCTGCATTGGCAGGCAGATTCTTTACCAGTGAGCCACCAGGGAAGCCCCTGATTGTATACTTTTAAGACTTCTCTGTATATTTTGGATAACTGTCATCTTTATCAGATATTTTCATCCAATCTGTGTCTAGTTTTTCCATTCTCCTGACAGAATCTTTTGCAGAGCAGAAAATTTAAGTTTTAATGAAGTCCTGTTTGTCAATTCTCTCTTTCATGGATCATGCCTCTGGCGCTGAGAACCAGCCCGTCTTTTTGGAGGTGTGCTTCTCTCTCCAGGTTGCTTCCTTTCCTTACTTCCAGAGATGATGGATGTAAGGTGGAGCAGGCCCTACACACCACTGAAATCACTTTGACAACTAACAAAGCTTAACAATGATGTTTTCTCCCTAGCTGTCAAATCCAACGGTCCTTTGCAATATTTCCCGACTTGGTCTTTCTGCTTCATTCTATCAGACTGACGAATCATTGAGACAACTCTCTCCTCTGCCTGACATGATGACCCTGTGGTGGATGTTCTTACTCTGGCATCTTTTCCCGGCATCACCCACAGGTTCCCTTTCCTCTGTCAGTCCTTGATGTTGGCATCCTTCTTCCGTGTCGCTTGGTATCCTCTCATCATTTGCTTTGATCCACTTCTGTGGTTTTAGTTACCAACTATTGATTGAAGACTGAAGAATATTTAACTCTGCCCTGGTACCTCGTCAGAGTTCTAGTTGGTTATAACTAAATACCTAGAAAATATTCTAAGAAGAACTTCACCTCAAACTGAATGGGAGCAAAGCAGAACTCACATCCCCCATCAACCTGCTTCTCCTCCTTCAATCTGTCCTATGGAGCCTCCGCCTCCCAGTCACTCAAGCTAGAATCTGGGCAGTTGTCTTCAACTCTTTCTGCCCACCCTTCACTTCCAAAACATCTCTGTGAGTTTTACTTTCTTAGTATCTCTTGAATTAATCATCTCTCCCCCTTCAATACCAGTAATATCTTACCACTATGCTGGTTCCTGTTTTATCTACCTATAACTTCCAATGTTGAATGATCTTTTTGAAAGATATCAGATAACATCAATTCCTGCTTCAAATACTTCAGCCGCTTCCCATCACTTTCGGCATAAAATTCCAAACTTCTGAACAGGATTGAAAGCTCTAATGACCTGACACTTGCCTATCTTCCAATTGCCCCAGGTCCCCCTGTATTGTAGTTTTAATATATTACCCTTGCATTGTTGTCCTGGAAATAAATTCTTCGGTTTGACAGAAAATAGCAAAATTCTGTAAAGCAATTATCCTTCAATATACTCCCCTTGCAGTCTCTTGAGTACATCCTGAACTCGCTATTGCATAGTGCCTGGGACATGGTGGGACACTGTGAATATTTGTTGATGAATCAGTGTTAACACTTTATCAAAAAATATCCTTTCACCTTCTCCAGCTGTCTAGTTCCACCCACCACCTTTAAGACTTGCTCTGAGGTTCCTTTCTTCCTGTTGCTTTTTTTTTTTTTTTTTAACTCTGCTGTGCTCCTTCTCCCCTTCCAGTTGGAGGTAGTTAGAACAATGCCCTCTTCTTCCAAAAACATGTCTTTGCCTGAATCCTTGGAGCCTTTGAACATGTTACCTAATATGGTGAAAATGACTTTGCGGATGTGATTAAGGCTGCTGACCCTGAAGTGGAGAGATGTTCCTGGCTTATCTGAGTGGTCCTGTCTAACCATGGTCTTTAAAAGTAAAGAAACTTTCTGGCAGTAGTCGGAAAGAGGATGAGGATGGAAGAGAAGCATCAGAGAGAAGCTGCTGATATCTTTCTGTCTTTAAAGATGAAGGAAGGAATCAGGATTAGAGAGCAGAGAGAGGTCTGGAGAAGGCAGGGAAATGGGTTCTTTTCTGGAACTGCCAGAAAGGAAGCAGCCCTACTGACATCCTGACTTTATCACACTGGGGTGGGCACGGAGCCTACAGAATTGTAAGAGAACACCTTTGTGTGGTTTTAAGCCACTAAGTTTGTAGTGATCTGTTGCAGACACCTTTCAGTTCAGTTCAGTTCAGTCGCTCAGTCGTGTCCGACTCTTTGCGACCCCATGAATCACAGCACGCCAGGCCTCCCTGTCCATCACCAACTCCCGGAGTTCACTCAGACTAACGTCCATTGAGTCCGTGATGCCATCCAGCCATCTCATCCTCGGTTGTCCCCTTCTCCTCCTGCCCCCAATCCCTCCCAGCATCAGGGTCTTTTCCAATGAGTCAGCTCTTCACATGAGGTGGCCAAAGTACTGGAGCTTCTGCTTTAGCATCATTCCTTCCAAAGAACACTCAAAGATTGATCTCCTTTAGAATGGACTGGTTGAATCTCCTTGCAGTCCAAGGGACTCTCAAGAATCTTCTCCAACACCACAGTTCAAAGGCATCAATTCTTCGGCACTCAGCCTTCTTCACAGTCCAACTCTCACATCCATACATGACCACAGGAAAAACCATAGCCTTGACTAGACAGACCTTAGTTGGCAAAGTGATGTCTCTGCTTTTGAATATACTATCTAGGTTGGTCATAACTTTTCTTCCAAGGAGTAAGCGTCTTTTAATTTCACACCTTTAGATAGCCAAATATCAAAGTCCCCTTTATTTTAAGATGCAAAATCAAAGGAGGAAGCGCTGAGGACAAATGGGTCCTTTTTTCTCTCATATAAAATAGCAAGTAATTCCACATAAAATCAGCATTGAATGCAATTCTATAGTTATCTTGTTTCCAGTCTGTGCATCAGAGTTTCCTTGCAGTGGCACCATCTTATTTTACTTAGATAATTTATTTACTTAAATAGATAACTGGCCTTTTCTTCCAGACTATACCAGTGACATTGAATGCACTGACTCATTGTTTTGGATAATAGAATCGCATGAGACTATTTATATTCGAACTCCTTACCACTGTCTCAGGGCCCTGCATCCCCTGACCCTTGCCTGTCACTCTAGCCATAACCTCTTCTTTTGAAAGATATAAATGACTTACAATACAGTATTGCTTCTCTGGTGGCTCAGATGGTTAAGAATCTGCCTGCAATGTGGGAGACCTGGATTCGATCCCTGGGTTGGGAAGATCCCCTGGAGGAAAGCATGGCAACCCACTCCAGTATTCTTGCCTGGAGAATCCCCATGGACAGAGGAGCCTGGCGGGCTACAGCCCATTAATTTCAGGTGTACAACATAGTCACTGGGTATTTCCATGCATTACACAGTGATCACCATAGGAAGCCTAATTATCATTTGTCACCATTCAAAGTTATTACAGTATCGATTATATTTCCTGTGCTGGACATTCATCTGATTATTTATCTAATTTATATATACAAGTTGGTGCCTCTTAATATTCTTCATTTTATCACTCACCCCTCCACACACTTTCCTTCTCGCAACCATCAGTTAGTTCTCTGTTTCTATGAATCTGTTACTGTTTTGTCATGCTTGTTCTGCCATATTTTCAAAAAATTCCATAGATAAGGGAGTCATATTTCTCTTATTTCTGTCTGACATTTCATTAGCATAATAGCCTCTCAGTCCTTCCATGCTGCCCCAAATGGCAAAATTTCATTGTTGTCCATGACTGACTGACATTCGATTGTGCATATACATACAATAGAATATACATGATATATATCATCTTTATTCATTCATCTGTTGATGGATACTTAGGTTGTTTCCATGTCTGGCTATTGCAAATTATGCTGCAATGAACATAGGAGTGCATATATCTTTTCAAATTAATGTTTTCATTTTCTTTGGAAAAATACACAGAAGTGGAATTACTAGAATATATGGTAGTGCTACTTTTAGTTTTTGAGAAACCTTCATAGTTTTCCACAGTGGCTGCACCAATTTACATTCCCACCAACCATGCCTAAAAGTGTTCTGATATAAGTTAAAGTTTGAGAACCAAACCACTCTTCTAGCATGCATCATATGATCATTGTCTAGAGAGCGAATCAAAACAGATTGCTGGGCCCTGCCTCCAGAGTTTCTGAATGAGTAGTTTGGGGTGGACCTGAGGATTTATGTACTTAACAAGTGCCCGGGTGATGCTCTAGAGTGAGAGTCAGATATCTCTGCAATAGCAAGATGGCAAGTATTTCAGGCTTTGTGGGTTCCTTGGTTTTGTTACAGCTCTCCAACTCTGCGATTATAGGGTGGAGGTATGGGAACAGCCCAGAAGCTTCAGCTTCAGCATTGGTCCCTCCAATGAACACCCAGGACTGATCTCCTTTAGGATGGACTGGTTGAATCTCCTTGCAGTCCAAGGGACTCTCAAGAGTCTTCTCCAACACCACAGTTCAAAAGCATCAATTATTCAGTGCTCAGCCTTCTTCACAGTCCAGCTCTCACATCCATACATGACTACAGGAAAAACCATAGCCTTGACTAGATGGACCTTAGTCGGTAAAGTAATGTCTCTGCTTTTGAATATGCTATCTAGGTTGGTCATAACTTTCCTTCCAAGGAACAAGCGTCTTTTAATTTCACCTGTTTATTTTGTGCCAAGTGTCAAACAAAAATCAGTAGGGACTATCATGGTGTCCCACCAGCCACATGGTGATTAGGCTGGAGAGGTGACAAGCACCATTCTGGGAGGAGCTAGTTACTCTTTGAGAGGGAAACTAGTTGGTGACATGATCAGAACTAGAATGGAAGTCTCAGAGGTGAGGGAAAAACTGCCTGTGAAAATGCGAGGACACAGAAACAGACTTTAGTTTGGTGAACCCAAGAGTTCCTCAAACTGAACTGGGTCCAGAACTCATCCTAGGTGCGCATGTGTGACATCTCCTGGCAACCACAGAGCTGGTGTGCTATGGACGTGCTCTGGAGAAGAAAGCTCTCTAGTATGCTTGGTTGCCACTGCTGCTGTAAATCTTATTTCCAGTCACTCCATTGGTGATGTTTTTGCTGCTTCTCCTTTGCCTTCTTCCTGCCTGTATCTGGCACTATGTCAAGGGCATCCGGGGCGCTTGTGATGAGACAATTGTTCCATAGGATTGACGACGCTGCTCACAGCACCTGCCTTAGCCTTTAGCACCTGTCCGAACTCCATCGAATATTTGCAATGTC
Source organism: Aepyceros melampus (assembly GCA_006408695.1). NCBI lineage: Eukaryota > Metazoa > Chordata > Mammalia > Artiodactyla > Bovidae > Aepyceros > Aepyceros melampus. Next base: position 71,778 of record SJXQ01001584.1, on the reverse strand, counting down.
CTCTTGGTGATGGGCCGCACATCTAGTCTGATGGCTCAGTGAGTTATTTAACACCTGGTTTGTGATGGATATCTCAGGTAACTGGGTGTTTAGCCACCCAGGTTGATTTCCAAAGTCTACAAATTTCTAATCTTAGTTCATTTCACTTAAAAACTAAACAGAAAAATAGTAAGTGTTGCTTTTTAAATATGCAAAACCAAAAATGCCAGTGAAGTCTATTTCTCTAGTTTGTAATCATTTTATTATTTCACAGGATAGTCAACTAAATGGAGCATAGTTTTTCACATCCAGCTTTTCTATTAATATCCAGCATATCTTCTCATTATCTGTGTGTTTAGTTTATCTCATGCATGCAGAGCAGTTTCTTTCTCACCCTTGTTCAGCCAAGCAAGATAAGGAAATAAAATTATAGAGAAATGTATCCTTTTTAGAGTCACAGTGTCCCCTGCATTTTTTTTTTTAATTCAGAAAATAGATGCAACTACAAAGTAAGCCAAATTTACTGTTAACTTTACCAAATTATTTATCAAAATTTCAAAGACCATGCTGGGCTAAACAAATGTGAAAATGAATTTGATTTCTCTCTAAAAAATCACAGCTTACATCAAAAATAAACAAAATTTATTCTGTTGGAACAAATTTTAGTACCAGTAAAATATTTTTTTTGTTTAGCCAAAGTTAAGATTAAAGCTATGATTATAACAGAATACTCACATATTTTTATATCTCATTATGCTTATGAGAGATTAAGCAAACTCTTTTCCTTATTTTCCATATTTACTTATTTTCTTTTTCTGATCACCAATATCTCAAATAAAGAACTTCCTGATAAAGCTAGCAGAACCAAAATTTAACTTTATATATGTGCAGATTATCCAGAAGACATTTTTCTTAGCTTCTCATTTGTTTCTTACATGTTCTTATGATATTGATATAGCAGGTCAGAATTCATGCTTTGTTGTCATAAGACTCATAAAAGATTTTAGATTGTCTTGTTACTAGAGACAGGGCTTCCCTAGTAGCTCAGACGGTAAAGCGTCTGCCTGTAATGTGGGAGACCTGGGTTCGATCCCTGGGTCGGGAAGATCCCCTGGAGAAGGAAATGGCAGCCCACTCCAGTACTCTTGCCTAGAAAATTCCATGGATGGAGAAGCCTGGTAGGCTACAGTCCATGGCATTGCAAAGAGTTGGACACGACTGAGCAACTTCACTCACTATTACTACAGACCAACTTTTTATTTACCATCAATCTTGAACCCTGACAATTTTGTGATTTAAGATTTTTCTAAAAATTTCATTTCAACAGTATTTATATTATTTTATGGGACTTGTCAACCAAGTAACATAAAATATTAATTAAATCTTTCTTTATGAAAAATGTGAAATAATGTGTATTATGTGTAGCACTTGAAAACAGAATAATTTTAAGGCTGTTCTGGCAAGTGACTTGCAAACGATTTTTACACTTCTACCACATGGTGGCACCAGTTCAGCTGATAAACAGAATGCCCATTAAGTGGGCTTCCTGGGAGCCCAGCTCCCATGAACAATATGTTCATGCAATATGTCCATGAACAATAGTTCATGCAATGGGGACGTTTTTGAGGGAGTGTGGTGACTGCTTTGCTGTTATTTTACCATTTACTGTTACCACGAATCAAAATATGTTTAGATTACACAAAAGACATCCAAATACTATTTAAGTGGTGATACTCTTTAGTGATGAAATACAAGCTTTACTATCAGTAACTTTGGAAAGAAAGTTAGAAGTGATGAAGTCCTGTGAAGAATTCCTCATAATTGTTATGTTAGGCATATTATCCAACATTAAGTCTTAAAAACATAAAATAGAAGAGTTTTTTACTGCATTGACATAGAGTGAATTTGTAAAGGGTCTTTAAAGGGAAAGATGGATGACAGACCCAGTTTTATGAAGCCAACAACCCCATTAGACAGGCATGCAACATAAAAGGAAATCTCCCAGAATGTGTTTATCTTTAACAGCTAGGTTACTAAAGATTGACTTAACCTTTCTTTTATGTGTTATATGCATTTCAAGGGGTTTCCTGGTGGCTCATTAGAAAAGAATCCACCTGCCAACTCAACAGAGACGGGTTCGATCCCTGGGTTGGGAAGATCCCCTAGAGAAGGAAATGGTAACCCACTCCAGTATTCTTGCCTTAGAAATCCCATGGACAGAGCAGCCTGGCTGGCTATGGTCCATGGGTTCACAAAAGAGTTGGACATGACTTAGCGACTAAACAACAACAACAAATATGCTCAAAATGTGCATTGCTAAGGAAGAGTAGAAGATGGCAGTGAATGGAAAGTTGGCATCTTTACTGTCTTAATTCGGTACCCTCTTTATCAGCAAAGGCTCTTGTTGAATCTGATCTGTATACTGGAAAAATAATGCTTGTGAAATCTTTTGGCTACTAAATATTTGGAGTTATTTATTATGGTTAATAAAACAAATTGACCCTTTAGATTTTGTTCTGTTTTTATGTTCTTTTCCATGAAATGAAAACAAAGTCCATTCTTGGCTATACTCTGTGGTATAAGGAATGACCAGTGGATACAGTCAAAATACATTCTGTCACATTTATTCCATCTCTGAAGCAGGACACATGTGAAGCCTGGATCCTTCTTTTGCCTATGGTGCACTATCACTGAAGCTGTTACTTAGCCAAACCTCTTGCTTGTGTTGTTTTCCATTACTATTCACATAAATGAGGCTTCCCTGGTGGCTCAGATGGTAAAGAATCTGCTGCAGTGCAAGAGACCTGGGTTTGATTCCTGGGTCAGGAAGATCCTGTGGAGAAGAGAATGGTAGCCCACTCCAGCGTTCTTGCCTGGAGATTTCCATGGACAGAGGAGCCTGGTGGGCTGTGTGTGGTGTGTGTGTGTGTATGTGTGTGTAAAATTATCTGTACCATTCAGTTCAGTTCAGTTCAGTCGCTCAGTTGTGTCCGACTCTTTGCGACCCCATGAATCGCAGCACACCAGGCCTCCCCGTCCATCACCAACTCCCGGAGTTCACTCAGACTCATGTCCATTGAGTCCATGATGCCATCCAGCCATCTCATCCTTGGTCGTCCCCTTCTCCTCCTGCCCCCAATCCCTCCCAGCATCAGGGTCTTTTCCAATGAGTCAACTCTTCACATGAGGTAGCCAAAGTACTGGAGTTTCAGCTTCAGCATCATTCCTTCCAAAGAAATCCCAGGGTTGATCTCCTTCAGAATGGACTGGTTGGATATCCTTGCAGTCCAAGGGACTCTCAAGAGTCTTTTCTGACACCACAGTTCAAAAGCATCAATTCTTTGGCGCTCAGCCTTCTTCACAGTCCAACTCTCACATCCATACATGACCACAGGAAAAACCATAGCCTTGACTAGACGGACCTTAGTCGGCAAAGTAATGTCTCTGCTTTTGAATATACTATCTAGTTTGGTCATAACTTTTCTTCCAAAGAGTAAGCGTCTTTTAATTTCATGGCTGCAGTCACCATCTGCAGTGATTTTGGAGCCCAAAAAATAAAGTCTGATACTGTTTCCACTGGTTCCCTATCTATTTCCCATGAAGCGATGGGACTAGATGCCATGATCTTCGTTTTCTGAATGTTGAGCTTTAAGCCAACTTTTTCACTCTCCTCTTTCACTTTCAGCAAGATGAAAGGAGCTTTTTAGTTCCTCTTCACTTTCTGCCATAAGGGTGGTGTCATCTGCATATCTGAGGTTATTGATATTTCTCCCAGCAATCTTGATTCCAGCTTGTGTTTCTTCCCGCCCAGCGTTTCTCATGATGTACTCTGCATATAAGTTAAATAAGTAGGGTGACAATATACAGCCTTGACCATTGCTAGATCTAATTCCTTACCTGCTTTTAAAAATCTTATTATTATCACATTTAAGAAGATAACACTACATCAGACCCTCCATGATCTATATGATTTTACCTCACTTATCACCCAGTCTATGTCCCTACAAGATTCTGGCCATTCTCTTTCCAGATTTTTCACATTGCAGGCTTGTGCCTTCTTCTTTTTGTCTTCTATCATTTTGCTTCTAAAATCTGAAAGGAGCATCCTCTTTTGTCTGAAGTTTCAGCTTACGTTCTCTGTTTTCACTGACAACTTCTGATATCAGCCCATACAGATTTGTCCTCTCTCAACCTACTTCTTGGTTATTGTGCACTCTGTATACTTACAAGAAGCATCTGGTACTTTTCCTGTCTGCTAATCATTTAAATGAGATCCTCAAATTTTAATGTGCATGACAGTTACTTAGGGAGCTTGACTTGCTCACTGCAATGAGAGAAAGCTTGCACACAGCAAAGCAACGAAAATAAAATAAATATTTAAAGTTTCATTAGAACAGAACAACAACAACAATATGGCAGCAAAGCTTCATCTGTGTTGTATTAATTCTGTAATTTTTGCATAATATTAGGTCTTTTGAATTCACTTTTTTTTGGACCAGGTGTTCTGATTTTGTGAAATTAACCAGGGAATTAAAGTCTTTTGCTTTTAGTCTGGAACAGCATTGGCCAAAGTATTTGCATCAGAGAATTTTATGTACTTTTAGGTGAAAGCATTGCCCCAGTTTGCTTGGTTTGACAGCTGACATAAATCATTCTAGGCTGGGGCCGGTTAATGACACTGTGACCAGTCCAGGCACATTCATCTATGTTGTGATTTATGAAAACAGACGGAAGTGGGGTTAGCCCAGTAATTCCCGTGTCTTCCGGCAATAAAATCTGGAGTGGCTGCTTTGTTTTGTACAATCTAAGCACACACACATGTTAAGTACAAGTCCTTATTAGAACCAGACTGAAGCAATATGCCAGGAATTACTTACCAGTTTTTAAAACAGTCACAATAAAGCAAAACAAATGATACATTAAAGGCATTCCAAATTGGTTGGTCTTGAAAAAGTGGACCAGTTGCTCAGGGACTTTTAAACTAAAATGTTTATGTAATGTGAAAAGGGCTATTCAGTGATGACATCATCAAGAAATATAAAAGGTGGCTTAATAAAGCCACCTTGAATGACATCTCTGGCAGGACAAACCCATAGCCCTCTGAGGAGCTATGATTAAATATAGCAGCTCCCGCAGTAGTGGGCATCCTGAGGCATATTTAACAGGAAGAAAAAGAGCAATAATAATCTTCTTCTTTTAGCTTACATTTAAATAGTAATGGAAGACCCAAGGAAGAAGTAATACTTGCTTTTTCTTTTTAATACTCTTCAAATGAACCATAAAAAAAACATCCTTCTTACTTTTGGAGGATGGTGCTGCTTGACGGGCACAATGGACATGAACTTGGGTAAACTCTGGGAAATGGTGAGGGACAGGGAGGCCTGGCATGCTGCAGTCCGTGGGATCGCAGTTGGACACGATTTGGTGACTTAACAATAACAAGAAGGAGCAATAGGCATGACTTTTCCAACCTTCATTCACCTATTCTTGCCTGTTTCGTCAGGTGTCTGTGCAGGAAAGAAAGCTGGTGGGGTTTGAGATCAGCGAGCAACACAAAGGCTAAATGGCTCACTTGGGATTAAGTCTATGAATTAGACTGAAAATAATGCACCCCACACGCTGATGGCAGCCTTGGTGAAAGCACACCCATTCCTACTGAACTGCTTCCCTCTGCAGTTAGAGCTAAGTGGAGGAGAAGCAACGGTGGGATGGACCCTGCCACCCCCAGGACCACATTCTGCGTGATCAGTTAGTGATTTTAATGAGCATAAGAGACAAAAATAAGGTTTGCTGAGAAGCAAGCAGTCTTCCCAGGTGGCTCAGTGGATAAAAAATCTGCTTGCAATGCAAGACACACAGGAGAATTGAGTTCAATCTCTGCGTCGAGAAGATCCCCCGGAAGAGGGCATGGCCACCCACTCTGGTTTTCTTGCCTGGAGAATCCCATGGCTACAGTCCATAGGGTCACAAAGAGTCAGATATACTGAAATGACTTAGTGCACACACAGAGGCTCACCCTAGGAGCAGAGTGTGGGACAGGAGAACTGTAGCTATCCATCCGAATACCATCTTCTGTGTGCAGTGGTAGGGAATCCCTGCGGCAGTTTGATTTTATCTCCCTGACAGCACTTATCATATTAATTTGACAGTCCTCATATGTTTATTGAGCATATACTGTATACCTGGCAGTATTTCAGACACTATGGATAGAGAATTAAGTAAAACTAGCAAAAGTTCCTGAGCTTGAGGAGCTAAAGTATACTTGCAATGATTATTTGCCCTCTGTCTTCCCTCTGGTCAATATACAATCTGAGAGCAGGACCCTGTCTCAATTATCCTTATATTCTTTGTCTGGCCCACAGCAGGAACTGAACAGCTGTTTATGACTCCTTAATGATAACCTTGAACTGGTTTCCAAAGAAGTTGAATCCAAGAGAAATGTAGTAAATGTCAAAGGATAGGCTTTGTTTCATAATCCTTGTTTCAAAGATTTCCCTTTAACATGAAAGTAAAATATTTCAATGATCACTTACCCTAAATCAATCTCTACATGATATTTTTCTTTCTTCGCATTTGTATTACTTTATTTCCGGTCCAGAGTAATTCATGCATCATGCTGCTATTTCTAAGAAAAAGTAGAACTTCTAAGCAGAGATGGTCTTAGGAAAACCATGAAGGAACAAATTCTATCTTGCACGTTTTCAAACGCTCCTCTATCCCAGACAAGCTGTCTTTTAACGACCAGTATACCCCTTTCTCCATAGCTAGATTTGCTTTTAGAGAAAACTCTGACCTTTTTATACCAGCTGATTATTCACACCTCAGTGAGAATTTGTGAGTATAATAAAGTATGTCACCTCTTTCACTGAACTTGTCTTTTTTCTAGTGGACAGATGGAAAGCTGTGATTCTAAGATACTTTCAACCAATGAATGAGATGTGAATTTTGATAAAAATTCTCCCTAGTTTCCTGAAATTACAAAAGATAAATGCTGACACACACATCTTAAGACCTGCCTGCTATTTGATTTTAGTGGTTGCTCTTGGCAATTTTGATTGTGAGTTGGTGGCTGCTGCTGCTGCTAAGTGCCTTGAGTTGGTGGCTGGTGGCACCTAAAAAATTAAAGAACTAAAAATGCCTACTCCATCTCAACATTGAAATGCATAGACATACACATGAGAATTGGAGGCTTGGGTGGAGTCAGCATGTAGCTGCTGAAGGAGAGAGGCAGGCAGTGGTGATAAAAATCGTTACTATAAGTTACTATAATTATTTAATTTTAGGAAGATGTACACAGGTTTGATTTGCTGAAATGACTCTAAATATTTTTAGAGAAGAAAGATTCAGTCTCTCCTTGAACAAAACTACTGTGGGTTTATTGTTTCAAAGTTTTAGACTGTAATGGTTCCATCTAGAGTAGAATTTCTGGAAGGAAATGGCCATAAAATCCTTTTCAGTGCTTTTATTTAGTGATGCAGTTTTGGTCTGTTCAATTCACTGCAGTTTATGACAGAAACCACTATAGAGCTTCCATTGTATAAAACAACAGCTATTAAAATTTGACCTATTGAGCTCCTATTTTATTTTCTTTCTGTGTTGGGAATATTGTTTATTCTTTGAGTTCTCTGTGTTTTATCAGGAACTAGTACATTGATTTCCAAAATTGAAAGTACATAAAAGTATGTACTTTCTGGACTCAGCAGGGGCAGTCTTGCTGAGAACATTGCAATGGTGCAGCTGTCTTGTAGTTATCTTGAAGAAGGTAATTTCACTGTTCTGTGACCTTAAGAAGAACTGGAAATAGACATCTAAAAACATCTAGTCATTCATCCACCAGCACATATTGGGTAAGCATTCATGATGTATGTGTAGATCTTGCTTAACTTCCAGATATTCAGTGGTAGATAAGATAGTCCCTTTCTTACTCTCATGGGCTTCCAGGGAAAAGGCAGATGTAAAAAAGACCCCCACTGGCATATGAAGTATATAATAAAGTGTATAATAAATCCTATGAAGAAGATACGTAAGTCAAAGGTCCATAGCTAGTCAAAGCTATTTTTCCAGTAGTCATGTATGGATGTGATAGTTGGACCATAAAAAAGGCTGAGCACTGAAGAATTGATGCTTAAGATTCTTGAGAGTCCCTTGGACTGTGAGGAGCCTATCTTAAAGGAAATCAATTCTGAACATTCATTGGAAGGACTGATGGTGAAGCTGAAGCTCCAATACTTGGGCCACCTGATGTGAAGAGCAGTAGAAAAGACCTTGACTCTGGGAAAGATTGAAGGCAGCAGGAAAAGGGGATGACAGAGGGTGAGATGGTTGGATGGCATCACCAACTCAAAGGGCATGAGTGTGAGCAAGCTCCAGGAGATGGTAAAAAACAGGGAAGCCTGTTGTGCTGCAGTCCATGGGGTCACAAAGAGTCAGACACAGCTGAGCAACCGGACAACAACAGCAAATGAAGAAAATACAAATATAAAAATATTAGAGTTGATTCTCAAACCATCACATTACCTGTTTCATCTTCTCCATTGATCTTGGAACTATTTGACGTTCTTGTGTGTATGTGTGTGTGTGCGCACACTCCTTTGTTTTCTTGTTTCTGTCTCTGTTCCTGGAAGGTAGGTTTCATGAGAATAAGTATGAGATCACGACATTTACCCAAGAACCTAGAATAGCATTTGGTATGTGAACATTTTTATGACTCTATCTGGAGCCACATATACTAGGTGTAGCCAAACTTGGCCAATGCTTTCTTAAAGTTTACCATCCAGCTTGAATCAATAATCAAGCAGGAGATTTAGCTTTTGACTGACATCAATTGATGACTTCTTGGCCAGTCACATAATTACATTTCTAGGAGATGAGATTTAGTGTAAAATCCCAGTAGCGCTAAATCCACTCAGGAAAAGCAATCTCCAGAACAAGCAGCAGAGGTATAATGTGGTTAAGACATACATTCAAATTGCACCTTCAAAAAGAACATTCCAAAGCATCTCATTTCAAGTTCCAGTCTGTCTTCCCAAAACTGAGCAAGGGAATTACTTCTGAGCTTAACCTTAAAATATAGAAAAAAACTTCATGTGAAAAATTTCCTAGAGTTTGCTCTACAGCAGGACATGCTAATTTCTCCAGAAAAATTACTTAGTTCTTTATATATTGGCTGGTATTAAGAACAGCAGCAAGAACAAATGCTATTTTAACTTTGAAAGCATTTGTGTTAGTGGTGTATTCCTTAATTTAGCTTTATATAAAGGTGGCTAAAGTATATCTGCCAACATTTTTTAGACTGTCAGCACACCTGTCAATGGACCTGTAGTTGGTTAATGTCAAAACAAAGAAACTAATTTTTGGGAAAAATAATTCTCCAGTTTCCCTGTCCATCCTGTTTTACTTGATCCTAGCATTTTTAGAAGACCAAAGAAGAAAGAGTGAGCTGTTGTCTACAAAGAATGAAAAGAAGAACAACAAAACAAAATCAGAATAGAAAATTAAGAAAAACAATCTGTAATTTAAAACCTTAATATGTAACTTGCTGCAGACACATGGATAAATGGTAGAAAGGATGGGTTATTCCTTCTTTTTAAAAGGACTCACTGTAGTCATGTGGTGGGGAGAACTGCTACAGGTCCTCTTCCAAAGGTTTCTACATCACAGAAATGTGTGTGCCCAGCTGGGCTGGCTGCACTCTCAGTTTCAGAAAACCTACACAACGCCTGTGTTGAAGACAACCAATCATTGAGAATACATTTGATTGCTACAACAGACTGTATGGGAAATCCTTTGCAAGTTTCCATATATACAAATACAAAAAATGAAAAGAATGTATACCTTATCATGGGGTTCCCCTGGTAGCTCAGCTGGTAAAGGATCTGCCTGCAATGCGGGAGACCGAGGGGTTTAATCCCTGGGTTGGGAAGATCCCATGAAGGAGGGCATGGCAACCCACTCTAGTATTCTTGCCTGGAGAATCCCCATGGACAGAGAAGACTGGCAGGCTACAGTCCATGGGTTTGCAAAGAGCCAGACACGACTGAACGACTAAGCACAGCACATACATTACCATAATAAAATAGATAATCAGCGCGAGTTCAGTGCTTGAAGCAGGGCACTCAAAGCTAGTACTCTGTGACAACCAGGAAGGATGCAGGAGGGAGAATTTGGGAGAGGGTGTTCGGGATGGAGGGGACACATGTACACCTGTGGTTGATTCATACTGGTGTATGGCAAAATATTATATTATAAAGTAATTATCACAACAGTATAAAGTAATTATCCTCCAATGAAAATAAATAAATAGAACAACAACCCCCCGAAATCCATATATATATATATATATATATATATATATATACACTTGAACTTTACTTCAAAGCAAGGAGAACCATCAGGTAAAATAATGAAGAGGGAATTCCCATCCAGGTCAGTGAATTAGCTGAGATATGAGGGCTTGCCAAGGGAATTGGGTCTAGAAGTGGTTCTGTACAGAGAGCTGGAGCTGAACTCCCTACCTAACTCTGGGCACCAAGGTGAAACTGCACAGAGTTGGTCCGGGACTTGGGAAATCCACAGGGCTCTTGAAAGAGGAAACTCAAAATTACTTTGTAGCTGTTCTCTGGACCCAGGAAACACTGAGCTACTTTTTTTTTTTTCCAACTAAAAACAACTTTTTTTTTCCTCTTTTAAAAAATGTTTTTACTGAAGAATGGTTGATTTATATAATGTTGTGTTAATTTCCGCTGTATACCCCCTTTATCTCTGCAGTTTGAAGTTTTTCATTTTTGTTTTGTTTTTTCCTTTCATGATGATGGAAATGTTTATAAGCATATAGAAAGCAGAAGTATTAGTTTTAAGTTTCCTCAAAGCAGATTTAACTCTGAACTACTTTGGAAAGTAAGCACCTCCCCCATATATAATAAAAATGGCAAATAGCAAGCAGGAATAAGTGACTTTAACAACATTCAGAAATGCAAAACATGGGAGCATTTATATGCATAAATACTGTAGGCATACAGCATTTGAGCAACTATGGGGTCACAACTGGTCACAGAGAGAACAGGTAACTTTGGAACACACACCTCCTCACCTGCCAATGTTAAGAATAGTTATATTTACTGAAACGAAAGTTTTAACAATGCAACTAAAAGTGTGAACAGCATAAGCATTGAAATGTTAATTTAAAAACTCCAGAGAAACATTAAGCAGAGATAAAGAAATGAAAAATATGAAAGAGATGCTAAGATTCAGAGAAGAGAAAATAAAAGCATCCATCAACATATGCTGATAAAATTTCAGGAAAACAGAACAAAACTGGAGGGTAGGACAAAGGACATTAGAAGAGATGATGGCTGAGGACTTCCTAGAACTGAAGATGGTTCTGAGGCTGAAGGGGTACACCGAGATCTAATATGAAAGAGAACAATAAACTATACCTAGAAAAGCCACAGGCAAATTGCAGAACCAAATAAGAAGAGAAAAACTTCATCTGCCAGAGAGAAAAACCAGCTAATTTATAAAGGAAGGCTGATTAGACAGACAACAGATTTTTCATGGATGGCAATTAATGCTACAAATCAGTGAAATAATTTCAATGTTCTGATGTAAAATCACTGTTGACTTAGAATTCTATACAGCCAAACTCTAACCTGAGAGTGAAGGGAAAATTAACATACTTTCTTGCCATGTGAAGATCGAGACGCCTTTTCCCCTTCTCTTCTGTACTCTATTAACTGGCCAGAGCATGTTTAACTAGATTTAAACATGTATATACAGAGAAGGCAATGGCACCCCACTCCAGCACTCTTGCCTGGAAAATCCCATAGACAGAGGAGCCTGATAGGCTGCAGTCCATGAGGTCTCTAAGAGTCAGACACAGCTGAGCGACTTCATTTTCACTTTTCACTTCATGCATTGGAGAAGGAAATGGCAACCCACTCCAGTGTTCTTGCCTGAAGAATCCCAGGGACAGGGAAGCCTGATGGGCTGCTGTCTATGGGGTCACACAGAGTCGGACACGACTGAAGTGACTTAGCAGCAAACATATATATAAGAGGACAGTGTATTGTACTGTTTCTTGTTTATATTTTGAAGTAACATTCTACATTAATTTAAAAGAAGAAAACCTTCAGTTCAGTCACTCAGTTGTATCCGACTCTTTGAGACCTCATGGACAGCAACACACTAGGCTTCCTTGTCCATTGCCAACTCCCAGAGCTTACTCAAATTCATGTCCATCGAGTTAGTGATGCCATCCAACCATCTCATCTGTCATCCCCTTCTCCTCCCACCTTCAATCTTTCCCGGCATCAGGGTCTTTTCCAATGAGTCAGTTCTTTATATCAGGTGGCCAAAGGATTGGCATTTCAGCTTCAGCATTAGTCCTTCCAGTGAATACTCAGGACTGATTTCCTTTAGGATGGACTGGTTGGATCTCATTGCTGTCCAAGGGACTCTCAAGGGTCTTCTCCTATACCAAAGTTCAAAAGCATCAATTCTTCAGCACTCAGCTTTCTTTATAGCCCAACTCTCACATCCATACATGACTACTGGAAAAATCAAAGCTTTGACTAGATCGACCTTTGCTGGCAAAAATATGTCTCTGCTTTTTCATATGTTGTTAGGTTGGTCATAACTTTTCTTCCAAGGAGCAAACATCTTTTAATTTCATGGCTGCAGTCACCATCTGCAGTGATTTTGGAGCCCCCCAAAATAAAGTTGGTCACTGTTTCCGTTGTTTCCCCATCTATTTTCCATGAAGTGAAGGGACTGCATGCCACGATCTTAGTTTTCTGAATGTTGAGCTTTAAGCCATTTTTTTCACTCTCTTCTTTCACTTTCATCAAGAGGCTCTTTAGTTCTTCTTCGCTTTCTGCCACAAGGGTGGTATCATCTGCATATCTGAGATTATTGATATTTCTCCTGACAATCTTGATTCTAGTTTGTGCTTCATCCAGCCCAGCACTTCTCATGATGTACTCTGCATAGAAGTTAAATAAGCAGGGTGAAAATATACAGCCTTGGTGAGCTCCTTTCCTGATTTGGAACCAGTCTGTTGTACCATCTCCAGTTCTAACTGCTGTTTCTTAACCTGCATACAGATTTCTCAGGAAGCAGGTCAAGTGGTCTGGTATTCCATCTCTTGAAGAATTTTCCACAGTTTATTGTGATCCACACAGTCAAAAGCTTTGGCACAATCAATAAAGCAGAAGTAGATGTTTTTCTGGAACTCTCTTGCTTTTTCGATGGTCCAGCAGATGTTGGCAATTTGATCTCTGGTTCCTCTGCCTTTTCTAAATCCAGCTTGAACATCTGGGAGTTCATGGTTCACGTACTGTTGAAGTCTGGCTTGGAGAATTTTAAGCATTACTTTACTAGCGTGTGAGATGAGTGCAATTGTGTGGTAGTTTGAGCATTCTTTGGTATTGCCTTTCTTTGAGACTGGAGTGAAAACTGACCTTTTTCAGTCCTGCGGCCACTGCTGAATTTTCCAAATTTGCTAGGTATGTTGAATGCAGCACTTTCACAGCACCATCTTTCAGGATTTGAAATAGCTCAACTGGAATTCCTTCACCTCCACTAGCCTTGTTCGTAGTGATGCTTTCTAAGGCCCACTTGACTTCACATTCCAGGATGTCTGGCTCTAGGTGAGTGATCACACCATCATGGTTATCTGGGTCATGAAGATATTTTTTGTATAGTTCTTTTGTGTATTCTTGTTACCTCTTCTTAATATCTTCTGCTTCTGTTAGGTCCATACCATTTCTGTCCTTGATTGAGCCCATCTTTGCATGAAACATGCCCTTGGTATCTCTGATTTTTTGAAGAAATCTCTAGTCTTTCCCATTCTGTTGTTTTCCTCTATTTCTTTGCATTGATCGCTGAGGAAGGCTTTCTTATCTCTCCTTGCTATTCTTTGGAACTCTGCATTCAAATGGGTATATCTTTCTTTTTCTCCTTTGCCTTTCATGTCTCTTCTTTTCACAGTTATTTGTAAGGCCTCCTCAGACAACCATTTCCATTACTTTTTGTTGGGGATGGTCTTGATCACTGCCTCCTGTACAATGCCACGAACCTCAGTCCATAGTTCTTTAGACACTCTATCAGATCTAATCCTTTGAATCTGTTTCTCATTTCCATTGTATAATCATAAGGGGTTGATTTAGTCATATCTGAATGGTCTAGTGGTTTTCATACTTTCTTCAGTTAAAATCTGAATTTGGTAATAAGGAGTTCACAGTCTGAGTCACAGTCAGCTCCTGGTCTTGTTTTTGTTGACTGTATAGAGCTTTTCCATCTTTGGCTACAAAGAATATAATCAGTCTGATTTCGGTATTGACCATCTGGTGATGTCCATGTGTAGAGTCTTCTCTTGTGTTGTTGTAAGAGAGTGTTTGCTATCACCAGTGCGTTCTCTTGGAAAAATGCTATTAGCCTTTGCCCAGCTTCATTCTCTACCCCAAGGCCAAATTTGCCTGCTACTTGAGGTATTTCTTGATTTATGCGCTTGCATTCCAGTCCCCTATAATGAAAAGGAGATCTTTTCGCATGTTAGTTTAAAATTTTAAACTAGGGAAAAAAAGAAAGATTGAGATGGATTCCTGGGGATAAGTTGATTTTTGGTGTCCTGTTTTTGGTATTGACATTTTTTATTTGAAACTTTATTACTATTATTTTTTAATTTCCATATTTTAAATTTTTAAAATTTAAATTTATTTATTTTAATTGGAAGCTAATTATTTTACAATATTGTATTGGTTTTGCCATACATCAACATCCACCACTGGTGTACACATGTTCCCCATCCTGAAGCCCCCTCCCACCTCCCTCCCTGTACCATCCCTCTGGGTCATCCCAGTGCACCAGCCCCAAGCATCCTGTACCCTGAATCAAACCTGGACTGGGCTAAAGAACTAAATTTTTAAAATTTATTTGACTGTGTCAGGTCAAATAGTTGCAGATTGTGAGTACTTTGTTGTAGCATGTGGAATCTAGTTCCTTGTTGCTGCTGCTGCTGCTGCTAAGTCGCTTCAGTCATGTCTGACTCTGCAACCCCATAGACGGCAGCCCACCAGGCTCCTCCGTCCCTGGGATTCTCCAGGCAAGAATACTGGAGTGGGTTGCTGTTTCCTTCTCTAATGCATGAAAGTGAAAAGTGAAAGGGAAGTCACTCAGTCATGCCAACTCTTAGTGACCCCATGGATTGTAGCCTACCAGGCTTTCCTGTCCCTGGGATTTTCCAGGCAAGAGTACTGGAGTGGGTTGCCATTGCCTTCTCTCTAGTTCCTTGACCACAGATCAAATCCAGAAGCTTCACACTCATTTGGAGTGTGAAGTCTTAGCCACTGGACCACCAGGGAAATCCCTTATTTGGAACTTTAAACATTGGAGGTAGATTCTGAATAATAAGAGTGGATGGAGATGGGTTTGGTGAACTGATGCTGACAATCACTTTTCCCACCTTTAGGTGAACCCTCCAGAACCAAGAGGCTGGAGAAGCCACATGATGTTTCTCAGGCTCCTCTCTCACTTAGTCAACCACACGTCCATTCAGGATCTGAATTAGCTGTTTTCGCTGCTTTTGTTGGCAAGAGGAGTTGTGGGACTTTCTTTCCCTCACTGGAGTGTTAGTGGACTCCCAGGTTTGTCCATGTTGAGAGGTAACGTGTTTTTTAGATACAGGTTGTAGTTGTTTGGCTTGAACCTTGAGACAAGAGTAGTGGCAGACTTACAGGGACTTTCTGTTTGTGGTGGCTTCTTGTGGGTCGTCTTTTTCTCACTGTGGTAACACGTGGTTGCTGTGAAAGGATAGTTCTGAAACAAGTGATCTCCTGATTGCAGAAGAGATGGCGATCCTAGTAACCTAGTCCTGAGGTTCAGTTCAGTTCAGTTGCTCCTGAATCTTTGCGACTCCATGGAATGCAGCACACCAAGCCTCCCTGTCCATCACCAACTCCCGGAGTTTACCCAAACTCATGTCCATTGAGTCGGTGATGCCATCCAACCATCTCATCCTCTATTGTCCCCTTCTCCTCCTGCCTTCAATCTTTCCCAGCATCAGGGTCTTTTCAAATGAGTCAGCTCTTCACATCAGGTGGGCAAAGTATTGGAGTTTCAGCCTCAACATCAGTCCTTCCAGTGAATACTCAGGACTGGTCTCCTTTAGGATGGACTGGTTGGATCTCCTTGAAGTTCAAGGGACTTCAAGAGACTTCTCCAACACCACAGTTCAAAAGTATCAATTCTTCAGAGTTGACCCAACTCTCACATCCAAACATCACTACTGGAAAAACCATTGCCTTGACTAGATGGACCTTTGCTGGCAAAATAATGTCTCTTCTTTTTAATATGCTCTCTAGGTTCCTGAGGGTAGCCATGGTGTTTTCTGCAATGCCTGAATCCTCTTTATTTGACTAACACACCCATGACTTAGCTGCTATGAGTGTTGGCCTCTGACAGATCAGAGCTGCCCCTCTTCTCTGAAGAAATGCCTAGGTCACCTAGAAGCTATCTGCCCTCTCCAGGGGCAGTCCTCAGGCAACGTCTGATGACAAGAGGATGCAAAAACCACTCTTCTTACCTCGAGGGTGAAAAGCCCCATAGGGTGCTATATGCTCTCAAGCTTTCCTGTGGGATAAGGCTGAAACCATGTTCCTCTCAGTTTTGTCTCCCCTTCCTCATGCTGTCTTCTTTCCTCTCCTCCTGATAATATTCACTCAGTGAATCTTGAGCAGGAACTTTTCAATCAGGTTCTGCTTCTTGGAATCACACCTGAGATGGTTGGTGCTATGCTGGGCCTATGAAACAGACCATAAAGATAAGATTTGGTTAATTTCAATTGGATTGCAGAAAGGAATCCCATTATTGGTAATGGAGGAAATACTGATGGCCCCTAGGTTGCTTTTTTTTTTAAGACTTTATTTTCTTTTAATTTTTGGCTTCTCTAGGTCTTTGTTGTTGCCTGTGGAATTTGTCTAGTTGCAGTGAGCAGGTGTGTGGGCTTCCATTGCAGTGACATCTTACGCTGTGGAGCCCAGACTCCAGGGTGCGCCATCTCAGTAGTGTGGCACACTGGCTTAGTTGCCCCATGGCATGCAGAATCTTCTTAGACCAGGGATCAAACCCATGTCCCCTGCATTGGCAGGTGGATTCTTAACCACTGCACCATCAGGAAGTGTCTTAGCCTGCTTTATTGATAAGATTTGCAAAGACTTTACCTGTGTTGATTGGGGTAGGCTACAGGTGAAAGAGGATGTATTGGATATTGAAATTTTGCAAGCACTGGAAAGTCTCAGTGGAATAGTACCTATAAGAACATAAGAATTGGATGTCTGCTGCTAATTGTCAATGATTTATTGCCAAGAAGAAATGGCAGTCTTGGATATATCAGTTAGCAAATTCAAGTTTAGTGTGACATTCAAAGAAACTTTTTGACAATATTTTAAGAGACCCTCCTTTGCAACTAGTAGTCCTGGAAAACCATTGTTTAGGCACAGGACGTAATTGTACAATTGGAGAAGACTTCAAGAGGCTGAGTTTTCAGGTGAGGTAAGTCTCCATGCCAAAGTCAGGACTCTTTTCATGGAGAAGGGAGTCATGGGATATGAAACAGGTCTATCAGAGTAGATGCACTTGAGATACTTTAACCCACAGGTCCCCTTGCATCCTCTGCAGAAATGGCCCATTTCCTCATGTTTGAGGACAAAAGCTGCAGAAAAAAAAATGCTGTCCTTAGCATCTGTCTTTATTTCCACCTAGACAACCAAACGATAAATAAAGTCAATGTTAGCATAACTTGATTGAGTGATGAACCTTCCAAAGAAGGGGCGATTATAGGCCTGATGAACTGTACAACCTGAGAACTGGTGGGAAGCAGGACAATATGGATAAGAATGTGCCTTGGGGGACTCTGATAGATGCAGGGGATTTTGTCAATGCTGGGCATTCTTCTGTGACACTGACTTTGACTCTTTGGCATGAGCAGTTGCAATACCTTTTAGATTATCCCCTAGAAGACCGGAAAGTTATGACCTGCACTAAAGAAATAAAGAGGAAGAATGAGGAGAAAGTCATTCAGAGAGGAATTCAGCAGGGGAATTCAGAGCATGAGGAAAGGTAATATCTTTCTTTTAAAGACCTGGAGGGCACTGTTCACCAAGTCAGTAAGGAAGCCGTGGATGAGAGGAAATAGCTTTATGGAAGATCCATGGTGATGGCTTTCTCTGTGTTAGAGCTGACAGTGGGGCTGCTACAGACAGGGCTCCTTAGTTCTCATGGGAATGGCAAAATCCAGAGAGCAGAGGTTAGGCAACAATATTCAGCCATCAGATGCAACCTGAAGCTCCTGAGCAATATCTCATCATCCTCTTGACAACTGCCAACTGAAGTACAAAAAAGGAAAATCACAAGCCAAACTTGCCTACCAGCTAAGAAACCAAAATCTTAAAAGAGAAGATGTGGTGTTTATATAAATGGAATACTACTCAACCATAAAAAAGAGTTAAATAATGCCATTTGCAGCAACGTGAATGGACCTGGAGATTATCATACAAAGTGAAGTATGTCCGACACAGAAAGATAATGCCATATGCTATCACTTACATGTGGACTCTAAAATGTGATACAAGTGAGCATATCTATGAAACAGAAGCAGATTCACAAACATAAAGAACAGACTTGTGGTTGTCAAGGTGAGAGGGATTCAGTTCAGTCCAGTTCAGTTGCTCAGTCGTGTCTGACTCTTTGTGATCCCATGGGCTTCAGCACACCAGGCTTCCCTTTCCATCACCAAGTCCTGGAGCTTGTTCAAACTCATGTCCATTGAGTCAGTGATGCCATCCAACCATCTCTTCCTCTGTCATCCCCTTTTTCTCCTGCCTTCCCTCTTTCTCAGCATCAGGGTCTTTTCCAATGATTTAGTTCTTCGCATCAGGTGGCCAAAGTATTGGAGTTTCAGCTTCAGCATCAGTCTTTCCAATGAATATTCAAGACTGATTTCCTTTAGGATGGACTGATTGGATATCCTTGCACTTCAAGGGACTCTCAAGGGTCCTCTCCAACACCACAGTTCAAAAGTGTCAATTCTTTGGTGCTCAGCTTTCTTTATAGCCCAACTCTCACATCCATACATGACCACTGAAAAAACCAAAGATTTGACTAGACGGACCTTTGTTGACAAAGTAATGTCTCTGCTTTTTAATATGCTGTCTAGGTTGGTCATAACTTTTCTTCCCAGGAGTAAGTGTCTTTTAATTTCATGGCTGCAGTCACATCTGCAGTGATTTTGGAGCCCAAAATAACAAAGTCTCTACTGGGATTAGTAGATGGAAACCATTAGATAGAGAATGGATAAACAACAATGTCTACAGGACAGGAAACTGTAGTCAATATGTGAATATCTTGGGATTAAACTATAATGGAAAAGAATATGAAAAGGATATATATATACACATATATACGAATCACTGGGCTCTACAGCAGAAATTAACACAACAATGTAAATTAACTATACTTCAATAAAATAAATTTCATAAAAGAAACAAAAATCTTAAAATATCACTAAACTGGATCTAATGATGTTTGTGAAATTAGTATGTGTATGTGTGTGTGTACCAGGGGGTACATATATTCACAACAAAACTGATTTTTTTCAAAAAACAAAAGATTACCAATAAAAAAATCAAGATAAGTTACTATACTAAAAAACAGAAAAAGTAAAATCATATCATCATTTCTGATAAAAAAAATTTGATAAAATACAAAAACTCATGCGTGAAAAGAAAAAAGAAAACCTTAAACAAATTAGGCATAAAATAAACTTCCTTCATCTGATTAGAATAGCTACCAGAAATCTTATAGAAAATGTCATAAATAATGGTGACTTATTGAAAACATCTTTGAATAGTTGTCAAAGTACCTGCTATCATGAGATACTTTGCTGTCAACAGTATTCAGCATTGCATTAGAATTCCTATCCTGTGCAGTTAAGAAAATAATAATGAAAGGAATAAGGACTGGAAAGAAGGAATAAAAATCACTATTATTTACAAATGACTGTGTATTTATACACAAGATAATTTATAGCTGTGTTTTAGAACTGATGAAAATTGATTCAGTTTCTCTGAATATAAAACAACTGCACTAGAAGCAATTGTTTCTCTATATGGCTCAGACAGTAAAGAATCCACCTGCAATACAGGAGACC
Source organism: Aepyceros melampus (assembly GCA_006408695.1). Lineage (NCBI taxonomy): Eukaryota > Metazoa > Chordata > Mammalia > Artiodactyla > Bovidae > Aepyceros > Aepyceros melampus. Next base: position 51,596 of record SJXQ01001584.1, on the reverse strand, counting down.
CAGGTTTGATTCCTGGGTCAGGAAGATTCCCTGGAGATGGGATTGGCTACCCCTTCCAGTATTCTTGCCTGGAGAATTTCCTGGGTGGGCTTGGTGGGTTACATTCTATGAGGTCGCAAAGAGCTGGACACAACTGAGCGACTAACACTAAGACTGAGACACCAGGGACGGGTGAGGGTGAGTCAAGCTCTGGTCCAACAGGAGAGGAAGTGCTGGCAACCATTGTCGGGGGGCGCGTCTGAAAGCTCCCCCGCACAACCTCAGGGCCCCTTCTCAGCTGTACTGTGTGCTTCATCTTCAGATTAAGGATGACTAATATAAGTGGGAACTCTCTTAGTTTTAGGGAAGCCCACGATCAAGCTTGCAAAGAAGGCTTTTGTACACCACTGGACATTGGGGTTTCCTAATGGCTCAGTTGGTAAAAATTCTGCCTGCAAAACGGGAGACCTGGTTTCAATTCCTGTCTTGGGAAGATCCTCTCGAGAAGGAAACGGCTGCCCACTGCAGTATGCTGGCCTGCCTGAAGAATTCCACGGACAGTATAGTCCATGGGGTCTCAAAGAGTTGACACACTGAGCGATTTTCACTTCTTTCATGTAGCTAAAGTCATCTATGGAACTTGTTAAACCAGATGAAAACCATCAACCTATACAGCTTAAAAACAGCAGGCAAGTTATTAATATTGCCTCCAGGGGATCTCGGATTTTGTTTTATTTTCTACTTTTTATCTTCCTTTCGACTTCCCTGGTGGCTCAGAGGTTAAAGCGTCTGCCTCCAATGCGGGAGACCCGGGTTCGATCCCTGTGTTGGGAAGATCCCCTGGAGAAGGAAATGGCAACCCACTCCAGTATTCTTGCTTGGAGAATCTCATGGACTGAGGAGCCTGGTGGGCTGCAGTCCATGGGGTCACAGAGAGTCGGACACGACTGAGTGACTTTACTTATCTTCCTTTCCAGTTTTACTGGGAGATAATTGCCATACAGTACTGTATAAGTTTAAGGTATACAACACAATGATTGGAATTACACATATCGTGAAGTGATGACCACAATAAATTTACAGAACATTTATCATCACATAGTCTACATGAGATCCTACCATGTACACCCGCTGTATTTAAAATGGATGACCAACAAAGACCTACTGTACAGCACAGAGAACTCTGCTCAATATTATATAGCTGAAATATGAAAAGAACTTGAAAAAAGATAGCTACATGTATATGTATAACTGAACCACTTTGCTGTGCACCTGAAACTAATATAATATTGTTAATCAAATATAGTCCAAAATAAAATAAAAAAATTTAAAAGGGTCTCAAGTTTGAATCAGCACAGTGTAGATCACCAGCTAGAAAATCTGAATCCTGCCTGGGCCAAGGGTTGTAGCTGACTTGCGTATGTCTCAGGAGATGACAGAGCACTGCTCCAGTCCAGCTGCAAGAAAAACCTTCTTGCACAAGTGTATACAAATATCAGGAACACATTTTTTTATACAATATTGTTGTTGTTGTTCAGTCACTAAGCTGTGTCCGACTCTGCTACCCTATGAACTGTAGCAATCCAGGTTTCCCCATTCTTCACTATCTTCCAGAGTTTACTCAAACTCATGTCCATTGAGTTGGTGATGCCATCCAACCATCTTAGCCTTTGTTACCCCCTTCTCCTCTTGCCCTCAATCTTTCCCAGAATCAGAGTCTTTTCCAATGGTTGGCTTTTCACATCGCATGACCAAAGCATTGAAGTTTTGCCAACTTTAGCATCAGTCCTTCCAATGAAGATTGACTTTTGCTAATTCTGTGTATGGGTAGATAAATATGTATTGAGTTATTCTCTGTCCTTGTTTATAATTTTTAAACTTTTCAAAGTAAAAGAGTGATTGGCAGGATTTTGTTTAATTATTCTTTGTGTTGAGGTTTGTGTTTTTATACACATACATGTATATATAACATACACACATATATAACACACACATATATATAAAACAAATTATTATTTTATCTGCAACAAAATGTATTATAAGATGTATATAATTTATAAATGACAATAATCATAAATAAATAATAAACTTGGTCAACTTTTTACATTTTAATTATAGACCAAGTGCTATTAAATTGCTGGATTCTCAAAGATCTCCAGTATACACTTATGCCTCCTAATACATAACTATAGTTTTCAATATATAATATCTTAGCTGGATTGGAGTTACTCTCATGATTTTCATTACAATTTAGACTGGTCAATTAACCGGGAAGAAAAATTTCTTGAAAGTAATGTTGAAATTGGCAAAATTTCTACTTTCTAGGACTATTTAAACTTCTTTCAAAGAAATTAAAATTTTCCTCAAAAAAATTGTTGTATCTTTATTACTTTAGGAAATCACAATGGTGATTGTTTATACTATTGTTTTTTTCTAATTCATTGCATAATAAAAACTATAACTGAATAGTCTTTAGTTTAGATATTTGACTTTATATTTCAAAATAAATGTCACTTAATTCTTAACAAAACTTCATAGATGGTCTCAAGCTTAAGATATCACCTCCGTTGATCTATTGGTTTTTCAACTATACTATGGAGTATCATATTTTTATTTATCTATTTTTAAAATTTATTGTAATTGGAGGATAATTTAAAATATTGTGATGGCTTTTGCCATACATCATCAACATGAGTCAGTCACAGGTATACCTGTGTCCCTCACGATCCTGACCCCTCCCTACCACCTCCCTCCCCACCCTATCCCTCTGGGTTGTCCCAGAGCACCAACATTGGGTGCCCTGCTTCATGCATTGAACTTGCACTGGTCATATATAGCGTATCGTATTTTTAAAAAGTGTATGTTAAGTGCCTTAAATTTTCAAATAAACCCTCAGTACTCCTCAGGCATCATCCTAGTAATCTATAAAGAAATTACCTTTCATGATACTAGGCTAGGAGAATTCTGTTAGTGAACCAATATTAGAAGAACTTGTACCTTCTCAGGAAATTAGAGTTCTATTTGGGGGGCTCTTGCTGCTATAATTCTTTTTTAAAGATAATGAAACAAGTAAGTGAAGTGATTTGACCTGGTACATCAGCATGAGAGCAGCAGCCAGACTGCTGGGGCTCAAGTTACTATTAAATTCTTAGTTTCTGAGACACACTGTTACTTTCTGGTAAGTACCCGGTGGGGTGGCTGAATTCCACAACAACCATTCAGTGCCTTTCACAAAGGAAGCAGCCCACTCGTGTGCTCTTTGTCTGACACAGGGAAATGTTCGGGAATAGCATTGATCTCTAGGTGATTTGTGTTTGGAAATTTACTTCATTTGAAGCCAAGCTTGCAGTAACATGGCGAAAAGAAAGCAGTGGTTTTTTTGTTTTGTTTTTTAATGACATCTGGTTTGACCTGTGTATTTTAAACAAGTTTTAAAGCCATTGCCTTTTCTCTATGTAGAAGAGGTTTCAGAGTTTGCCATGCACAGATTTCTCCAAATGTTGAACATAATTTTAGGCCTTAAAAATGTCAACATATAGAAATAATCTTCAACACATTTGTGAAACCTAACTAAATACATGTTTAAATTGGTACAGTGTTTTGACATCTTTCTTCCCTTTGATTAAATTAAAATTATTTTCTACTAATCCCCCAAAAAAACCCTTGGGGAATGGAAGTAGCAAGTTTGGCTTCATAGATCTTGATTACAATGTGCTTCATCATTCAATAATTTCCAGCGGATCTTCCCAACCCATGGATCCTACTCATGTTGCCTGCATTGCAAGCAGATTCTTTATCATCTGAACCACCAGGGAAGCCTCATAATTTATCTTAAACTATAATGATTAAGCAATCGGGGTTATGTGATAGAATATGAGAAATTTTAGCAACACATTTACTATCACTTCACAATAAATACTGCATTGTAAATCAACAAGACTCCCCATCTTCACTCAGAAAACCACACCACCACCATTGCCACCACTGCTAAAGGAACAGAATACAACTCTTTCAATTCAGTTCAGTCGCTCAGTCTTGTCTGACTCTGTGATCCGGTGGACTGCAGCACATCAGGCTTCTCTGTCCATCACCAATTCCTGGAGCTTACTCAAACTCATGTCCATTGAGTCGGTGATGCCATCCAACCATCTCATCCTCTGTTGTCCCCTTCTTCTGCCTTCAGTCATTCCCAGCATAAGGTCTTTTCCAATGAGTCAGTTCTTTGCATTAGGAGGCCAAAGAATTGGAGTTTCAGCTTCAACATCAGTCCTTCCAGTGAATATTTAGGACTGTTTTCCTTTAGGTTGGACTTGCACCCCAAGAGACTTTCAAGAGTCTTCTCCGACACCACAGCTCAAAAGCATCAATTCTTCGGCTATCAGCTTTCTTTATGGTCCAACTCTCACCTCCATACATGACCACTGGAAAAACCAAAGCTTTGACTAGACAGAACTTTGTTGACAAAGAAATGTCTCTGCTTTTTAATATGCAGTCTAGGTTAGTCAAAACTTTTCTTCCAAGGAGCAAGTGTCTTTTAATTTCATGGTTACAGTTACCATCTGCAGTGATTTTGGAGACCCAAAACATAATCTATCACTGTTTCCATTGTTTTCTCATCTATTTGCTGTGAAGGGATGGGAATGGATGCCATGATCATCATTTTCTGAATGTTGAGTCTTAAGCCAACTTTTTCACTCTCCTCTTTCACCTTCATCAAGAGGCTCTTTAGTTCTTCTTCACCTCCTGCCATAAGGGTGGTGTTATCTGCATATTTGAGGTTATTGATATTTCTCCTAGCAATCTTCATTCCATCCTGTGCTTCATCTAGTCCAGCATTTCACATGATATATTCTGCATATAAATTAAACAAGCAGGGTGACATTATACAGCCTTGATGTACTCCTTTCCTGATTTGGAACCAGTCTGTTATTCCATGTGCAGTTCTAACTGTTGCTTCCTGACCTGCATACAGATTTCTCAGGAGGCAGGTCAGGTGGTCTGGTATTCCCATCTCTTTCAGAGTTTTTCACAGTTTGTTGTGATCCACACAGTCAAAAGCTTTGGCATAGTCAGTAAAGCAGAAATAGATGTTTTTCTGGAACTCTGTTGGTTTTTTGATGATCCAACGGATGTTGGCAATTTGATCTCTGGTTCCTCTGCCTTTTCTAAATCCAGCTTGAACATCTGGAATTTCATGGTTAATGTACTGTTGAAGGCTGCTTGGAGAATTTTGAGTATTACTTTGCTAGTGTGTGAGATGAGTGCAATTGTGAGGTAGTTTGAACATTCCTTGGCATTGCCTTTCTTTAGGATTGGAATGAAAACTGCCCTTTTCCAGTCCTGTGGCCACTGCTGTGTTTTCCAAATTTGCTGGCATATTGAGTGCAGCACTTTCACAGCATCATCTATTAGGACATGAAACAGCTCCACTGGAACTCCATCACCTCCACTAGCTTTGTTTTTTAGCGATGCTTCCTAAGGCCCACTTGACTTCACATTCCAGGATGTCTGGCTCTAGGTGGGTGATCACACCATCGTAGTTATTTGGGTCATGAAGATTTTTTTGTATAGTTCTTCTGTGTATTCTTGCCACCTCTTTTTAATATCTTCTGCTTCTATTAGAGGTTCATACCATTTCTGTTCTTTATTGTGCACATCTTTGCATGAAATATTCACTTGTCTCCAAATATTATATTGTTTATAGGGCTACTGAAATATTTTAGTAAGAGATATTTTGGTTTGGTCACTGAAAATTATGACGTTATTTTGGCAAGTTATTGGTGACCTCCAGGATTTAATGGTCATTGAGAGCTACAGTTGTCCATGATCTTGCTTTCAGGTGGAGTATAACAACCCCTGTTGTCTCAGGCAAAGTTTTGTCACATATGTAATAATTTATTACCAAAGAAACAAAAAAAGGGGCAAAGAGTCTGCCAGATGGATGAAGCCCAGTTTACTGTCATTCTGGGCCTTCTGCCAGTACCATGGATGAAAGGTTTATTTAAGGCAGTGGGAACAATATGCTGACAGCTTCATTCAGCTAAACCTCAAATTGCATTGGGAGGCATAGTTTTTCAAGGATAAGTATTCAAAAGATTTGTCATCAAGCTCTGGCTAAGGGTCCCTAAACATATTGCCTCACCTATCTCTGTAAAGCAAGTCACAAAGCTGCAAGGAAGCACCCCCAACCCCTGTCATTTCCAATAAAACCTTGCTCTAGGCAAACTTGCAGAAAACAAATTGTACCTTCTAGCTGTGTTTACAAGACAGGAACAAAGGGTTTAGCCACAAGTCATCAGTATAAACTGACTGAACTTCAACACTGAGACAAAGGTCAGTCTACAGTGCATCATTGTGGTAAAATCGCTGTTCACTGTGCCGTATTGGTTCCACTTGCCTCAGATCTAGACACCAAAGGGCCACACCACAGCAGAAGGAGGCATTCTGGAAGATCACCACCCATGTCCATCAATATGGATGACAAAAGACCCCTGCTTTCCATGACCTCCTCACCCTTTTCTGTGCAAAGCTCGTCCCTGTTTGTCACCAGGGAGAAGGTACAAATTCTTTAGCACTGGAGAAAAATAGACCTGAAATATTTTCAGCAGCTATCTCTCGAGTGTGGGCTTTGATTAGAGTTTTTCAAATATCAACTAACTATACTGAGTCTAAATTAAGACATAGATGCTCACATGCTTATATCACAGTGTCTGTGCTTAGATATTTTAAAGTTTCACACAATAAATGCTTCTTAAAATAGATTATTATTAATAGCAACTATCAAAACCAGGAGTCATTTTATACTTCAGTAAGCAAAGGAAAAAAATCTTTTAAAACATTATTCTTGCAGTTGTTATATATTAATACAAATTAATATGCCAAAATGTCATTGCTTTAACTGTTTCTGACAATTATTTTTATGCCACATATAATTTCCATGTTTATGACTAATAGAATCACTTTTCATTATGAATATGATCACAAAGGCCTAAACTTTATGACCTCATGATTGTATCTGATTACTCTCAACCTGAAATTATGAGAAAAAGCAAAGAAAACCATTTCATATTAATTTATAGAGATGGCTTGACTTATACACTTTCAGAGACTGAAGGAGTCTCTTAATTCACAGGGTCTTGGATTCCAAAGAACGGCAAAGCAGGGGAGAATGGTTGGCTAGCTTTTGTTTATGATATGGTCCTATGATTTTACTCTGTTTTCTCAAATATTATATGTATTTTCCAGACTTTTTTTAAAAAAAGTTTCCCTTCTGTCTACATTAACCTACTGCATCTTTATAGCCATAAATAGAAGAAGCATCCTTAAAGCAGCCAGTCACCTCCCCTTCTTCTAGAAACTACAACATGTCTCTCAATAAGAATTAATATTTTCTTTCAAAGTTCCAGGTGTTGGGTCTCTATGCCTAGCATGAATTATATATATATATAATAATTTCATCTCCTCTCTATAAATTTGAATTCTGGGAAGATAATCTTTGTGTCATTGTATTGTCTTTTACACAGAACCTGAGAGAAGGCTTTGTCCAATAAAGGTGTCCTACAAAGGGTTGGTAGGTTAAAGTGGCAGAAGGGGCACCCTCCATTACCCCAAAACTTGTCAATATTCTATTATATTTTCCATGACATTCTTTTACTTTCTTTCTTTCTGTATGGATGTGTGTGTGTGTGTATGCACATGTACAAATATATATACTATTCCTTCTTAAAATTTCACCACTTGAATCAATTATTACTATTACTATGATGGCTGCCAAATAGTGATTTTCTTTTTATTCCTCTCTTTTATTAAAATATGATAGGCACATAGCACTATATAAATTTAGAGTGTACAGCGTAATGATTTGATTACATGTATCATGAAATGATTACCACACTGGGTGAGCAACTTGATGAACAGCTGTCATATATCATATAAATAAAACATTAAAGAAATGGAAACCAAATATTTTTTCCTGTGATAATAACTCATAGGACTTGCTCTCTGAACAACGCTCATTTATAATTTATGTCAGCATTAATCATCATGCAGTGCATTATATCCACAGTACTCATTTTTCTTAAAACTGGAACTTTTTATAGTTTGACTACCTTCATCCAGTTCCCCTCCTCCACCTTCCACCTCTGGTAACCACAAGCCTGACTTCTTTTTCTATGATTTTGCTTGTTTTTGCGGTGTAACTGACCTACAATACTATGTTGTGTGTGTGTGTGTGTGTGTGTGTGTGTGTGTTTGTGTGTTAGTCATTTAGTCATGTCCAACTCTTGTGACCCCATGGACTATAGCCTGCTAGGCCCCTTTGTCCATGGAATTCTCCGGCAAGAATACTGGAGTGGGTAGCCGTTCCCCTCTCCAGGGGATCTTCCTGGACCAGGGATTGAACCCTGGTCTCCTGTATCACAGGCAGATGCTTTATCATCTGGGCCACCAGGGAAGCCCACAATGCTATGTTAGTTTGTGGTATAATATATCAATATTTCTATATGTTTCAAAATGATCACCATAAGAATAGATGTCTTTCACCATAAAATGCATAATTACTAATATATTTCCCACACTGTACATTTCATACTTCTTTATTATTTATTTTATTAGTGAAAGCTTTGTACTTCTTAAATTCCCTCACATATTTCTTTCCTTCCTCCACCCTCTCCCCTGTTTTAGTGTCTTACAGATTTCTGAATACAGGTCTTTGGCTTCCTCAGTTAGATTTATTTTAGCTATTTTATACTTTTTTATGTGCTTTTGTATGGGATTGTTTCTTTAATTTCTCTTTCTGCTAGTTTGTTGTTACTGTGCACTAATTTTGTATCATAAAATTAAAAGAAATTCATTGATGAGTTCTAGTACTTTTTAGGATTCTCTAGGTATGGTCATAACTTTCCTTCCAAGGAGTAAGCGTCTTTTAATTTCATGGCTGCAGTCACCATCTGCAGTGATTTTGGAGCCCCCAAAAATGAAGTCTGACACTGTTTCCACTGTTTGCCAATCTATTTTCCATGAAGTGATGGGACCAGATGCCATGATCTTCATTTTCTGAGTGGTGATGGACAGGGAGGCCTGGCATGCTATGATTCATGGGGTCACAAAGAGTCAGACACGACTGAATGACTGAACTGAATTGAACTGAGGTATGGTATCATATCATCTGCAGTGACAATTTTATGTCTTCCTTTCCAATTTGAATTTCTTTTGTTTCTTTTCTGATTGCTGTGGCTAGGACTTTTAATTCTACGTTGAATAAAAGTCTTGAGAGTGGACATTTTTGTCTTGTTCCTGATCTTACAGAAATGCTGTTAGCTTTTTACCACTGAGTTTGATGTTAGCTGTGAGCTTGTCATATATGGCATTGGTTAGGTTAAGGTATGTTCTCTGTACCTACTTTGATGAGAATTGTTAAGAGAAATGGATGTTCAGTCCAGTTCAGTTTTTTTTTTCTTTTTTTTAATCAAGATGATGCTGGCCTCAGAATAAGTTTAGAACCATTCCTTTAACTTCAATTTTTGGGAATACTTTCAGAGGATAAATATTAACTCTAAATGTTTTGTAGAATTCACCTGTGAAACCATCTGGTCCTAGACTTTTGCTTATTTGGAGTTTTTTGATTAGTATTTCAATTTCATTTCTGTTAATTTGTCACTTCATATTTTCTCTTTCTTCTAAATTCAGCCATGGGAGATTATAAATTTATAGAAATTAGTATCTTCTAGGCTGTCCATTTTATTGACATAAATTTTTTGTAGTTATCTCTTATGATCTTCTGTATTTTTATGATATCAGTTGTAACTTATTCTTTTTCATTTCTGAATTTAATGATTAGGGCCCTCTATTTTTGTTGCTGAGTTTGGTTAAAGGTTTATCAGTTTTGTCTTTTAAAGCAATCAGTTAGTGGATTTATTGATTTTTTTTTCCTATTGTTTTTATTTTCAGTCTCTACTTCATTTACTTCTGCTCTGATCTTTGTTTATTTTTTTTTATTCTAGCAACTTCGCATTTTGTTTGTTCTTCTTTGTTCTAAAAAGTGAGTTTTTTGTTTAAATTTGAGATTGTTCTTGTTTCCTAAACTAGGTTTGTATTACTATAAAATTCCTTCTTAGAACTTTTTACTGAATTCCATAGATTTTGAATTATTTTGTTTTCATTTACATTTGTTCTCAGGTTTTTTATTTCCTCTTTGATTTCTTCAGTGATCCATTGGTTTCATAGTAGCATTTGCTTAGCTTCCATGTTTTTTTGTTTTTGCAGTTTTCTCCTTGTGTTTAACTTCTTGTTTCATTATGTTGTGCTCAGAAAATATTTGATATGATGTCCTCTTTTAAAATTTACTGAAGCTTATTTTGTGGCTCTCTTAAAGAGTATTTAGTGTGCACTTGAGAAGAATATGTATTTTACTGCTTTTGGATGTAATGTTTCAATGTATAACTATTAAATCATTTTTAATGAGTCACTTAAGACCAGTTCAGTTCAGTTCAATTTACTTGCTCAGTCGTGTCCGACTCTTTGCGATCCCATGAATCATAGCACACGAGGCCTCCCTGTCTATCACCAACTCCTGGAGTTCACCCAAACTCATGTCCATTGAGTCGGTGATGCCGTCCAGCCATCTCATCCTCTGTCGTCCCCTTCTCCTCCTGCCCTCAATCCCTCCCAGCATCAGGGTCTTTTCCAATGAGTCAACTCTTCTCATGATGTAGCCAAAGTATTGGAGTTTCAGCTTCAGCATCAGTCCTTCCAATGAACACCCAGGACTGATCTTCTTTTGGATGGACTGGTTGGATCTCCTTGCAGTCCAAGGGACTCTCAAGACTCTTCTCCAACACCACAGTTCAAAACCATCAATTCTTCAGTGCTCAGCTTTCTTCACAGTCCAACTCTCACATCCATACACGACCACAGGAAAAACCATAGCCTTGACTAGACGGACCTTTGTTGGTAAAGTAGTATCTCTGCTTTTCAATATACTATCTAGGTTGGTCATAACTTTCCTTCCAAGGAGTAAGCATCTTTTAATTTCATGGCTGCAGTCACCATCTGCAGTGATTTTGGAGCCCCTCAAAATAAAGTCTGACACTGTTTCCACTGTTTCCCCATCTATTTTCCATGAAGTGATGGGACCAGATGCTATAATCTTCGTTTTCTGAATGTTGAGCTTTAAGCCAACTTTTTCACTCTCCTCTTTCACTCTCATCAAGAGGCTTTTTAGTTCTTCTTCACTTTCTGCCATAAGGGTGGTGTCATCTGCATATCTGAGGTTATTGATATTTCTCCCAGAAATCTTGATTCCAGGTTGTGCTTCTTCCAGCCCAGCATTTCTCATGATGTACTCTGCATAGAAGTTAAATAAGCAGGGTGACAATATACAGCCTTGACGTACTCCTTTTCCTATTTGGAACCAGTCTGTTGTTCCATGTCCAGTTCTAACTGTTGCTTCCTGACCTGCATACAGATTTCTCAAGAGGCAGGTCAGGTGGTCTGGTATTCCCATCTCTTTCAGAATTTTCCACAGTTTATTGTGATCCATGCAGTCAAAGGCTTTGGCATAGATATAATAATTTCCACTACTTTGTCTTCCAGTTAATGGACCCACTTTCCCATATCACTGCTGTTGATACCTCCAGTGAATTTTAATATTTCAGTTATTTCTTCAGCTCTTTTTGATTCTTCTTTATATTTTCAAGCTCTTTATTTTAAAAAGAATCTATCTTATTCTTTTTATTCAGTCTTCTGAGTTCATTGAGCATCTTTATGATTATTACCTTAAACTTTTTATCCAGTAGATTGCTAATCTCCATCTCACCTAGTTCTTTTTCATGGGTTTTATCTTGTTCCTTCTTCTGAAACCTATTTTTCTGTCACCTCATTTTGCCTAACTTGCTGTTTTTATTCCTATGTATGCAATAGGTTTTGCTTTGTTTTTCCCAATCTAGAGATGTGACCTCGTGTAACCAGCGTCCTATGGGGCCCAGCAGTGTACTCCCGTTTGGCCGCTAGATGTGTCTGCTCTAGGGGTGCCGCCATGTCGGCTGCTGGTTCCTTCTGTTGTGGTGAGCTGACTACTGTGGGTGCACTGGGCATTGTGGCTGGCACCTGATCTGATTGGTTTCCAGGCCCTGCTTGTGTAGAGCCTGCTGCTGCCAGTAGTTTGGGACAGGTTCTGGTATAGGTGGCTACACAGCCAAGGGAGATTCAATTTGGTGCCAGCTCAAGTTCTGTAGGGCTGAGTTGTGATGTGACTGGCTACAGAGCCCCAGGAGGTCCTGGAGTATGTGTTCGTCTAATGATGGGCAGGGTCATGGCCTAGAGAGGTTCTGGGACTGCTGTAGACCTGCTGGTGGGTGAGGCTGATTCTTGATATTGTTGGCTGTCAGGTCTGGAGTGACCCAAAGCTGGTAACTGCCCACTGGTAAATAGAGCCAAAACCTGACACAGCTGGTTGAGGGACCCATGATATCCTGAACCTGATGCTAGACTGCTGTTGGGTATGGCAATGGCCCAGGGTGTCCTTTGGTGATGACTAGACTAGTAGGATGGGGAAACTGTGGAAACAGTGTCAGACTTTATTTTTCTGGGCTCCAAAATCACTGCAGATGGTGACTGCAGCCATGAAATTAAAAGACGCTTACTCCTTGGAAGAAAAGTTATGACCAACCTAGAGAGCATATTCAAAAGCAGACACATTACTTTGCCGACTAAGGTCCGTCTAGTCGAGGCTATGGTTTTTCCTGTGGTCATGTATGGATGTGAGAGTTGGACTGTGAAGAAGGCTGAGCGCTGAAGAATTGATGCTTTTGAACTGTGGTGTTGGAAAAGACTCTTGAGAGTCCCTTAGACTGCAAGGAGATCCAACCAGTCCATTCTGAAGGAGATCAGCGCTGGGATTTCTTTGGAAGGAATGACGCTAAAGCTGAAACTCCAGTACTTTGGCCACCTCATGCAAAGAGTTGACTCAATGGAAAAGACCCTGATGCTGGGAGGGATTGAGGGCAGGAGGAGAAGGGGACGACCGAGGATGAGATGGCTGGATGGCATCATCGACTTGATGGACGTGAGTCTGAGTGAACTCCAGGAGTTGGTAATGGACAGGGAGGCCTGGCGTGCTGCGATTCATGGGGTCGCAAAGAGTCGGACACGACTGAACAGAACTGAGGCTAGTAGGTGAGAGTTGACACAGCTATAGCTGTCCCATGGCTAGTGTAGGCCCACTCGTTGTTGAGGAGGAGTAGGTCTGTTCCCTTGGTACGTGGAGTAAAGTTCTGGAGTCTCTGGCTGGAGGCCTGGCAGCTCTGGAGCTGGCGTCAGCACACTGGTCATTGATACCAAGGACCAGTGTGTCCTGAAGCTAGTGCCTGTCCAGTGATGAGTGACATTAATCCTGAAGTCTCTCCCTGCAGGGCCCTGTTGTTCCAGAGCTGGTGTCAGCCTACAGGTAGACAGGGTCAGGGCCTGGGGATTCCAGGGCTTATGCCTCCCTCCTGCTGGATAAGGCCGGGTCCTGTAGCTTCTCCTGTCCCTCTGTTGGGTGGGGTCAGGTGACTGGGTGACTGAGGGCTCAGGAGATCTGATAGCAGCCGATTCATTGTTGGACGGGATATGTCCCCTTCCAGCTGGCTGCCTGGCCTGGGCTTCCCCATACTTGTGCCAGCTGGCACGGAGGCGGGGCTGGGTCTTGGCACTAGTGAGCTAGAGGGAGGATTCCAAAATGGTGCTTGCCAGTATCCTCTTGTTGGAATGGACTCTCAAAAGTGGCTTGTCTATGTGCCCAAGGTAAATTTTAATTGACTCCTGCTTCTGGGAAGCTCTCCACAATCAGTCAGTGGGTCTGACTCAGGTTCCTTTCAAATTAGCTCTTCTTCCCCGGGTCTTAGCATATGTGAGATTTGGGGGGACACCCTTTAAGAGTGGAGTCTCTTTCCCATAGCCCTCTGGCTCTCCTGAAAGTAAGCCTTACTGGCCTTCAAAGTTAAACATTCTGGGGGCTATTTTTCCAGTGCCGGGGAGCTCAATCTATGGTTCAGGCCTCTCACACCATGGGGAGAACCTCTACAGTTATAATTATCCTTTCATTTGTGGACCACTTCTTTAGGGATATGAGTCTTGATTAAACTACATCTCTACTCCTCCTATTTGTCCTGTTGCGGTTCCTCCTTTGTATCTTTAGCTGCGGAAGATCTTTTCTGATAATCTTGCGGCTCTCAGAGCTAATTTCTTGGTGAATATACTATAGGAGCATGTGAGCTAGGGTCTTACATTCCATCATCTTCCAGCTTTGTTTTTTAGTAATTTTCTAATTCCATCATCTCTGCAACATTTATTAAGTGAAAGTGAAGTTGCTTAGTCGTGTCCGATTCTTTGCGACCCCATGGACTGTAGCCCACTAGGCTCCTCAATCCATGGAATTTTCCAGGCAAGATTACTGGAGTGGGTTGCCATTTCCTTCTCCAGGGGATCTTTCCAACCCAGGGATTGAACCTGGGTCTCCCGCACTGCAGGCAGACGCTTTACCGTCTGAGCCACCAGGGAGATCAACATTTATTAGTAAAGCTCTAAGGTAGAGTTTTTTTTCTTTTTATTTGTTTATCTATTATTTATATCAGTATGAATTTTTATTTTATATAATGAGTTCTAGTTCATGTATGTCTTTAATTTGATTCTTGAATTTTGCAACTTTAGACTGTTAAAGCCTCATTAGATCCTCTCTTGGAGGGGTTTTGATGTTTTACCATCATTCTTGAGAATTTTCTTACTTTCTGGCACAAGATAGTCTAGTACTTTCCTGTCCGAGCTCCTGGAACAACTATTTCTTTAAGAATACCTAGTTTCTTTTACTGGATAGGGGTATTTAGAAATTGGTCTTATACTTATCACTGGTCAGTTAAAAGTTGCTAATTTTATTTTAGAATTATTGTATACAATTGATCTCTCATTTGTCCTCCTGTACATTTTCTATGTGAGATAAGCTCTAAGTAAAATCTCCAAACTATTACTTATAATCAGTAATATTTAAAATAATCCTCAAAATGAGAATACTTTACATTTAAAAATCTGATTGCTAATCCCTGGTTACCTTAGTAATATGCATTCTTATTTTGTGTCATGACTTCATGACTAACTTAGTAAGGACAGAAATGGCAGAACTTACTGTTTTTCATCACTGAAAAACTCAATGTAATTCTATATTTAGAAAATAAGCTAAAGTTACAATGATTTAAGTTAAAATACATTTATTTTAATATCTTAATATATTTTTTTGCTTTTAAAGAGTTACCAGTTCCAATTTATTCTACATTAATATGTGTAAAAAATAACCTACCAATGTGATAACAATAAACTTGTGATAAATAAAACTGACAGTTGAAATTTGCTCACTCCAGTTTATATGTTGATGGAAAATCTATTTTCACAAGTGTATTTCTATGGGAGACTAATACTTTGAGATTTTTGAAAAGTATAATTACCCTCATGTGGTTCAAAGCATCTTAGATATGTTTAGACATATAAAAGAAGAGATTAATTTTTTGTGTAAGTATTTTTGGCAAAGGTAAATCTCAGATTTTCTCAAAATAGGTTTTAAATTCCATGAGCTAACTGCTGACTTTATTTATGGAATGGAAAGAATACATGAAAATCTTCTTTATCCTGTGCTGGTGTGACCCTCTTAATTTAGTGCTTGGTTCTGCCTGATTTCAACTCATCCCAAGATGCTGGGGTGACCAGACACTTTATGAGTCCTGGAAAGGGTCTCAGTGACTCCTCATCACATCTGCCTTCCTGCTGATTCAGGTCTGACCAGCACTCCTACAACTGGATTTAGTCCTTAAGACTAGGACTCTGCCAGGTCTATCAACTTGATACATTTCTTTTCTCCAGTGCTAAATATAACCAGTATAAATTTCAATAAACTTAGACTAAACCATGTTTAAAAATATTTTGGCAGATTTTATTTAATAGTTCTGAATTCTAGGGCAAAGATGAAAGCTTTCATGTGTGGCGAAGCAAAAACTGTCCTCTACCATCCTAGGTTTGATAGAAGTGTTCATGAAATAAACTAACAAAAGGCAGATTAACAGGAGAAGAAGTATATAGATTTATCAATGTTTAATATTACATACACAGAGAATTGCAGAACAAACTGAATATCCAAAAGACAGTGTGATTGGAAGCTTATATACACTCTTATTAATTAAAGGATGCTTGCTCATTGGAAAGAAAGTTATGACAAACCTAGACAGTGTATCAAAAAGCAGAGACATCACTCTGCTGACAAAGGTCTGTACAAAGCTAAGTTATTCCAGTAGTCAGGTATGGATGTGAGAGTTGACCCATAAAGAAGACTGTGTGCCAAAGAAGTGGTGCTTTCAAACTGTGGTGCTGGAGAAGACTTTTGAGAGTCTGTTGGACTGCAAGGAGATCAAACTAGTCAATCCTAAAGGAAATCAACCCTGAATATTCATTGGAAAGACTGTTGCTGAAGCCGACTCCAATACTTTAGCCACATGATGGGAAGAGCCGATTCATTGATGCTGGAAAAGTTAGAAGGCAAAAGGAGAAGGTGGCAGAGGATGAGATGGTTAGATAACATCACCAACTCAATGGACATGAATTTGAGCAAACCCAGGGAAATAGTAGAGGACAGAGGAGCCTGGCATCCTCCTCTGTGGGGTCACAAAAAGTCAGACATGACTTAGCAACCAAACAACAATACCATATTGATAGAGGATAGGAGGGTCTAGGCCATTATAGGGAGAGTAAATTATTTCTAGGATAGTTAGTGGTCCTTTAGAAGAAGACTTGTAGTGAGGTTTGTCTGAAAGTGGTGACTTCTAGTCTCTCGTGTGATGAATCAATCTTCACTGGTTCATGAAACTATTAAGGGTGGATTAATGACAGTTGAATTCCCTTTCTGTCTTTAAGTACATAAGGGGAGTTCAGAGAAAGTCTCTTCCTAAATTTGCTGCTTTCAAAATGCCTTCAGTTCAGAATAATTAATACAGCAATGTGAGTCTCAAGTCCTGGACTGTTTGTTTATATATATAAGGAAGAAAATCCATATATAGGAAGGGTCCTATATATAAGGAAAATCCTTATATAAGGAAGTAATGGCATGTTTTGGCTGGAGGGATTTTTTGCAGACAAAGTGGAGAAGATGCTTTATTAAACAACTCATCAACTCTTAATTTCTTTTGAATGAAGTGTAAAGTAACCTTCAAGTTCAAAGTCAAGGTGTGATGTTGCCTCCACTAGAAATGGTGGCCTATGTGATATTTCCTATCAATTTCACCTTTTGTCTATGATCTTCTTTGTTTCTTCTCTTCTAACCAGTAGCTAATTAATTTCAATGACATTTGTACTAGTCTTGTTTCCCAATACTTTTGGTCCCTTTCTGCATTTTGGAATCATTTGTTAATGTTTGTCTTTATTTTACTTCAACATTTTAAACTTTTTGAAACCTAAGAAGTGTTATACAGAGAGGACTTAGTTTAAGCCTTGTTTTCTTGCTTCCTTGATTGATTACAATTGAAGTAATTGATAGGATCTAATTTAAAAATTAAATTAGAGTAATTTCAAGTCAGCATATAAAAGCTCTGAACACAATATACACAACCTAAAAAAAAAAAAGCTAAACTGAGTTAAGCACAAAATTCTACTAACTATTATCTGGTTATAAATGAATCTCCTAAGGAAATAGAAATAAAAGCAAAACTGAAAAAAAAAAAAAGACCTAATCAAAATTATCAGTTTTTGCACAGAAAAGGAAACCATCAACAACAACAACAAAAAAAAAACCTATGAACTGGGAAAAATATTTATAAATGATGCGACCAACAAGGGCTTACCTTTAAAAATATAAAAACAGTTCATACAGCTCAGTAATAAAAAACCAAACAGCACAATCAACCAGTGGGCACAAGATCTACAGACATTTCTACAAAAAATACATACAGATAGATGGCCAATAGGCATGTGAAAAGATGCTCAACCTTGCTAATAATTAGAGAAATGCAAATCAAACTACCATCATCTCATACCAGCCAGAATGGCTAAAAATTCACAAACAATAAATGCTGGAGAGGATGTGGAGAGAAGGGAATCCTCCTGCACTGTTGGTGGGAATGTAAACTGGTACAGCCAGTATGGAGAATAGTATACAGTTCCTTAAAGAAACTAAAAATAGAGCTACCATATGACCCTGCCATCCCACTCCTGGGCATAAATCCAAAGAAAAACAACAAAGTTTTGTTTCAAGAAGACCGCTGAAGTACGGTCTGTAATGCAACATTGTGAAATGATCAGTTTATTTGGAAATGTCCTGAAGGTGATGAGAAAAAAATTGTCTTTCTATTCACTGCTGCTTTCCAATTAAGAAAACACTTTATAAAGATTTTGTATTACTTTTTTAGTGTTCATAATGTTCAGAATGACCTTAAGCAATTCCTTAAAACTGTTCATGACCAGTCATTTACAAAACAGGAAGAATTCACCACAGCATTATCAGGAATTATGTTTCTACATTATTTATTTTGTTATTATCACATCCACTTTATGCTGCCCACAGGAAATTGATGCACTCTGAATTTTGGTTGGCCAAAAAAAGATGTCCTTTTCATTATAGGAGACTGGAATGCAAAAGTAGGAAGTCAAGAAACACCTGGAGTAACAGGCAAATTTGGCCTTGGAATGCGGAATGAAGCAAGGCAAAGACTAATAGAGTTTTGCCAAGAAAATGCACTGGTCATAGCAAACACCCTCTTCCAACAACACAAGAGAAGACTCTACACATGGACATCACCAGATGGTCAACACCGAAATCAGATTGATTATATTCTTTGCAGCCAAAGATGGAGAAGCTCTATACAGTCAACAAAGACAAGACCGGGAACTGACTGTGGCTCAGATCATGAACTCCTTATTGCCAAGTTCAGGCTTAAATTGAAGAAAGTAGGGAAAACCACTAGACCATTCAGGTATGACCTAAATCAAATCCCTTATGAGTATACAGTGGAAGTGAGAAATAGATTTAAGGGTCTAGATCTGATAGATAGAGTGCCTGATGAACTATGGAATGAGATTTGTGACATTGTACAGGAGACAGGGATCAAGACCATCCCCATGGAAAAGAAATGCAAAAAAGCAAAATGGCTATCTGGGGAGGCCTTACAAATAGCTGTGAAAAGAAGAGAAGCAAAAAGCAAAGGAGAAAAGGAAAGATATAAGCATCTGAATGCAGAGTTCCAAAGAATAGCAAGAAGAGATAAGAAAGCCTTCTTCAGCAATCAATGTAAAGAAATAGAGGAAAAGAACAGAATGGGAAAGACTAGAGATCTCTTCAAGAAAATTAGAGATACCAAGTGTATGACCTCAATCAAATCCCTTATGATTATACAGTGGAAGTAGAGGTAATGGTCATCTGAATTAAATTCTCCCATTCCAGTTCATTTTAGTTCACTGATTCCTAAAATGTTGATGTTCACTCTTGCCATTTCCTGTTTGACCACTTCCAATTTACCTTGATTCATAGACATAACATTCCAGCTTCCTATGCAGTATTGTTCTTACAGCTTTGGACTTTACTTCCATCACCAGTCATATCCACAGCTGGGAGTTGTTTTTTGCTTTGGCTCAGCCTCTTCGTTCTTTCTAGAGTTATTTTTCCACTCTTCTCCAGTGGCATATTGGACACCTACAGACCTGGTGAGTTCATCTTTCAGGGTCATACCATTTTGCCTTTTCATACTATTCATGGGGTTCAAGGCAAGAATATTGAAGTGGCTTGCCATTCCCTTCTCCAGTGGACCACATTTTGTCAGAACTCTCCACCTTGAACCCTCCATCTTCAGTTCAGTTCATTCACTCAGTCGTGTCTGACTCTTTGCGACCCCATGAATCACAACATGCCAGGCCTCCCTGTCCATCACCAACTCCTGGAGTTCATTCAGATTCACGTCCATCAAGTCAGTGATGCCATTCAGCCATCTCATCCTCTGTCGTCCCCTTCTCCTTCTGCCCCCAATCCCTCCCAGCATCAGAGTCTTTTCCAATGAGTCAACTCTTTGCATGAGGTGGCCAAAGTACTGGAGTTTCAGCATCATTCCTTCCAAAGAAATCCCAGGGCTGATTTCCTTCAATTTTGGGTGGCCCTAAATGACATGGCTCACTGAGCTAGACAAGGCTGTGATTCATTTGATCAGTTTGTTTAGTTTTCTGTGACCATGGTTTTCATTCTGTCTGCCCTCTGATGGATAAGGGTAAGAGGCTTGTGGAAGCTTCATTTTGGGAGGGACTGGCTTTGGGGGGATCTGCATCTTGCTTTGATGGGTGGGGCTGTGTTCCCTCCTTGTAGTTTGGCCTCAGATCAAACTATGGTAGGGCTAAGGTTGTAACGGCCTCCTTCAAAATGACTTATGCCTGCGGCTCCCAGGACTGTTGTAGTCAGTGCCCCTGACCCTGCAGCAGGCCACTGCTGACCCATACCTCAACTGAAGACTCCTGGAGACTCACAGGCAAGTCTGCCTCAGTCTCTTGTGGGTTCACTGCTCCTTTCTCCTGGGTCCTGGTGTGCACAAGGTTTTGTTTGAGCCCTCTGAGCATCTCTGGAGGATATGGGCATTGATTCTAAACACTATTTTGCCCCTCCAACCATCTTGTTTGGGCTTCTCCTTTGCCTTTGGACATGGGGAGTCTTTTTTCGGTTGGATCCACCATTCTTTTGTCAATGGTTGTTCAGCTGCAAGTTGTAATTTTGGAATTCTTACAGGAGAAGATGAGCACATGTCCTTCTACTATACCATCTTGATGAATTACAGTGAGAAAGGAGAGAGAAAGCTTCTGACATAGACATCAGAAGGGGGACAGAGAGTGCCACAACACAGGATTAAATTAAAGTTAATGTGCCTTTTTAGTTTGACTGCCTACGTGAATTTATGGCCACTATGACTAGTGGTAGGACCTATGTTTTTTATATATATATAATTCTTCTCAGAGTCTTATCTATGCTCAGAATCGGGAAGATAATAATGCACCGAAATGCAAATTCTTTGTCTTTGTAACACCCTCACCAGTCTCTCTGTGATAAACTAATTATAGATTAGTGGCCTTAAGTATGTAAGACAGAAATTCATCAGTGATTTTTTTTTTCTCTAAACAGTAGCAATAGAAAAACATTCTTATGAGATGATCTGAATAAGTATTTTCAGGTTAATTCAGGAATAGTTGATGCTGATCTTTATTATTAAAATTAGTGGCTTCAGACACAACAGAAAATGAAAAAGAAAATCTCTGCATAAGAAAAGTCTAAATACAATCATCACTTTTATTGTTTACCATGTTGATTTAAGATTCATTGTGCCAATAAAGAATAACCAAGCACAGCAAGCCACTGATTTATTATCTTGCTCACAAAAAAAGGAAAACAGTGTGTCATCACAATATCCCAAACAAGATCCCTGGAGGAATTGTCAGTTCAACTCCTTAGCAAAGAAAATGAGCACAGTAACTGCATTCTCCAAAAGTGCATTCTGCTCTGATACCACAGAGGACAGCATGCTTCAAAAGGATTGATGTAATGGATACAAAATTTCTGAATCACTTTTTTCTTTTGAGGATATTTTGCAGTAAGAGACATTCTAATCTTACAAATATTCTCTTATAAATTAACTAAGAAATAATATTAATCTTCACTGCAATTAAATAAAAAATAAAACATTAAACCCAAGTCATCAAATTCTAGTATTTAGTGTCTCTAATATATATTATATAGTATCTATAGTACATATTATATATTATTTAGAGTCTTTTATTCCATAAGGAAAAGACCTCTGGGATTCTAACAATTAAAGATGCTATGTCTGTAGGAGGGTCATAGTTGTTGGAAATATTCAGTCCTGTTTTGAGAAAGGAAGGGAATCCCTCTAGTTTGGAACTCTGTTTTGTTCTGTATTTCTGTTCAGGGGCCAGCATTAAGTCTAGCTTGTGGAAGACTCTCAATTCATGCCAGAGGTATATCAATGGTGTTTACTTTAGAAACTGTAAAAGGTCCTTTTTTTTCCTTTATTTGGTTATAAAATGGACACATAGCCAAATGAGAGACATTTTCTACAATGAAATGCTGGTAGCAAGACTGACAATAAATCCACTGAAGATGAAAAAAAAGGGATGGATACGAATCTCTAGTTAGTACAACCCAGTTTATCATCTGAACACTACAGTTCTTACTGTTACTTTCACTTTCCCTCCATGAACTTCAGTTCGGTTCAGTCACTCAGTTGTGTCTGACTATTTGTGACCCCATGGACTGCAGAACACCAGGTCTCCCTGTCCATCACCAACTCCAGGAATTGCTCAAATTCATGTCCATAGAATTGGTGATGCCATCCAAACATCCCATCCTCTGTCATCCCCTTCACCTCCTGCCTTCAATTTTCCCAGCATCAGGGTCTTTTCAAATGAGTCAGTTCTTCGTATCAAGTGGCCAAAATATTGTCGTTTCAGCTTCATCATCCGTCCTTCCAATGAGTATTCAGAACTGATTTCCTCTAGGATTTACTGGTTGGATCTCCTTGCAGTCCAAAGGATTCTCAAGAGTCTTCTCCAACACCACAGTTCAAAAGCCTCAGTTCTTTGGCACTCCACTTTCTTTATGGTCCAACTCTCACATCCATGCATGACTACTGGAAAAACCATAGCTTTGATCAGACGGTCCTTCAAGGAACAAGCATCTTTTAATTTCATGGCTGCAGTCACCATTTGCAGAGATTTTAGAGCCCAAGAAAATAAAGTCTGTCACTGTTTCCACTGTTTCCCCATCTATTTGCCATGAAGTCATGGGACGAGATGCCATGATCTTCATTTTCTGAATGTTGAGCTTTAAGCCAACTTTTTCACTCCCCTCGTTCACTTTCATCAAGAGGCTTTTTAGTTCCTCTTCACTTTCTGCCATAAGGGTGGTATCATCTGTGTACCTGAGGTTATTGATATTTCTCTTGGTAATCTTGATTCCAGCTTGTACTTCATCTAGCCTGGCATTTCACATTATATACTCTGCATAGAAGTTAAATAAGCAGTGTGACAATATACAGCCTTGACGTACTACTTTCCTGATTTAGAACCAGTCTGTTGTTCCATGTCCCATTCTAACTGCTACTTCTTGACCTGCATACAGATATCTCAGGAGGTAGGTATGCTGCTACTGCTAAATCACTTCAGTCATGTCCAACTCTGTGTGACCCCATAAATGGCAGCCCACCGGGCTCCCCCATCGCTGGGATTCTCTAGGCAAGAACACTGGAATGGGTTGCCATTTCCTTCTCCAATACATGAAAGTGAAATATCAAAGTGAAGTCACTCAGTCGTGTCCAACTCTTAGTGACCCCATGGACTGCAGTCTACCAGGCTCCTCCATCCACGGGATTTTCCAGGCAAGAGTACTGGAGTGGGGTGCCATGCCTTCTCCAATAGCCCAGTTCCTATCATTTAAAGCTTATGAAAGTTGTTAAGGCTTTGATATGGTCAATTACATCCTCCAACCCCATTGAAGAGGCACACACACAACACACAAGCTGCTAAATGGTCATGCCAGTAGAATACAGATCTATGACCCACTGGGATCATACCAATGGTAGATTGGTTGGGGTTACCTCTAATTTGTTAACACGTATGACCTTAAATTCATGGGAATCCCAGGCTACATCTTTGTATCCATCCCTGTAGATGTCACACCATATATTAGTGCCAAAAATCCACTAAATTCCACACCACTCACTCTTTCTAAGAGTAAAAATAGGCATAGTTCATAAAGAACCCAGCCTTGTCTCATAATTGCCAGGTTGATCATTTTTAGTATGATTTAACCATTCCTAACATAGGTATGGAGGTAGGTATGGTGGTGTGGTATTCCCATCTCTTGAAAAATTTTCCACAGTTTATAATGTGATCCACACAGTCAAAGCCTTTGGCATAGTCAATAAAGCAGAGGTAGGTGTTTTTCTGAAACTCTCTTGCTTTTTTGATGATCCATTGGATGTTGGTAATTTAATCTCTGATTCCTCTGCCTTTTCTAAATCCAGCTTGAACATCTGGAAGTTCACGGTTCACATACAGCTGAAGCCTGGCTTGGAGAATTTTTAGCATTACTTTGCTAGTATGTGAGATGAGTGTAATTGTATGGTAGTTTAAACATTCTTTGGCATTGCCTTTCTTGGGAATTAGAAAGAAAACTGACCTTTTCCAGTCCTGTGGCCACTGCTGAGTTTTCCAGATTTGCTGGCTTATTGAGTGCCGCACTTTCACAGTATCATCTTTCAGAATTTGAAAGAGCTCAACTGGAGTTCCATCACCTCCACTATCTTTGTTCATAGTGATGCTTCTTAAGGCCCACTTGACTTCACATTCCAGGATGTGTGCCTCTAGGTGAGTGAGCACACCATCATGGTTATCTGGGTTGTGAAGATCTTTTTGTACAGTTCTCTGTGTATTGTTGCCACCTCTTCTTAATATCTCCTGCTTCTGTTAGGTTCATACCATTTCTGTCCATTTTGTGCCCATCTTTGCATGAAATATTCCCTTGATATCTCTAATTTTCTTCAAGAGATCTCTAGTCTTTCTCATTCTATTGCTTTCTTCTGTTTCCTCCATGAACTATCCTATTCTAATTTTTTTTTTTGGCTTCTTGTAATTGTGTTTTCACACAAAGGCTTTCTTTAAGTTTCACTGTGGGGATTCAACAGTGAAACTGGCCAGGAGGTATGATTTTTGAAGTAGAAAGTGGGTGGTATCACTTCAGTGGTTAATAGGGAAGAAATTCTGAGACACAAAGATATGTTTAGGGACTAAGAGCCAAGAAGGACTCTTGAGGGTTTAAGAGGAGGTGCTAAATAGTTTCCTTTCATTGTATGTTTACAAATCATAGATAAACAGATTTAAAAGCTCTATAACTCATACAAGATGAGTAGGCAACTGTTAGTCTAGCCAACAAATCTCACTACATCTAAAGCACTCTGAGCAATGACAAGATCAGAATATATGTTACATTATTCCCCTTTTAGTTAACCAATACTTAACAAAATGTCTTCCAAAGGGATAGATTCATTATTTAAAAATTAAGGGACTGATTTAATACATACCATCTTCCAAAGTTTGAGACAAACATGAATTAACTTGGATTTAGAAAGCCTTTTCTGTCCATTATTACTATCAAAATCAATGTGAATAGTTTTTCTAGAGGGAGAAAATTTCTAATATTTTTTCATATATGAAACATAAACTAAACCAACTAAAATACAGAAAGAAAATAGCACCAAAAATGTGGCCTCCACATTTCTTGTAAGCTAGTTAGCTTAAAAAAAATAAAGTATTTTGAACTATTGAGAAAACATAAAATCCAAAGAAAATGGCTCCATTCTGCAAACGGAATCACTTATAACTCTTACACAATGCTTTTAAGTAGGCATTATACACATCATGTCTTTAATATGCAGCACATGCTACAACAAATATTGAATTCTATTAGAGAATAGAAAGTTAAAGTATTTTGTGCACAACAAGTTATAATTTTGTCATGTTTCCACATTTATCAAGTCCTCTAAATCTGGGCTTCCCTGGTGGCTCAGCCGGTAAAGAATCTGCCTATAATGCAGGAGATCCAAGTTTGATCCCTGGGTCAGGAAGATCTCCTGGAGGAAGGAATGGCAACCCACTGTAGTATTTTTGCCTAGAGAATCCCATGGACAGAGGAGTCTGGCAGGCTACAATCCATGGGGCAGCAAAGAGTCAGCCATGACTAAGTGACTAACACTTAAACCTGTTCACATTGGGAGATAATAACCTTGAAACTATAAAAATGGTAACTTCATTACCCTGGCCATTTTTAAACCACTTT
The DNA here is from genome assembly GCA_006408695.1 of Aepyceros melampus. Classification (NCBI taxonomy): domain Eukaryota; kingdom Metazoa; phylum Chordata; class Mammalia; order Artiodactyla; family Bovidae; genus Aepyceros; species Aepyceros melampus. The sequence continues at coordinate 25,729 of SJXQ01001584.1, read as the reverse complement.
AGCTCCATTTCATACCCTAAATTAATCCCATCTGGTTTCTGATCTTCAGAACCAGACATGAAACAATGGACTGACTCAAAATTGGGAAAGGAGTATGACAAAGCTGTACACGGGCACCCTACTTATTTAACTTATATGCAGAATACATCATGTGAAATACCAGGCTGGATGAATCCCAAACTGGAATCAAGATTGTAGGGAGAAATATCAACAATCTCAGATATTCTGATGTTAACACTCTAATGGCAGAAAACGAAGAGAACTAAAAAGCCTCTTGATGAGAGTGAAAGAGGAAAGTGAAAAAAGCTGGCTTAAGATTCACATTCAAAAAAATAAGATCATGGCATCCGGTCCCATCAGTTCATGAGAAAAAGAAGGCAAAAAAGTGGAAGCAGTGAGAGACTTTATTTTTGGGGGCTCCAAAATCACTGCAGATAGTGACTGCAGCCATGAAATTAAAACACACTTGCTCCTTGGAAGAAAAGCTATGACCAAACTAGACAGTGTATTAAAAAGCAGAAACACTACTTTGCCAACAAAGGACTATATAATCAAAGCTATGGTTTTTCTGGTAGTCATGTACAGATGTGAGTTCAGTTCAGTTGCTCAGTCGTGTCCAACTCTTTGTGACCCATGAATCGCAGCACACCAGGCCTCCGTGTCCATCACCAACTCCCAGAGTTCTCTCAGACTCACGTCCATCGAGTCTGTGATGCCATCCAGCCATCTTATCCTCGGTCGTCCCCTTCTCCTCCCGCCCCCAATCCCTCCCAGCATCAAAGTCTTTTCCAATAAGTCAACTCTTCTCATGAGGTGGCCAAAGTACTGGAGTTTCAGCTTTAGCATCATTCCTTCCAAAGAAATCCCAGGGCCGATCTCCTTCAGAATGGACTGGTTGGATCTCCTTGCAGTCCAAGGGACTCTCAAGAGTCTTCTCTAACACCACAGTTCAAAAGCATCAATTCCTTGGCACTCAGCCTTCTTCACAGTCCAACTCTCACATCCATACATGACCACAGGAAAAACCATAGCCTTGACTAGACGGACCTTAGTCAGCAAAGTAATGTCTCTGCTTTTGAATATGCTATCTAGGTTGGTCATAACTTTTCTTCCAAGAAGTAAGTGTCTTTTGATTTCATGGCTGCAGTCACCATCTGCAGTGATTTTGGAGCCCCCAAAAATAAAGTCTGACACTGTTTCTACTGTTTCCCCATCTATTTCCCATGAAGTGATGGGGCCAGATGCCATGATCTTCGTTTTCTGAATGTTGAGCTTTAAGCCAACTTTTTCATTCTCCTCTTTCACTCTCATCAAGAGGCTTTTTAGCTCCTCTTCACTTTCTGCCATAAGGGCGGTATCATCTGCATACCTGAGGTTATTGATATTTCTCCCAGCAATCTTGATTCCAGCTTGTTTTTTCCAGTCCCGCGTTTCTTAGATGTGAGTATTGGATCATAAAGAAGGCTGAGTGCTGGAGAATTGATGCTTTCAAACTATGGTTCTGGAGAAGACTCTTGAGAGTCCCTTGGACTGCCAGGAGATCCAACCAATCAATATTAAAAGAAATCAACCCTGAATAATCATTGGAAAGATTGATTCTGAAGCTCCAATACTCTGGCCACCTAATGCAAAGAGCCAACTCATCGGAAAAGACCAGATGCTGAGAAAGATTGAAAGCAGAAGAGGGTGACAGAAGATAAGATGGTTGAATGGCATCACCAACTCAATGGACATGAGTTTGAGCAAACTCCAGGAATTAGAGAAGGACAGGGAGGCCTGGTGTGCTGCAGTTCATGGGGCTGCAAAGTGTTGGACATAATTTAGCAATTTAACAACAACAAAACTATTATTTATCACTTTCTTCCATGTGTAATAGAATTTCATATAACCTTATCTATTAAGAAAAATGCTAACTACTAATAAAGCAAATATTTAAAGCAATGTTTACTTTGGAATATATATTTTAAAATTAACATTTTAAAAATTGGATATTTTTCACCAATTAAAAATGTTTCCATTTGGAACTTCCTTTCTTTTCTGTGCATATTCTATGGAGTTTTACTACTTAATATCATAGACTTTCATCTTTATAACTAAACTCACCTCAGTAAAATCCAGAGAATGCCCTGCATTTTATCAGTGATATAAGGGGGAAATTCATTACTAAGTAAAACTAAGAGTCAGCAAATTACAGATGTAGCTTTTTTCCCACAACAAACTTCAATTTGAAGACGGTGTTAAGTCTGCTGCTGCTGCTAAGTCGCTTCAGTCATGTCTGACTCTGTGCGACTCCATAGATGGCAGCCCACCAGGCTCCTCCATCGCTGGGATTCTGCAGGCAAGAACAGTGGAGTAGATTGCCATTTCCTTCTCTAATGCATGAAAGTGAAAAGTGAAAGTGAAGTCGCTCAGTCGTGTCCAACTCTTAGCGACCCCATGGACTATAGCCTACCAGACTCCTCTGTCCATAGGATTTTCCAGGCAAGAGTACTGGAGTGGGGTGCCATTGCCTTCTCCAGTGTTAAGTCTAATTTGCTTTAATTTACTTGGCAGTCAGATTTTTAGGAGCATATCGTTCTTGTAAGGAAAGCAATTTCAGGACTATTTGGGATTATCAGCCAGTCAGGAGCTGCACACACCTTACAACGGCTCCATCGACTTTCTATGGACCTGATGCAGTGGGCATCTTACAGTGATGGTCTCAAATATGATTACTGATTGAGAAGAAAAAATCTTCTGCAGATAAAACTTTGGAAGTTTTCTCTTTCTACTTTTATTTAATCTCCAAATTATTTAAGCCAAAATCATGTTGGGTATCTCCAGTATTTTCAGTAGAGAAAATGTTCTCTAGCCAATGCTCTGTGCATATTTGGATTTATGTGTCAATGGCAAGAGGCATATCTCGGCTCCAACCTTGAACCACTATAATTATTGGCAATAACAGTGACTGAGTTGTGCCATAATAAGTACACTGATAAGTATTTGCTGCCTAGGTGGACATTACAGAAGTGCTTTTATTAGTTGATATCACTTAGTCCTTAGGATAACTCAACATTAATAGGGACAGATCAAAAGTAGTATTATAATATTAGATATACATGAGTCTTTCAAAATTGTTCTTAAGTCCTGCTTGTCTTCTCATAGATCCAGGAGAATCATGAGATGACAAGCAGGATTTAATGTGTATTCTATTATACATTTTTTAATTCTGTTATACATTCTATTGGGCTTCCTAGGTGGGGCTAGTGGCAAAGAACCTGCCTGCCAATGAAAGAGAAATAGGAAACATGGGTTTGATCCTTGGGTTGGAAGATTCCTTGGAGCAGGGCATGGCAATCCACTTCCGTGTCCTTGCCTGGAGAATCCCATGGACAGAGGAGCTTGGCATCCTACAGTCCACAGGGTTACAAAAAGTCAGACATGACTGAAGCAACTTAGCATGCACACATAGCATTTATTATACATTTAATTATATTTTACATTTTTAATTCTATGATACATTTCTCTTTCTTCTATCATCAAAATTTAACCTTCAATATAGACCTAGGAGACCTTGGCATACGTAATAAAATAAAATGTATTTCTTAGCCATGTAATAACTATCTGAAGCAGCATAAAATATCCATTGATATTATTATGAATGAAGGAACAAAAGGTGTATCAGTCAGCTTACCAGCTATAAAGGTACAGTAGCTAGACAAAATTAATCTGGGTGCTTTAATATCAGAGGGAGTGGTCATTTAGCTTTTTAACATGAAATAGTTATTGAGAATCAATTAGGTACCAATCATTGAGTTAGAGACTACAGATATGACTACAGTCCAGTTCTGATGGTGTGGGGTGGGAGGGGGGAGGGGGGAGTCGAGATTGGGAGCTCATTTACACTCATGGCTGATTCATGTCAATGTATAGCAAAACAAATACAGTATTGTAAAGCAAAACAAACTAAAAAATAAAAATTAATTAAAAAAATAAAGCCTATCTAGGGATACAGGCAAATAAAGATACAGTTGGAATTCAATGTGATGGGTTTTGAACAGTGAGTAGGACTGTATTGTAAACCACTGCAACTGCTCAGTCTTCTAGATACAGGAAGTCCCCTAGTTGAAGAACATATAATCAGAGTTCCTAAAGAAAGAGATCTGAGGTATGATATATCAAAGTCTTACAAAATACAAAACAAGAGTGTAGAAACTTTGCATATTTATCAGCAGTTCAACATGACATACACACAGAATACTAGGAATGGGAAAGAGGATGATTTTTTAAAAAGAGAATTAATATCAACTAATTGGATCTAGGCAATGCCAAAGAATGCTCAAACTACCGCACAATTGCACTCATCTCACATGCTAGTAAAGTAATGCTCAAAATTCTCCAAGCCAGGCTTCAGCAATACGTGAACCGTGAACTCCCTGATGTTCAAGCTGGTTTTAGAAAAGGCAGAGGAACCAGAGATCAAATTGCCAACATCCAATAGATCACGGAAAAAGCAAGAGAGTTCCAGAAAAACATCTATTTTTGCTTTATTGACTATGCCAAAGCCTTTGACTGTGTGGATCACAAGAAACTGTGGAAAATTCTGAAGGTGAAGTCACTCAGTCGTGTCCGACTCTTTGCGACCCCGTGGACTGTAACCTACTAGGCTATTCTGTCCATGGGATTCTCCAGGCAAGAATACTGGAGTGGATTGCCATTTCCTTCTCCAAAAAATTCTGAAATTCTGAAAGAGGTGAGAATACCAGACCACCTGACCTGCCTCTTGAGATCAAACTACCACACAATTGCACTCATCTCACATGCTAGTAAAGTAATGCTCAAAATTCTCCAAGCCAGGCTTCAGCAATACATGAACCGTGAACTCCCTGATGTTCAAGCTGGTTTTAGAAAAGGCAGAGGAACCAGAGATCAAATTGCCAACATCCAATAGATCACGGAAAAAGCAAGAGAGTTCCAGAAAAACATCTATTTTTGCTTTATTGACTATGCCAAAGCCTTTGACTGTGTGGATCACAAGAAACTGTGGAAAATTCTGGAAGAGATGGGAATACCAGACCACCTAGCCTGCCTCTTGAGAAATCTGTATGCAGGTCAGGAAGCAACAGTTAGAACTGGACATGGAACAACAGACTGGTTTCAAATAGGAAAAGGAGTACGTCAAGGCTGTATATTGTCACCCTGCTTATTTAACTTATACGCAGAATACATCCTGAGAAACGCTGGGCTGGAAGAAGCACAAGCTGGAATCAAGACTGCCGGGAGAAATATCAATAACCTCAAATATGCAGATGACACCACCCTTATGGCAGAAAGTGAAGAGGAAGTAAAAAGCCTCTTGTTGAAAGTGAAAGAGGAGAGTGAAAAAGCTGGCTGAAAGCTCAACATTCAGAAAACGAAGATCATGGCATCCGGTCGCATCACTTCATGGGAAATAGATGGAGAAATAGTGGAAACAGAGTCCGACTTTATCTTTCTGGGCTCCAAAATCACTGCAGATGGTGACTTCAGCCATGAAATTAAAAGACGCTTACTTCTTGGGAGGAAAGTTATGACCAACCTAGATAGCATATTCAAAAGCAGAGACATTACTTTGCCAAGAAAGGTCCGTCTAGTCAAGGCTATGGTTTTTCCAGTAGTCATGTCTGGATGTGAGAGTTGGACTGTGAAGAAGGCTGAGTGGCGAATTGATGCTTTTAAACTATGGTGCTGGAGAAGACTCTTGAGAGTCCCTTGGACTGGAAGGAGATCCAACCAGTCCATTCTGAAGGAGATCAGTCCTGGGATTTCTTTGAAGGAATGATGCTAAAGCTGAAACTCCAGTACTATGGCCACCTCATGTGAAGAGTTGACTCATTGGAAAAGACTCTGATGCTGGGAGGGATTGGGGGCAGGAGGAGAAGGGGACGACAGAGGATGACATGGCTGGATGGCATCACTGATCAATGGATGTGGGTCTGAGTGAACTCTGGAAGATAGTGATGGACAGGGAGGCCTGGCATGCTGTGATTCATGGCGTCGCAAAGAGTCGGACACAACTGAGCCACTGAACTGAACTGAACTGGATCTAACCCTAGAAAATAAGCACAGTTAGTGTAATTTAGTAAATATCTGCTCTTGACTAAGTATTATGAACAAGATATATTAATTATCCATTTGATCAATTCTAGAGATTGTCTCAGAGAAGGCAATGGCAACCCACTCCAGTACTCTTGCCTGGGAAATCCCATGAATGGAGGAGCCTGGTGGGCTGCAGTCCATGGGATCTCTAAGAGTTGCACATGACGGAAGTGACTTAGCAGCAGCAGCAGCAGAGATGGTCTAAGAGAAAAATATACGCATATGCTGCATGTGGACAAATCCATAATAACATATACATCTGAAATATTCTCTGAGTTTTCTCAAATTTAAATGTAATTCCTGTTTGTTAAAAAAAAAAATCCATGAATGTGTAAAATGGCAAAGTGAACATTTCCTCCCCAAATGAATACATCTTTCTCTTAATTCATACAAATATACATAAGATTGAAGGCACAAATATGGGATTATATAATAATTATTTGACTTGATTTTTTTCTTTCATATATCAGCACATATAGATCTATTTTGGTCCTTTTTTCTTATAAAATATGTTCTATGATTTTAATGAAGAATTTTTATTCCCTTTTTCTTGATCTCATAACTTCAATTCCTACTCTTTACCCATATTCTCTTTGCTGAAATTCAAATAATATGGTAATTTGTGTGTTTGTGCATGTGTGAATGAGTAGTTTCATCTAAGGGGTTGAATTATATAAGCAGATGAATGAATTTTCCTTTTTTAATATTATTTCCTTGTATAGAGGTATAATATTAGTGTTTATACATGTTTCATTTGTCTAGCAACTGTCAAATATAATATTCAAAATGAATTTATATGTCAATTTTACTTTATCAGCCTTAATGTGTACATATATTTACTGGCTATATACACAGTACACATATGTACATAGTATATATGTACATATATATGCTTTATAAAGTTGAAATTCATTATAAATATTACATTTGAAAATCGTTGGACAAATGAAATATTTGAAACACTAATATGACATAATTTTATATATAAAATTATACCCATTTTAAATATAATATATAAATAAATAATAGAAAAAGTAATATGAGTAATACTGTCTTCTCTCAGAGGACTAAGCTATATTAATGCATATCTATATATGCATTTACCTTAACATCATTTTCTTTGCTATACTGATGTTCATAAGAATCACATGCTGTGGTAGAGTTTTAATATTGACTTCACAGCTCTTATTCCCCTGATGAAAGTTTTCTGAAGAATTAATCAATTCCAAAAGCAGGCATAATACACTTGCAGGGTATTCACATTAACATCTCTTTCAGCCTTTGGCTTTTGGGCTAATTACACTCATGATCCTTCTCTCTATGGACACCTTGAACTCAATGATTTTGAGTGAGTATGTTTGTTTCACTTTTCTTTTTTCAATTTTTCTGTTTAAATTTTTTTCCATTTTTCTGACAATTTTAAAAAGCATATCTATAAAATGTTAGTATCACCTTACTTTTTTTTTTTCACCTTACTTTTAATGCATGTATTGTTAATGAGGGTAATATATAAGAAGCTTTAAAAACATGGGGTTTAATAAAATTCAAATGTACTTCTATATCTGGTATAGAAACTGACTTATTTTCAGGTGCAATGTTACACTCATTGGCACTGTTATTTTTAACTAAGAATTTACTCTTTTTTTCCTTAATGAGGGTAATATATAAGAAGCTTTAAAAACATGGGGTTTAATAAAATTCAAATGTACTTCTATATCTGGTATAGAAACTGACTTATTTTCAGGTGCAATGTTACACTCATTGGCACTGTTATTTTTAACTAAGAATTTACTCTTTTTTTCCATTTGTTCTCTTCATGTAATAATTATACTTCCATTTTCCAAATTTATGAAGTTGTTAAAAATCTTCAGTGATTAAGAAAAATTTCCACTGCAAAGGAAATATATTATCATTATAAACCTTGTAACATTAATATCTGTAATAAAATAACAACACCAACAAACATTTGCATAACTTTCTCTATCATGCAAAGTACCAATGTATTATGTCAGCAGATCCAAATAATAACCTAGTAATATGTAAAATCAAGGACATTTGCAGATATTAAAATCAGGAGCCACAGACATTAAGTCCTCCAAATAACTATTTGACAAGAGAAAAAACTTTACAAAACAATATCTGTTCCCCAAGAATTTTTCCAGCTAATTTCAAAATTCTCCAAACTTTTTGCCTATCATAGCTTTCTCTAAGGAAAACTTTTACATTTCCCTAGTGAAACTCTTAACTTTACTACCAATTAAGAAATCACAATGCCCATATATAGGACCAATCAATGTACACTTAAGATATACAAAGGAAACACACACACACTCATATATATATACACACACACACACACACACAGCACTTACTGTGTGGCAGGCACGATTCAGCCAGAGAAGTTTATAAAAATGCAGTACTTATACTTAGGGGTTCTGTGGTAGCTCAGCTGGTAAAGAATCTGCCTGCAATGCAGGAGACCTAGTTTCAATTCCTGGGTGGGAAAGATTCCCTGGAGAAGGGAAAGGTTACCCACTCCAGTATTCTGGCCTCTTTTCTTTGAAACTAAACTAAATATAATCACGATGGTGTGGTCACTCACCTAGAGCCACACATCCTGGAATGTGAAGTCAAGTGGGCCTTAGGAAACATCACTATGAACAAAGCTAGTGAGGTGATGGCATTCCAGTGGAGCTATTTCAAATCCGGAAAGATGATGCTGTGAAAGTGCTGCACTCGATATGCCAGCAAATTGGGAAAACTCAGCAGTGGCCACAGGACTGGAAAAGATCAGTTTTCATTCTAATCCCAAAGAAGGGCAATGCCAAAAAATGCTCAAACTACTGCACAATTGCACTCATCTCACATGCTAGTAAAGTAATGCTCAAAATTCTCCAAGCCAGGCTTCAGCAGTACATGAACCATGAAATTCTAGATGTTCAAGCTGGTTTTAGAAAAGGCAGAGGAACCAGAGATCAAATTGCCAACATCTGCTGGATCATGGAAAAAGCAAGAGAGTTCCAGAAAAATATCTATTTCTGCTTTATTGACTATGCCAAAGCCTTTGACGGTATGGATCACAATAAACTGTGGAAAATTCTGAAACAGATGGGAATACCAGACCACCTGACCTGTCTCTTGGGAAACCTATATGCAGGTCAGAAAGCAACAGTTAGAACTGGACATGGAACCACAGACTGGTTCCAAATAGGAAAAGGAGTACATTAAGGCTCTTTATTGTCACCCTGCTTACTTAACTTATATGCAGAGTACATGAGAAACGTTGGGCTGGAAGAAGCACAAGCTGGAATCAAGATTGCCGGGAGAAATATCAATAACCTCAGGTATGCAGATGACACCACCCTTATGGCAGAAAGTGAAGAGGAACTTAAGCCTCTTGATGAAAGTGAAAGAGGAGAGTGAAAAAGTTGGCTTAAAGCTCAACATTCAGAAAACGAAGATCATGGCACCTAGTCCCATCACTTCATGGGAAAGAGACAGGGAAACAGTGGAAACAGTGGCTGACTTTATTTTTTGGGGCTCCAAAATCACGGCAGATGGTGATTACAGCCATGAAATTAAAAGACGCTTACTCCTTGGAAGAAAAGTTATGACCAACCTAGATAGCATATTCAAAAGCAGAGAAATTATTTTGCCAAGAAAGGTCTGTCTAGTCAGTTCAGTTCAGTTCAGTGCTCAGTCGTGTCCAACTCTTGGCGACCCCATGAATCGCAGCACGCCAGGCTTCCCTGTCCATCACCAACTCCCAGAGTTCACTCAGACTCACATCCATTGAGTCTGTGATGCCATCCAGCCATGTCATCCTCGGTCGTCCCCTTCTCCTCCTGCCCCCAATCCCTCCCAGCATCAGGGTCTTTTCCAATGAGTCAACTCTTCGCGTGAGCTGGCCAAAGTACTGGAGCTTCAGTTTTAGCATCATTCCTTCCAAAGAAATCCCGGTGTTGATCTCCTTATCGTTTTTCCACTGGTCATGTATGGATGTGAGAGTTGGACTGTGAAGAAGGCTGAGTGGCGAAGAATTGATGCTTTTAAACTATGGTGCTGGAGAAGACTCTTGAGAGTCCCTTGGACTGGAAGGAGATCCAACCAGTCCATTCTGAAGGAGATCAGTCCTGGGTGTTCTTTGGAAGGAATAATGCTAAAGCTGAAACTCCAGTACTTTGGCCACCTCATGCGAAGAGTTGACTTGCTGGAAAAGACCCTGATGCTAGGAGGGATTGTGGGCAGGAGGAGAAGGGGACAACAGAGGATGAGATGGCTGAATGGCATCACTGACTCAATGTACATTGAGTTTGAGTGAACTCCAGGAGTTGGGGATGGACAGGGAGGCCTGGCGTGCTACGATTCATGGGGTCACAGAGTCGGACACGACTGAGTGACTGAACTGAACTGAAAGGACATTTATTTGACTTTACCTTGAGGATGTAACTAAACTGTGCCACTCCTCCCCATTCCAATCTGAAGAAGGATTAGTACAGTGGATGTTATCAAGCATGTATGAACAGTTTGAGGGACTGGAACCAACATTAGCTGATAAAAACCAACTTCCATCTAAATCATCATAAAAATGTATAAGTAAAAAATGGGGGGGTGTGGTCAAAGGGCGTTTCAGATTGAACAAGATCATCACACTTTATCTAATACATTCGATTCTGGCTAGGGTATACCAAAATGGAAACAGAATAACTATAACAAAAACTTGCACAACAGCATACTCTACACACCTGTGTTCCAACCCACTCCCGATCCCCTAATGCTTCCAAATGTCCCAGCCTGTTGGGCCTGTCAGTGAAAGAGCATGTAGATCTTCTCTTTAATCCAGTCTTTGTCATAAGGCTGGTGTGTCTGGGTATCAGCTCAGTAAACAAGGCAGATGCCAGGTCATCAATAAAATCAAACAACTGATTGATATCATATGTGATAGGCTTTTGGGATTCATTCTCTCCAGATGTTCTTCATAATTTTATAAACACCTTCCATATACTCATTCACAGATTCATAGTCAGTCTAAGTTCTGCCTTCTGGCCTCTTGGTAGGCTGTACCTGCAAGATGGTGTGAGACATCATGCCAAAGTCTTCCCCTAAAACATAAACATATCTGCTCTTTTGTTCCATCACAATTGTCATGACTCTGAATGGGATATTGTCATCTTATCCCTAGACTTTCTCAGTACCTGCTAATAAATCTCCTTTCCTTCTGCCCATTATTCTCCATGAGGACTCAGATTAAATTAGTTATAATCCGTATGTAACACGGTGTTCACTGGGACTCTAGGTTCAGTACATATACATTGACTGGGACATAGGCTTCTCCTGATCTGCCCCACCCATCAGTTTGCTTTCTAACTTGCTGCTTCTTTCTCACTCCTTATATTTCAGACTTAACATATCCCCAAATATAGATACTTTTCTTCTACCTCTGATTTTTCTATATGCTGCTTCCTCCATATATGCATTAAACATAAAAGTTCTCGTTTATAATAGTAATCCAAGATGACACAGAGATGGATGACAAAGGGGACAGTGCAGAGAGGAGAAAGGAGGTATTTTAAAATAATTTAGGCAAACTTACATCAGATTTAATTCAAAATTAGAATCAGGTGGACAATTAATCTGTTACATATTTATTATTTGTTTAGGATAGAAGAAAATCCTATATTAGATTAATTATATAATGTCTAGAATGTACCTTAAAATATTTTAGAGACTGGCCTAGTGTATATGCAAGTCATTGTGTTTTAACTGTTAAAAAAAAAAGGAAATTGCTCTACAAAACATAAATTTAACTACCCCATGAAGCTAACAGGTTTCAAATCTATTATGAAAAATTCTATAATTTTTTTACTAGAGACTAGAGGAGAACTGCTAGTTTCACAGGTAAGGCTGAGAAGTCTAATTAGTTTGTATTCTACTGTTTGCCAAACCTACAAGCTGACCCCACAGGCTACATGACTGCAAATGTGTTTCTGGCATAAGCTCCCTTGTGAAAACTCTGAAAGCCAAATTTACCATCCTCAGCTGAGATTAGAAGCCATAGAGGGCATCAATAGCACCTCTGACCTTGGAGAAAAAGAAAAAACCTCACTATTGAAATGAAAGTCAGGGATCACCTTCAGATCTTGAAAAGCTTGAAAGAAATACTGAAAATCATGAGCTCTATTATTCTCTAACAAAAACAAACTAAAACCACCAAACTATACTAGTACATATCTACAGCAAACTTTTAGTAAATTAATGAAAATCCAAACTTTACGTTGAATCACATCACTTTGTTGTTCAGCTGATAAGTCGTGTCTGACTCTTTGCAACCCCAGGTACTGCAGCATGCCAGGCTTCCCTGTCCATCACTATCTTCACATCACTTTAGAATATTGATTATAAGTTGAAGAAACGAATTGGAAAATGTGCCCTTGACTGTGAATCTCTAATACACCAAGATGAAATATGCTCAAAGCCATAAATGCAAGAAGTCAGCCTAATTTTCATATCAAAGTATTCTGATGTTGAGTCATATGGAATTTTGGTGATCACATACTCTATGAGCCAATGATTTATTTTTGCCATTCTTTTCAATTACAAGACACACTGCAGTTGTCTTCCCGTAGTCCTGGTTTATTTATATTAGCCAAAACTTGGAAAACAACCACGTGATGCATCAAGTAATGAATGAATATACTAGTTGTGGTACATCCATAGAGTGGAAAAATTACTCAGCTATAAAAATGAAAGAGCTACTGATATGTGCATCAGCATAAGTGAAGTTCAAGAAAGAACACAGAAAGAGAAATGGATTTGAAAAAATAGATACTTCTCAAATTTGGTGAAAGTTTAAACTTACATATTGTTAATGAGTTCAGTTTATCTCAAGTAGGAAAATGTGAAGAAAACAATACCTTGACATATCCTGAACAAATCATTTAATATAAAGGTAAAGAAAAAATATTAAAGGTCTCCAAATAAAACTGACACATTGCATACATGGTTTCTTATATAGAAGATAAAAATAAAAAATAAATCCTCATCAAATCAATGTAGATATGAATACAACTTTAAAGTATAAAAGAAATAAAATAGCTTTTCAATCAAGAATTTATATCCAAACATATTATTCTTCAAAATATATTTTAGTTTTTTTTAAAATGGTAGAATTTACTACCAGCAGATCTGCAGTAAAAGAACTGTCAAAGGAAGCTTTTTAGGATGAGGTAAAATGATACCAAATAAAAAATCAGATCTATAGAAAGCAATGGCATTATCCAAAATTATATATGGATAAATATTGATATTATCTACAGTTGTAAATTGTTTAATAAGGCAAGGAAGAAGTAACAAATATATCTACCTTGCACCCTCTTAACTGGTCTTTATATCTGTATCTTTTCCAGAGTGTATTTTTCTTCAGCCTAATACATTCACTTGGAAATAAACTTCAAAACTTAACTAAATAAGCCTTTATCAATTTCTTCAAATAACCATTTGTTTTACAATTGTTAACATGCTTAACTAAATGGTGAAAGATAAAACAGGTATTTTCTTTTGAAAAAAATACTTAAATATTGAAACATTATTATAATAGAACATAACATTATATTATTGATATAATATTATAATTAACTTATAATCAGGAAATTACAAAAATTTTGTTATTATTAACTTTTTAAAATAGCCTGTACCCATTTAAGAGAAAGGTATTGAAACAGCCCAAATTATATTTAGGGAAGTCTTTAGAAATGGCAAATCTCTGTAAGAAACATGCAATGTCAAGATTCAGGCTATCCTACATAAAATTTAGAAAGTACATAAAATGCAAGGTACATAAGAATATACAGTCAGGCCTTCTATATCCATAGGTTCAGCCAACCTAGGCTTTCAGTCCACAATTGGTTGAAACCCCAGAAGCATTACCTACAGGTAAGAATAAATGGAAGGGCAACTGTACTCTGCCATGTTATAGAAGGGACTTGAGCATCTGAGGAATTTGATATATGTGAGGATCAAGAATCCATCTGCCAATGCAGGAGACTCAGGAGACATGGGTTCAATCCCTAGGTCAAGAAGATCCCTTGGAGGAGAAAGTGAAAATCTACCCCAGCATTCTTGCCTGGACAGTCCCACTGACAAAGGAGCCTGGCAGGTTGCAGTTTATGGGACACAAAAAGTCAGACACAACTGAGTGACTGAGTAAGTATGCAGGCACAGGGATCCTAGAATGAATGCCCCATGGATATCAAGGGGATTGTGCTTTCATAGTCATAGTTTATTAATTATATTATGTATACAATATATATTATTGTGTAAATATAATAATCATTCTATCTAGTCAGAAAATTTGTGCAAATATTAGACACTCATTTCTGAAGAGGAAACTAACTTAAAGAGACTGTTTAGCGTCTAATCTCACTTTAAAGAGAAAATAGTAACTTTTGAATGTGAATCAGACAATAAATACGATTGTAAAGGATGAGTCAAATTTTAATATAAAACATCAAATGGTACTATAGACTAAAGTAATCATTTTCTCCTCTACTATCATTCGTCCTTACTTTCTGTGTCTCTTTTAAAAATGTTCAAATAAGTTCCTTAATTTTTTTATATAGACATGATGATATTAACAGTAATTTTTAGAAGAGGAAACTAACTTAAAGAGACTGTTTAGCGTCTAATCTCACTTTAAAGAGAAAATAGTAACTTTTGAATGTGAATCAGACAATAAATACGATTGTAAAGGATGAGTCAAATTTTAATATAAAACATCAAATGGTACTATAGACTAAAGTAATCATTTTCTCCTCTACTATCATTCGTCCTTACTTTCTGTGTCTCTTTTAAAAATGTTCAAATAAGTTCCTTAATTTTTTTATATAGACATGATGATATTAACAGTAATTTTTATAATCCAATTCTTCTCTAAGTGCATTAAAGTTTAATGTAGTCTGGCAATGGCAATTCTAGCAAAAACATAATTTGCATAAAACATGAGGCAGCATGAAGCAGAGTTATTCAGAAGGGATTCAGGCTTCCGATGTTAACACTCACAATTTAATTCTATGCCATGAAAACACACACATAAGTTTACAATTCAGAATTAATAAAAGTTTCAATGTTTCAGAGGTGGATCTGTCATACATCCTCTTTCCATCTAGATACTTCCATCTGTTCAGATCTCAGATATGGAAGTATATATCCCTGTAGATTACCTGTAGAATAACTGTAAATTAAAGGTAATTTAGCATTAAAATAACTCATTATTAAGCATAGCTCTATTGAATTTAGCAATATCACATATATACAGAGAATTTGAAATGCTTGGTATTAAAATAATTATGTTCAGCCGTAAACTGCATCCTGATTTACCATAACAAATTATATGTAGAAGAAAGCATGCTGTCCTTGAGGAATTTAAAATTTATTATCAGATATAAGATCTGAAAAACAAAAGGAGTAAAATGCAGGATGGGACAAGCTGCTACTTAAAAATAAGAGACCTTTCATTTCCTGCTAGGACCTGACAAATCATGCAATCACATAAACAGATCAGACACCAAATGAATTAATTTTTTCATGTACCGATAACACCAGAATAGTAAGGAATGAGCTGCTTCTCCTCTCACAGGTTAAGGATAACAAATGTAAACTTTAAACACTTTAAACCTGCTCAGCCATTATTTCATTTTATGTATTTGTTTATTGTTTGGTTGGTTTGTTAGTTGGAAAGATAATTTTGTTGGTATTTATTAGTTTGCTTTAAAACAAAACTAATCCACATGGGAAATCAGTCACTTTCGCAAACGCACTTCTTTTGCTTTCCTCTCATACAAGTAATTATGTTTATCATAAACCTACTTCTTCAATATGATACAATGAAATGAGTCAACTAAAGTTTGCTTACACCTCTCATTTTACTCCCAAAGGTTAAATCCCCAAATTGAGAAATAACATTGGTGACAAATAAAAGCAAAGCTGTATCATCTGTGTGGTTCTCCCAACTCACTCCAACCATAGAACCAAGACTCACTGTGCTGTTCAGAAGATAATCAGTACACCAGGCAGGCAGTGATCATATTTCTGCATCAGAAGAAAACTCAATGGAGAAGGAAGGAACTCAGCCATAAACATACATGTATCCATTCTTCCCCAAACTCCTCTCCCATCCAGGCTGCCACAACACACAGCAGAGTTCCAGGTGCTAATCAGTAGGTCATTGTTGATTATACATTTTAAATACAGCAATGTGTTCATCTAAAACTATTACAACATTGTTAATCAGCTATGCATACATGCTCAGTTGCTTCGGTCCTGTCCTATTCTTTGCAACCTCATGGACTATAGCCCGCCAGACTCCTCTGTCCATGGGATTCTCCAGGTAAGAACTCCAACCATAGAACCAAGACTCACTGTGCTGTTCAGAAGATAATCAGTACACCAGGCAGGCAGTGATCATATTTCTGCATCAGAAGAAAACTCAATGGAGAAGGAAGGAACTCAGCCATAAACATACATGTATCCATTCTTCCCCAAACTCCTCTCCCATCCAGGCTGCCACAACACACAGCAGAGTTCCAGGTGCTAATCAGTAGGTCATTGTTGATTATACATTTTAAATACAGCAATGTGTTCATCTAAAACTATTACAACATTGTTAATCAGCTATGCATACATGCTCAGTTGCTTCGGTCCTGTCCTATTCTTTGCAACCTCATGGACTATAGCCCGCCAGACTCCTCTGTCCGTGGGATTCTCCAGGTAAGAGTGCTGGAGTGGGCTGCCCTGCCCTCCTCCTGGGGATGGGATTCTCCAGGTAAGAGTGCTGGAGTGGGCTGTCCTGCCCTCCTCCTGGGGATGGGATTCTCCAGGTAAGAGTACTGGAGTGGGGTGCCCTGCCCTCCTCCTGGGGATGGGATTCTCCAGGTAAGAGTACTGGAGTGGGGTGCCATGCCCTCCTCCTGGGGATGGGATTCTCCAGGTAAGAGTGCTGGAGTGGGCTGCCATGCCCTCCTCCTGGGGATGGGATTCTCCAGGTAAGAATACTGGAGTGGGCTGCCATGCCCTCCTCCTGGGGATGGGATTCTCCAGGTAAGAGTGCTGGAGTGGGCTGCCCTGCCCTCCTCCTGGGGATGGGATTCTCCAGGTAAGAATACTGGAGTGGGCTGCCCTGCCCTCCTCCTGGGGATCTTCCCGACCCCGGGACGGAACCCGCATCTCCTGCATTTCCTGCATTGCAAGTGGATCCTTTACCCACTGAGCCACTGGGGAATCCCTAGCTGGCTATATATCAGTGCAAAATTATAAGTTTAAAAAAGAAGAAGAAATCAGTCTTCCCTCTCTCCACTGTGTGAGGATACAGTCAGAAGTGTGTTATTTAAAAACCAGGAAGAGGGCTCTCACCAGACACTGAATCTATGAAACCTGGATCTTGAACACCCCAGCCTCCAGAACTTTGAGAAATATTAATAAGTATTTGTTGTTTCAAAACAACAACAAAAACTCAACAAAACTCCTTGCAGATACACAAGATTTGGATAAATTACTCAATTGAGAGAGCAGCTAATTGAAACTCCTCTCTTCTTTTTTCCATATTTGATTGTGTTTTATCTTCTCCTGATGCTTCATCTTGATTGTTCCTGAGCAAGACCAGAGGGGAAGATTTATACTTGCCCAAATAGAGAGTTTAGGAAGTTTCACCCAAGCCTGTATTTCTATAAAACATACTGCCATTACCTGTAGGGGAATAGGTCATTACAATACAAAGCTAATGGTAACTGCAATCTGTGTGAGAAAACATAGTAATGTCAAAGAAAAGTTAAAGCATAAAATTTTTAAAAGATACACTGAGCTTGACAGAAATGATCCTTTCTTTCACAAGTCTCAAGAGGATAGCCCTTGGCAAGAAACCATGCTGACACCCTGTATCAGCTCACCTTGTACAAGTGGATATAAACTGCACACAAAGCAGAAGCCAATTTTATTGTAAATTTTTTCATTGCTGCGATTGACTCAGAAGAGACTCATTTTCTTGTGGGTCCCAAAGGAGGGCAGTCACAGCGTTGTTTAAGCAAACTCATTACTGTGCAAGAGATGCCACATAAACCTTCCATCTTAAACAACAGATTCAGTTGTATAAACAAATAAACATGTTTCTTTAAACAAGCACTTTAAACCAAAGAAAAGCTGTAGTTACAACAGGAATCAAGACATTGCTTATAAAGACTATTAACATAGGCACCATATAAAGACTAGTAAGATCGGCACCAAGGCAGACTTCATGTACATATTTTTGAGTGCTTGCTCTGTGCTAAGTGATTTAAAGAAATAATCACACTTGATATAAGAACATAACTGACATGCAGAGTCTGACTCTAAATTCTGGGTTTTTGGTACTTCAATCTCCAAGGCAGACTTCATGTACTTATTTTTGAGTGCTTGCTCTGTGCTAAGTGATTTAAAGGAATAATCACACTTGGTATAAAAACATAACTGACACACAGTCTGACTCTAAATTCTGGGTTCTTGGTACTTTAATCTCTTTAGCATTGATAGTTTTCAGCCCCAAATCAGGACTTCCTGAACTACTATTTTTTATGTTATCTGAAAGTTTAGTCCCATTCCAAACTCCAGGGTTCTTGCTTCTAGTTATTGGAAATTTAGTAACAATTCATGTTGTGTGAGTTTTAGAAGAATATTAGGCTTTGATGGGCTTCACAGGGAGGACATTGATAAGGTCTGTTATTTCCCAAAATGTGAACCTGTACTATCCTCTATGAGCTCAGGCTTGGGACTCAGGTAGCTTGTGGCTGTTGGAAGGTTTAGAACTGATAATGCCTGCTGCTGCCGTTGCTGCTGCTGCTAAGTTGCTTCAGTTATGTCCGACTCTGTGCAACCCCATAGACGGTAGCCCACCAGGCTCCCCCATCCCTGGGATTCTCAAGGCAAGAACACTGGAGTGGGTTTCCATTTCCCTCTCCAATGCATAAAAGTGAAAAGTGAAAATGAAGTCGCCCAGTCGTGTCCAACTCTTAGCGACCTCATGGACTGTAGCCCACCAGGCTCCTCCATCCATGGAATTTTCCAGGCTAGAGTACTGGAGTGGGGTGACATTGCCTTTTCCGCTGATAATGCCTACTAACCTATAATCATTGTGTCTGACACAAAGTATTAAAAAATAAAAAGGTGATTATTTATCAGTTTTTTTTTTTCCACAACAAACCTAAGCCAAATGAAATAACTGATGGTTCTATTTAGTAAGGAATTTGATCCAAACAACTTAGTAAGGTTAGATTCTAACAATTTAGTAGCCATTAGAAAAACTGATAAAAATAAATTTAAAATATTTTATTTCATTTTTAAATAAGCACAATCACTTGCTAAGGAGATGTATGTATCTGGGCTCTGTGAAATTTCTCCAACCCTCGAGTCAAACTGTACAATTACACCTTTGTTTCTTGTCCTATAGATATTGTTGCATTTCTCTGAAAATTTTAAATTTTTATGTAAGAGCTGGTAAATTCACCATGGCATGCCAGGGCACCTCATTACTTATTCTGAAAACTGTACATCTAGGCATGCCAAAGGTAATTTTCTCCCAAACCTTCACAGCAAATCAATAATCAAGATTTACCCATTCCACTATTTCAATACCATTTGTTTATCCTTTCTTCTCTATATCTACAGCTATTCCACTACTTCATCCACTTTGCACTTGGATTTCTGGATAAGCTTTATAACTTCTACCCCAAGTTTCCTGGCTCCAATCTATTTCCCATCTTTATTTCAGGCTTTCTATTAAAAACCCAAGTCTGATTGTGTCATTATTAGACAGTGAAATCCTTCAAGGGCTCCTTTGCTTTTATGATCTGGACCCTGTGAACTCTAATCACTCCTTATGTTTTCACTCTCTCTCCCAGCTGTATTCAGAAGTTTACAAAGCCACATACTCTTGATTACTTCACTGATACTTATTACTGGTTTGTCCTAATAGAAAAATCTCTATACTCCTTTATTTAACTGGTCAACATCTACAGAGGTTTCAAACATTAGCCCTACCATCATTTTCTTGATGTTGACAATCCTTATTGTGTCTCACTTGTCTGTACCAATATCATTCTGTGAATATCTTTATAAGAACACTTTAAAAACATGTGATATTCAACCTAATTATAAGCTAGTACTTATAATTAGCCCAATAAATATTTGTTGAAATGATGAAAGGCAAATGAATGAATACATGTCAATTTAGTCAATGGAGAAATGTTATACAAATCTTGTCAGAAACCTAAAGTAGAATGAAGCTGTCTTCTAGAATGAGTTTCCAGAGGTGTTGACCAATTCTTTGGGGGAAAGCTGCCATAATACATTTAGCATAAAACTGATCAAGCTGATAACATGGTGCAAAACTCAATTACACACAGATGTTCACAATTTAAGCTTTAACTCCCCTTTTCATTTCATCATGCTCTGTCTATGTCATTGGGAAGCCAATCCAGTCTATTGCTACTGCAATAGTATATCCCAGTACTCTAATTTTTCATCAAAGCCTGATACTCTGTAAAGTACTACCGTGCTAAAGATACATTTTTCTCTAAAGAAAGATTCCAAACCAACAGGATGACCGTTTAGAGTTATCTGAGAACCACTGTTTCTATGCTATGGCCTCTAAATGACGAGCAAAATGTAGAAATCAGAAATCTGACCAAGTTAGAAACCCAAGGAAACTTCAGAGGCTGAGTTTTCAGAAGCTGCAAGAGCAAAAATTCACTCTCACCAAGCGTGCCTTCAGTAAGGTAGATAAGTATCACCGGGTATTGCCAAGGAAATCCTGCCCTTTGAGCCTAGGTAAAAGACCATGACAATGAACTGCTACTCACACAATCCACCCAACCAGGAACTCACTAACAATTCTCACTTCTTTGTTTATGGGAATTGAGTATGTGCTGTGACATCATCACATAGATCATATATTTGATGGTCTCAGACTCTTACTACCATCATCTTGGCAAATCAGTGAAATTATAAAATATCAATCACTTAAAATGCTTCAATTATTCTTCTACCACATTAATCAAAGCCTTGATATTCTTTCCATGGGAAAAAGAAAGATGAGCTTTGTGGAACTCCTATAGAATCACCATTGGAATTTTTCTGGTACCTCTACATCTCAGTCCTTTGAACCATTTGTATAATGTTCAGATTGTCCTCAAGTTGGAGTCCTGAGGAATAAATCAGAGAATTTAAATAAAAAATCTCACCTTCCAAGTATAATTAGGTACATCAGAAGTCTGATTAGGAAAGTTAAATTTAGGTGTATGTTCCTACTTTCAAATTGATGGATCTGCCACATGCCTATGAATGAGATTTTTCATAATTCGTTAATAAAGGGGGCAGCTAATGAACTAGCCATAAAATCTGAGAATGCTCATAGCACCATTTTATATTATTACTTTAGAAAACATTCAGAGTGAGTAAATCAGTACAGCTATGAGACAACTGCCACTCAAAAAAAAAAAAAAAAGGAAAGGAAGAGAGGGAAGAAAAGAAGATGGAAGGAAGTGGGAAGAGAAAGTAGAAAGGAAGGAAGGTAGAAGAAAGAAGTAAAAGAAAGAAAGGGCATTAGTATTTTTTTAAAATATTTTTGAGCAACTATTAGTCTAGTCAAAGCTATGGATTTTCCAGTAGTGATGTATGGATGTGAGAGTTGGACTATAGAGAAAGCTGAGCGCCGAAGAATTGATGCTTTTGAACTGTGGTGTTGGGGAAGACTCTTGAGAGTCCCTTGGACTGCAAGGAGATCCAACCAGTCCATCTTAAAGGAGATCAGTCCTGAGTGTTCATTGGAAGGACTGATGCTGAAGCTGAAATTACAATACTCTGGCCACCTGATGTGAAAAATTGACTAATTTGAAAAGACCCTGATGCTGGGAAAGATTGAAGGTGGGAGGAGAGGGGGACAACGGGGATAAGATGGTTAGATGGCATCACCAACTCAATGGACATGAGTTTGAGTTAATTCCAGGAGTTGGTAATAGACAGGGAGGCCTGGTGTGCTGCAGTCCATAGGATCGCAAAGAGTTGGACATGACTGAGCAACTGAACTGAACTGATTAGTATCAGTGTCTTTTCTCAGACGCTCCCTTCAAGGAATATCCAGCAAAATGAAAGTACTTTATTTGAATTGCCAGCTACTGAAGAGGTGTCCAAGAAAATTGAATGATGCTTCTCTCCCAGGTACACTGCCACCCAGTCAGCCAAATGGAGCACTTGGTCATATAAGCCTGGTAAGTACTATGTCTCATAGAAATGGTTAAAATATCCAGTCCTAAGTTTTTCAGATCATTGTGTGTATTAGTCACTCAGCTGTGTCTGACTATCTGTGACCCCATGGACTGTAGCCCACCAGGCTCCTCTGTCCATGGAATTCTCTAGGCAAGAATACTGGAAAGAGTAGCCATTCCTTTCTCGGGGGGTCTTCCCAATCCAGGGATCAAACCCAGGTCTCCTGCATTGCAGGCAGATTGTTTATCATCTGAGCCACCAGGGAAGCCCCTTTCAGATCATTACCTTATTCATTCAACTATTTGTTCACAAATTTAGTCAATGTTGGAGAATCTTTTCTGTGCAAGGTACTAAACTAAGTATTGGTAATACAAGAGAGATAAGGTCTCACATCTCAAGAGAATTACACTAAAATGGGAATCTGATCAGTACTGCTTTTAGATCTGAACCCCAAACAATGGCTTGATCCACATATAGCAAGCACAAAAAATGCAATTCATTCACCAAAGGGCATGTGGGTACCCCTTACTCTCAGGTTCTGGTTTTCAGCATTGACTCAAGAGCAACCACTAACTTTAAAAGTCATTCAGACCCCAGGGAAACATTTCACATCTTATGCTCTGTTTTCAAAACCAAAGTATACCAAGCTTGAAAGCTGTGAAGATTTGTCTGTTATGCTGCCAGCAGTGTTAGAGGAGAGTTTGGAGTGCAGAAGGCAGTTAAACAACACATTAACCTAGGTAAGGGAAGTGAAAATCTAATTGAATTGATTCATGTTTCAGTATTCCTCCAAACTGTGAAACCTGATATTCCAACATGGAATAAGGGGAGAAAATACCCAGCCTTCCTTTCTATGGGGAACAGACATTGAAATTAGATTCCACCCATCAGATACTCAACATTCAAAAAACTAAGATTGTGGAATCCAGTCCCATCACTTCATGGCAAATAGATGGGGAAACAATGGAAACAGTGGCAGACTTTATTTTCTTGGGCTCCAAAATTACTGGAGATAGTGACTACGGCCATGAAATTAAAAGACGCTTGCTCCTCAGAAGAAAAGTCACGACCAACCTAGATAGCGTATTAAAAACCATAAGCATTACTTTGCTGACAAAGCCCTATCTTGTCAAAGTTACAGTTTTTCCAGTAGTGATGTATGGATGTGAGAGTTGGACTATAAAGAAAGCTGAGTGCTGAAGAATTCATGCTTTGGAACTGTGGTGTTGGAGAAGACTCTTGAGAGTCCCTTGGACTGCAAGGAGATCCAACAAGTCCATCCTAAAGGAGATCAGTCCTAAATATTCATTGGAAGGACTGATGTTGAAGCTGAAACTCCAATATTTTGGCCATCTGATGTGAAGAACTGACTCACTGGAAAAGACCCTGATGCCGGGAAAGATTGAAGGCAGGAGGAAAAGGGGACAACGGAGGATGAGATGGTTGGATGGCATCACTGACTCGATGGACATGAGTTTGAGAAAGCTCCAGAAGTTGGTGATGAACAGGGAAGCCTGGCGTGCTGCAGTCCACGGGGTTGCAAAGAGTCGGACATGACTGAGCAACTGAACTGACTGACTGACATCAGATACTGCCTGGAATCCAGAAAACATCATTTAATAAAACAGGACAAGCAAAGGGCATGCATATTCTTTGTGAATATTTATTCTTCTATATTTATTTTAGAATCTGTTTGTCAAGGTTCTTGAAAAAAAAACTAATAGGTTTTTATTAGAAATACATTAAATGTAGAAATTAATTTGGAGAGAATTTATAATTTTAAAATGATGGATGTTAACATCCATTAGTATAGGATACCTAATATTTATTTAGATTTTCCTCTGCAATCTTTTAAAATGTGTTGTCAGCCATCTTAATTAGTGAGTTTGATCTATTACACTTAATCTTCATTTTTTTCATATTTTTACCATCTGTTATATTCATCTTTCATCTTATTTTTTTCATTCTGTTTGAAGTTTAATTTATCTTATTTTCACTTTTGCATTACTATGCTCATATAAATTTGCATATTTAAATTTTCTCAGTTTCTGGTACAAGTGCACCCAAACTGTGCTCAAAAAAAAAAGATAAAAAATTATCATTAAATTTAACAGAAAAAAGATTTATGATGTTTATCATATGTATGTTACTTTCATATAGGTCTAAAAACTGACTGTGGTAACAAACGTAAATACGATCCTTTTTCATGGCTCAGACAGTAAAGAATCTGCCTGCAGTGCAGGAGACCTGGGTTCAAGCTCTGAGCTGGAAAGATCCCCTGGAGAATGGGATGGCTTCCCACTCCTGTATTCTTGTCTGGAGAATTCCATGGACAGAAGAGCCTGATGGGTTACAGTTTGTGGGGTCGCAAAGAGTCAGACATGAATGAGTGACTAACACATTCACTTTTTCACTTTCATGAGAATATAAATACTCTGTCACATCTCTCTTTCCACTGTTACAGAATTTGTAGTCATGGTACATGTAAACCCCTATGAATATATAGTATCGAACTTTTCTCATCTTTATCTTTGCCACAGGATAATGAACTACTTTTTTCAAATGAAATGCTGAAAAAGGAAAAAAAAAAGCAAAATAATTTTTAAAATCCCGATTCCTTTTGAGTGCAATAAACTTTAACAGTAACAAATGTAAAATTATTTAGGGCATGAAATAAGCACATCAGCTTTTTAAGCTAACATTCGTTTTTCCTGGGGCATCAGCTTCCTCTCAGATATTTATAAATACCATGGTGATTAGGAGAACATATAAAGCTAAGCCTTTGGTTGCTTTATGTAATCTGAACCTAGTTCTTTGGGTGAAGAGGACAAAAATACTCCCAATAACTCATTTGAGGTAAACACAGCTTTACAGTCAATCAACAGAAGGGAAAAAGGAAAGAAAACAGACTCAGGAGCTGTAGTAAAATGAAATTCTAATTGCTCGAACAAATTACAAGTGTCTAAGACTCAGGCCCAAAAAGTATATTTCTGAAGACTAATTTATGGTGATTAGGAGAACATATAAAGCTAAGCCTTTGGTTGCTTTATGTAATCTGAACCTAGTTCTTTGGGTGAAGAGGACAAAAATACTCCCAATAACTCATTTGAGGTAAACACAGCTTTACAGTCAATCAACAGAAGGGAAAAGGAAAGAAAACAGACTCAGGAGCTGTAGTAAAATGAACTTCTAATTGCTCGGACAAATTACAAGTGTCTAAGACTCAGGCCCAGAAAGTATATTTCTGAAGACTAATTGGCATAGGAACATTTTGATGACATTGTCAAAATTCTATTTTTACACATGCTAACGTAATCAGATTTTT
>SJXQ01001583.1:72578-87318 GCA_006408695.1 Aepyceros melampus | reverse complement strand
TTTTACCACTAGCAGAACATTACAAACATGCTGGAAGTCTGCTATGCCTCTTCCCAATCACAGTCTCATTGTTTTCTGGGAAGGGAAGCTTTGAGGGGGCAAAAAATTAAACCACCTCCAAAGTCTATCCCCTGGTGAATGAGTAAACAAATTGAGGTGCATGCAAACAGAGGCATATACGCCTTAGCAGCATAAAAACTGCCTCCTGGTACACGTGACAATAGACATGGCTGGTAACATAATTATCCTGAGTGGAAGAAACAAGACAGTAATCGGGACAGACCGTACGATCCAGTAAAATAGCTCCTAGAAATGTAAATTAATCTATGGTGACTAAGGAGCACATTAGAGGTTGCCTGAGACTGGAGTCAGTGGAGAGATAAACTATGAAGGGGCATCAGAAAAATTTTGAGGAGATGCGAGTATCCTGTGTCCATCTGCAAAATCTCATCAACGTGTACACCGAGAAGGACGAAGTTTGTTGTATTAGAATTACACCTGTGGGGTTTCCCTGGCAGTCCAGCATTTAAGACTTTGCCCTTTAATGCAGGGGGTGAGGGTTCGACCCCTAATCAGGGAGTTAGAATTCCACAGGCCTCGTGACCAAAAAATCAAAACATAGCACAGAAGCCATACTGTACCAAATTCAATAAAGTCTGTAAAAACTGACCCACGTTAAAAAAGAAGCAGTTATACCTGCACAATATTGGAGGGGAAACCCTCTAATGATAACAACCATCTCAGGCTCTGGTTGCATATGTATCTAGCTTTCCTTGTGTTTTCTGTCAAGGTTTGATTTCTGTACTTTGAAACTATTTCATTATTTGCTTACAAATTTAAACACGGTGGCATCTTTGTGAAAAATTGAATCATTTATCAGTGTGAATTGACTTTATTCCTGGTAATTTGTTTACTCAAGAGCAAATTTTGTCTAATATTAATGTAGCTATATCTACCATGTATTTTGCTAGAATGGCATCATATATCTCTTTATGTTCTTCAAAATGGTTTTTTATTTTTCTCTTTTTAATGCAATTTTTAAAGGTGACTTTCCATTTACAGTTATTACAAAATATTGGCTGTATTTGCCATATTGGGCAATATATCCTCAAGCCTGTTTTACACCCCATAGCTGGTGTTTCCTGCTCTCTTGTCCCTATATTGCCCTCCAACGCTCCCCTCCTCGGAAAACCACCAGTTTGCTCTCTATATCTGTGAGTCTGCTCCTTTTTTGTTGTACATTTTTAGATTCCACGTGTGAGTGATATCACACTTCATTTTTCTTCTTCTCTGACTTATTTCACTTAGCATAATACCCTATAGGTCCATCCATGTGTCTGCAAATGGCAAAATTTCATTTTTTTTTCTTTTGACTGAGTAGCATTCCCCTGTCTATCCATACCACATCTCCTTTATCTACTCAGCTATTGCTGCTCTTAGAACCTTGCATTTTTGAGTAAGATTTTTTATACTAGATACCATCACACTGCAGCAAGAACAAATCAGGCATTGGACTTCTTATAGCTGAAGATGGGTATTTGTGAAGGCAGGTTAACTTGTCCTCTTAACTCAGCAGTGGTTCTGGCATCCTGCTCAGTACAATGGATCCTGTTAGGCAAGTTTATCTCTGGTCATCCAGAAAGTTCCATTTTCACCTTAATTTACACTCTGCTCCAGCTCACAGACAGATTAAGGAAGGTGGCGGTAGGTGAGCTGTGGTGTGGGGTTTCTTTCAGGGGAGCCCATAAAACAGAATGTGTCACACATTACGTATATCCGAGCCTGTGCTCACACGTCAGACTTGACCGTCATAATAAGTGCTGGTGGGGGTAATATTTGTACCTGTCACCTCTTAAAGACAGAAACTGACATTGGACTTCTTATGGCTGAAGATGGGTATTTGTGAAGGCAGGTTACTTGTCCTCTTAACTCAGCAGTGGTTCTGGCATCCTGCTCAGTACAATGGATCCTGTTAGGTAAGTTTATCTCTGGTCATCCAGAAAGTTCCATTTTCACCTTAATTTACACTCTGCTCCAGCTCACGGACAAATTAAGGAAGGTGGCGATAGGTGAGCTGTGGTGTGGGGTTTCTTTCAGGGGAGCCCATAAAACAGAACGTGTCACACGTTACGTATATCCGAGCCTGTGATCACACGTCAGACTTGACCGTCATAATAAGTGCTGGTGGGGGTAATATTTGTACCTGTCACCTCTTAAAGACAGAAACTGAGTCTCAGATAGGTTAAGGAATTTGCTGGAGGTCATGCCTGCTGCAAGCTTGCCTGATACTATTCTAAAACACTGCTGGGATCTTAGGATGGGTTGTATCTTCGTCTGTAGCAGCTCTGTCCAAAGAAAGATGAGGTGAGCTGCACATGTAATTTAAAATTTTCTGGTAGCCATGTTAAAAAAAGTAAGTGAAACATGAGAAGAAAAAGCTTATTTCTGTACCATTCTTTTGATAATGTTTTTTCCCTGCAGCTGTTTTAAGAGAGCTGCCTTTTCCTTGGTGTTTTGCAGTTTCATGATGACATCACTAAATGTGATCTCGTTTATTGAGTCTGTTTTGCTGAGTTCTGTAAAATGAGCAGCTATTACCTTAATTATTACCTTTAATTATCACCTCTAATTAGTACTGCCATCCTCTTTACTTTTCTGAATCAGTCCCCTTTTGGAACTGTGATTAAAAGTACGTTAGCTCTTCTATCCCCTTGGAGAAGGAAGTGGCAACCCTCTCCAGTGTTCTTGCCTGGAGCATCCTGGGGACGGGGGAGCCTGGTGGGGTCTATGGGGTTGCACAGAGTCGGACACGACTGAAGCGACTCAGCGGCAGCAGCAGGAGCAGCTCTTCTATCCATCTCTTAACTCTCTACCATATTTTCCAACTTTTTGTCTGCACACTGGCCAACTTTCTGGTGTATTTTCCAATTCACTGAATCTTTTTCAGTTGTATCTCATTTTCTCTTCACCCCTCAACTAGGTTATTATATTTGTCTCTTACATTTCTTTTATACCATTCTTTCATTCTTTTTCATATTTTCTAGGTCTATTTTTATAGTTTTTCTTTCTTGCTGATATTTTCAAACTGTCTTTAATATTAATATCTTTAAACAGAGTAAGCATATTTGTTTTATTTCTGAGCAGCAGGAGCAGCTCTTCTATCCATCTCTTAACTCTCTACCATATTTTCCAATTTTTTGTCTGCACACTGGCCAACTTTCTGGTGTATTTTCCAATTTACTGAATCTTTTTCAGTTGTATCTCATTTTCTCTTCACCCCTCAACTAAGTTATTATATTTGTCTCTTACATTTCTTTTATACCATTCTTTCATTCTTTTTCATATTTTCTAGGTCTATTTTATAGTTTTTCTTTCTTGCTGATATTTTCAAACTGTCTTTAATATTAATATCTTTAAACAGAGTAGGCATATTTGTTTTATTTCTGGATTTCATCATCTCACTATCTCAAATATTTTGGGGTCTGTTCTGTAGTTTTATCTTTCTGCAGATTATTTTCCATGGTGCCTTATTCTTGGGTATTTTTATCTTATTAGTTTTACTGTGGACTTCTCAATATTTCTTGAAAAGTTACTTTTTCGTGATTCTTTGAGGCCTAAGATTAAGGTGCCTTCTTGCAGAGGCAATCTGCATATCCTCCTGCAGACCTCACGGGCACTACCAGTTTGGTAAGGCCACCAATCAAGTCTGTGGCTTGACACTGACGGGCTGCCCAAATAATGTAATCCACACTTTGAGCTATCCCAGGATATGGTTGTGGTGACCACAGCGTCTCAGGGACTTTCTCTGCCCTCTGATCTTTTCTATTTACAGTGTTGAGGCTGTAGCCTTCCCTACAGTCTCCTGAGCGATGCGTGTGGGGTGGAGTAGGGGACTTATTTTTGATTAGTTTTTACCCTGGGATGAGCCCCACGGCACCCAGTTTAATGAGAGGAGGGTCTCCTTATAAACTTACCACTGCTAGTGGACTCTTGAACCCTAACTTTTAAAGTTGGAGAATCGTTGCTTTATGCTGCTCAGGTGGTCTCTGCCACAAATCAAAATGATTCAGTCATAATCATGCATGCGAGTGTGTGTACCCCTTTCCTCCTGAGCCTCCCCATGCCACCCCACCCCTCCAGACCGTCACAGAGCACCAGGCGGCTTCTCCACTAGCTATCTGCTCTACACACGATAGTGTATATATGTCAACAACACTTTGCCAATTTCTCCTAGCCTCCGCTTTGCCCACTGTGTCCACAAGTCCATTTTCTCCATATGCATCTCCGTTTCTTCTCTGTACATGGGTTCACTAGCACCATTTTTCTAGATTTCATTATATACGTGTTCAGTTCAGTTCAGTTCAGCTGCTCAGTCGTGTCCGACTCTTTGCGACCTCATGAATCGCAGCACGCCAGGCCTCCCTGTCCATCACCAACTCCCGGAGTTCACTCAAACTCATGTCCGTCGAGTCAGTGATGCCATCCAGCCATCTCATCCTCGGTCGTCCCCTTCTCCTCCTGCCCCCAATCCCTCCCAGCATCAGGGTCTTTTCCAATGAGTCAACTCTTCACATGAGGTGGCCAAAGTACTGGAGTTTCAGCTTTAGCATCATTCCTTCCAAAGAAATACCAGGGCCGATCTCCTTCAGAATGAACTGGTTGGGTCTCCTTGCAGTCCAAGGAACTCTCAAGAGTCTTCTCCAGCACCACAGTTCAAAAGCATCAATTCTTCGGCATTCAGCCTTCTTCACAGTCCAACTCTCACATCCATACATGACCACAGGAAAAACCATAGCCTTGACTAGATGGAATTTAGTCAGCAAAATAATGTCTCTGCTTTTGAATATGCTATCTAGGTTGGTCATAACTTTTCTTCTAAGGAGTAAGTGTCTTTTAATTTCATGGCTGCAATCACCATCCGCAGTGATTTTGGAGTCCAAAACAATAAAGTCTGACACTGTTTCCACTGTTCCCTGTCTATTTCCCATGGAGTGATGGGACTGGATGCCATGATCTTCGTTTTCTGAATGTTGAGCTTTAAGCCAACTTTTTCACTCTCTTCTTTCACTTTCATCAAGAGGTTTTTTAGTTCCTTTTCACTTTCTGCCCTAAGGGTGGTGTCATCTGCATATCTGAGGTGATTGACATTTCTCCCAGCAATCTTGATTCCAGCTTATGTTTCTTCCAGTCCAACGTGTCTCATGATGTACTCTGCATATAAGTTAAATAGGCAGGGTGACAATATACAGCCTTGATGTTCTCCTTTTCCTATTTGGAACCAGTCTGTTGTTCCATGTCCAGTTCTAACTGTTGCTTCCTGACCTGCATACAGATTTCTCAAGAGGCAGGTCAGGTGGTTTGGTATTCCCATCTCTTTCAGAATATACAATATTTCTTTTTCTCTTTCTGACTTGCTTCACTCTGTATAATAGTGAGCCAGCTACAGTCTGAGGTCGCAAAAGAGTTGGTTACAAAAGTTAATGACTTAGGAGTTAAACAACAACTTGCTAGAAACAAGTAAAATATTGTGTAAGTATTTTGTTTTGCAATATTCTTATAAGATAAAAATATTTAACAAAATAAAGATTGTTAAGCTGACATCTAAAGGAAAATGGGAACCAGACAAAGACAAGCTTCTTGTGCATTGAGAGCATTTGCTGAACTCGGTAAATTTGGACTCAGAAGATGAGACAGTCAGAAGTATTTGTGTCAATTGTATACGTTCATCCATCTCACTACAGATTCTTTACCACTGAACCTCCAGTAAGAGTTTGGTGTAAATTTATTCTGCTGTTTACTGGAAACAGAAATCTTTGGTTCTTAATCCTATGATAGGAATTGTAAACTGAAAGTTAGCTAATGGAAATAATTAGAACACAGCAAACATGGATGAACAACATAGTATGGAAAAGCACCACACTGTTTTGCAAAGCATAAGAAAGACAAGTTTGGCTTGGGATGTGATGCACTTATTTCCTTTTTCAAGACATGATTTTGCAGCCTCAAAACTGGCTAGACTCTGTCACCCAGTAGAATTGTCAAACTCTTCAGCTCTGGTGGCTCAGACATAAGGAATCTGCCTGAAATGTAGGAGACCCAGGTTCGGTCCCTGAGTCAGGAAGATCCCCTGGAGAAGGAAATGGTGATCCACTTCTGTATTCTTGCCTGGAGAATTCCATGGACAGAGGAGCCTGGTGGGCTACATATAGTCCATGGGTTTGCAAAGAGTCAGACATGACCTGTGCCGTTCACTTTCAGTTCATCCTCAATAGACTCTAACCCTAAAGCAAGTACGTCTTAGTCTACTTGGGCGGTTATGACAGAATACACAGACTGGGTGACTTACGAGCAATAGAGAATCATCCCTTAGAGTTCAGGAGGCTGTCAATCCAAGATTAAGGCACCTGGAGACTTGATGTTTGGTGATAGTGTGCCTCTGTTCATAGACAGCTGTCAACTCCTGTGACCTTACAAGGCAGGAAGGACAAGAGAATGCTCTGAAGACTCTGTTAGAAGAACACTAATTCCATTCAGGAGAGCCTCACCCTCCTGGTCTGATTACCTTTCAAAGACCCACCTCCTAACACCATCACATTAGGGTTTAACAAGTAGATTTTAGGGGAACACATTTAGTCTAGAGCAATATGAAACCCATGGGGCCAATGATGGTCGTTTATACAGTGGAGGGTCGGATCTTGAATAGGAAATGCTCCACTCCATCCTGTTTATCTATAATTTTCTCTCTTGCTTGAGACTAGTTGAAAGAGATGGAATTTTAGGATAAAAAAGAGAGATTTTGATTTTGTGGTTATTTTGAAATTTATTATTAAATACATTATTCCTGGGACATGGTAAGGTTGGAACAGACCACAGGAATAATTAATAGCTAATAGATTCTAAAAGATCTGAGAAGGCAATGGCACCCCACTCCAGTACTCTTGCCTGGAAAATCTGGATGGAGGAGCCTGGTAGGCTGCAGTCCATGGAGTCGCAAAGAGTCAGACATGACTGAGCGACTTCACTTTCACTTTTCACTTTCATGCATTGGAGAAGGAAATGGCAACCCACTCCAGTGTCCTTGCCTGGAGAATCCCAGGGACGGAGGAGCCTGGTGGGCTGCCCTCTATGGGGTTGCACAGAGTCGGACACGACTGAAGTGAGTTAGCAGCAGCAGCAGCAGATACTAAAAGATAGGCTACAGAGAAATCAGAGAGATGGTTTTTCACTATCATTCCAGGATAACCTGATTAATTAGCATGAAATGATAGTGAAAAATCTTTAGTGTGGTTTGTCAACCACAGTTTGTGGTAGACAGAAAAAAAAAATTTCTTACTTGAAATATGGGTGAAAAAACATTACCAGAAATAAAGCTCTCAATTTTTCATAATGAATGTGAAGTTTAAAAAAAAAAATGGTTCAAATTTGCATTGTAATGGGGACTCCTGTGAGAGAATGTCAATTTATAATGAGTGGAAAAATAAGACAAGGCACTAAAGCTTACAAATGCTTTCTTAATAAAGCTTAGCATCTGTTTCCTGGATAAGAAGAACATTTAAACCACTGTTTTCGGTGAGGAGAGAGACAATAAACATGGAAGTCATCAATTTCAAATGACCTGCTTTTTAAGATCTTCCTGCCACTTCTGATATTAACATGTTAAAAAACATACAAGAATGCCAATAAAGTATTTCCTGTATTTCAGATACGTTTGCTGGTATTTGTAGCTCTGCTAAGACATAAAAGTCAATACGAAATTGCGTGGCATAAGGTCTGCAGATTGGTAGAAACTGTGTCCTTCAAACATCAGCCCTTATTAGTGTTCACCAAATTAATCTCTCAGAGATAATTTAGAAGAGCCCCTGTTGTATGTTAAAGTTCTAGCTTTAAAATATTAATTCAGTACAAAATAAAAATAAATGGGGCATTGTGGAGTGGCTTATAGACACAGTCTGATTACGGCTCTCTAGAAGACTAACTCACTCCAGAATTGGCTAGTTTGAACAGACTGCTAGTGCAGGGACTTTCTATATGTTGGTCAATGAAAATTTAGAAATTAATCATATTAATGAATTAATATTGGGCCTTAATTCTTTTCACAGAAGTTCCTAGTAGAATAGATGAGAGCTTGGTCACTTCTTATTCAGGATGTTACAAATAAGTAAACTTCATGTGCTCTGCTAATCTGATATGTTTAGCTAATTTTTTTTTTTTTTTCCTCAACAAGAAATCGTTTTTTACTGGGCACATTTAGTGGGAGGTCTTTTTCTTTAAGTTTCCATCATCTAATGATAAGGGCAGTTGAGACATCAGATCCAGAGTAGGTGGCGTTTCCTGCTGGAGCACAGGCTTAGGGTTACAAAGGACTGAATATGTATTGTCTCAGACAGGCTCAAGGATATCTGGTCTTTGTAATACAGATTGTTATTATGTAAATAATTTGTGTGTGCCTAAAAATAGGCTTTATTTTTTTTTTGCATGTCCTGCTTTACTTTTCTCATATTTTCTTTCTTTTCTCACTTCATTTCCCTTCTCCTGGTGAACTGATGATGAATAAGGCTAGATTTTTCTATTGCCAGCCAGGCCTCCTCTGCCTGACCCAAGGCTGAGCTCGCAATGACAGCATCAGGTGTGACGGATGCGGGTGGAGGAGACTGATGAGATGAGCCCTTTCCAGATCTCACCAGAAATCTCCAAACTGCTGAAGTGCTGCCCACTCGTTGCCTCGGTTACAGCCCACACACTCCGTGTCCTCACAGTCATAGATGCGCCTCAATAGAATGAAGTTCATTACTACTAAAGGAGGTGTTTTTTTTTTTGCTTCTCCCTGGAAGGAACGAATTATTCTCCCGTTGAACTTGCTGCCTGCTCACGCCCAGTCTCCTTTTGTGCCTTCCCCGCCTCCAACACCGCTCCCTCCGCCTTTACTCTCTGTGCTGCTGAGCTTCACTGATTTTAACCTGCGGAGCAGCAAACTGAGGCCTGGCAGCAATATGATAGACCTTCCTTGGGCAGGCCGGAGCAAGGCCTCTGGCTTCCCTCTGAGATGCCTGCTTCACTCATTTTACAGCCTTTACAAACTCCCAGCTTTAGTGCTACCATAGCCGAGAACGTGAGTGAAAGTGAAAGTCGCTCAGTTGCGACCCCATGAACTCAACAGTTCATGAAATTCTCCAGGCCAGAACACTGGAATGGGTAGCCTTTCCCTTCTCCAGGGAATCTTCCCAGCACAGGGATTGAACCGGGGTCTCCTGCATTGCAGGCGGATTCTTTACCAACTGAGCTATCAGGGAACACATCTAACACAGTAAGTCAAATTTCTTCTGGCTAAAAAAAAATAATTTGATGCTAAGGACAAAAGTAAACCATTTCTATAGATTTTATTAACAAAGGAGTTGTTTCCGGAATCAGAAAAGGAATGCCAATAGGTGAAGCTGAGTGAATATAAGACAATAAGGATTGGGAAGGTCAGGGAGGCCCTAGATCCCTGCTGTCATCTCAAATGGGTCAAAGTCAACTGTAAAATGGCCCAGACAGATTTCTCAAGTGCTTGATTCTATCGATGAAGTCATCAGCTTGCAAAACATTTGAATTATATATATGGCATGTACCCAAAGCGAAAAGTTTTAATAATATATGCTAAGTGCTTCTGTGTATCTATAATGAATGCCGTCACCAGCCCAGGACACCAATTCTGCACAAATGTGCCATCTACAATGTCTACATCCAAATTAGCTCTGGCCAAAGAGGTGAACTCCCCAAGGCTCCAGCTGAATTTCTACTCTGGTTTCTCCAAGTCCACCAGGGCTTTCCTGGTGGCTCAGCTGGGGAAGAATCTGCCTGTAATGTGGGAGATCTGGGTTGGATCCCTGGGTTGGGGAGATCCCTTGGAGAAGGAAATGGCAACCCACTCTAGTCTTCTTGCCTGGAGAATTCCATGGACTATATTCCATGGGGCTGCAAAGAGTCGGAGGCGACTGAGAGACTTTCACTTTTTCCAAGTCAAGCCAACAAGCTGGCTGCTTGCACAAATTTTCCAACAGAACCGTGGTCGGCAAGCAGGGTCTGCTGCTTTCCCCGTGGGTGGCAGTCTGCCCAGCATGATGATCTCTTAAAGGTCTGCAGAAGATGGACTCAAAACGCTCTTATTCAAAGACTGACAGTTCAGAAGCAGAAGAGCTGCTGGAATGCAAGGTGAGAAGAGTTTCTTCTTGTTCCAGTGATTCAGAAAACACTTAGGGTGCCTAGTCATTCTGGTAGAGAAACAACCTCAGATTTTAGACACATAAATCAGAAAAAAAAAAAAAAAATTGCCGTGCTCCAGTCCTATGTTTTGGATTCTAGACACAATGCCTGAATCCAAAATAATGCTATCGGAGTGGGAGGTCTCATCTCCCCAACTTTGAAGTGGCTGAATCAGGTGATTTTTGCACGAACATTATCGCTATAGGGCCCCCAGAGAGCGCTGGGCACTCTGGACCACTCTTGTGGGACAGCCAAAGAAACAAGGGGCCTTGGAAGAGAAAAAAACATTTTTAGAAAACAACTATCTAACCTAAGCTTTCCTGACTTCCATTTTATTCCCTCCCATTCATTTAAGAAACTTGACTTTAAACTAGAGGATATTTGCATTCAGAGAAAGGAAAAGCTTCACCTGCACGTCGCCCCTCCCACGGGACAGACTGTGCCTGTGGAGCACACGGTTCTGGCCTGATTGTGGGGCAGCCCAGTAATTCAGGCTTCCAGCCCCACTGGACTTTCTTTTCATTTTTTTTTTTTTTTTGGTCCAGTGCAGGCTTCCCTGAGTGAAGCAGAGGGAAGACAGCTGCTGCCCTTTCCCTCAATTCTTGCTTAGCTTTGAGGATGAGCCGTTTGCAGGCATCAAAAGATTTCTTGTATATCAGAGGTTAAGCAAAACTTGGAGGATTTAATAGGCTAATGAAGTGAAGTGAGTGAGTGAAGTGAGTGAAAGTCGCTCAGTCGCGTCTGACTCTTTGCAAACCCATGGACTACAGAGGCCATGGAATTCTCTAGGCCAGAATATTGGAGTGGGCAGCTGTTCCCTTCTCCAGGGGATCTGCCCAATCCAGGGACTGAACCCGGGTCTCCTGCATTGCAGGCGGATTCTTTACCATCTGAGCCACAAGGGAAGCCTTTAATAGACTAATGAATCTTCAACTATCCTACAAGCATAAATGATTCGGGTGATATGTTCATTCACTAGTGCTTTTGACCTAGGAGTATCACTATGTGTCAGACTGAAGTATATATTAAATCACTAGGTCCAAGAGCAACTCAGTAAGGCAGATATTATTACTAACATCTTCATTTTAGGGGCGGAGGATTAATGTACAAGAAGATGGAATAAGTTGCCTAAGGTCAAACAGCCAGCAAGTGTCAACACTAGGAATTTAGCCCAAACTTTTTTTTTTTTCTTTCCACTCAGACATTGCACAGCCTCAAAGGACAGAGGGGTCTTAATCCGCTCAAGAGGCCCCATACTTGCTCCAAGAATGCCAAGCATGAACCCTGACCCCAGCATGATTACCGCTCAACCTCAGAAAATTCACAGGCAGGCTGTCTCAGTTTTCCTTTAGGGACAAAAAGGTGTGTGAAAGCTCACAAAAATCTCCTAAACTCAACAGAATCTGGTCTCTGCCTTCTCTCAGGAAGGAAATTGATGATTGATAGCCATACAGGTAGGGGTTTTCAGGCTTTAGAGGAGGGCCAGGGAAAGAATGTGAGGATACACTTCTCTAAAAACACCCATTGTAGCCGTCTATCCGCACAGCTGTCCGGCAGAGACACCAAGCAAGTGTCTGGCTCAGTGCCTGTGGACAATAAAAGCCAGATAATCGGTGAAAACTCTCATGAGGGTCAGACGGTTCTGTTCCCTTGGGGGAGGGAAGATTTAGAGGGATTCAGGACTCAGGCAGGATTGTGCAAATGCATGGATTATCAGCTCTCTCTTGTCCAGTTCTCAAGTAGAGAGCTTCGCTTTTAAGTCTCATTTAAAGCCTCACCTCTTCTCTTATTCTCATGTAGTCAAGGCAACAAAATGTAACACTCTCATTTCATCCTTTCTCTTTGTTCCAGCCTACCTGACCTTTTCTGTTCAGTTTCCCGTTGCTATGATTACTACTCTACTAAAGTGGAAAGCTGAAAAAGGCAGACAAAAAGTCTTCAAGAAAGGACGGCTCTTCTCGTTAGTGTGGTTAGTCCATAAGGGAGGCTATTCATTCCAAGAATGTTCCTGAAAGAAAGAGGCCAAACAGATGAGTAGGTTTGGTTATAAAAGATGGAAGGTGTGAAAAATTGAGTACAGTTCCTGGCCCACAGAAAAGATGGCACAAAATGTCAGTGTCTCTCCCCACAAAGTCCTACTCACAGAGCTTATGAAAATATTCAAAGATGTGATGTGTGTTCAAATGTGTTCTGAAGAGTGAAGTGTCGTATATATGGCCTACTCTCAGCGTGATTCTGTGGTTGAAAGCTGGCCCATGGCCTCTCCTCGCTGCAGTCACCTGCCGGCGCTTTCAGGCCCCTTCTCCTCGGTGCTCGAGGCTGAAGGCCCCTCTGTCCTGCCCTGTCTTGTCACAGTGATCATTGTAGTCTCAATGGCTACAACGCTGATGACGCTTCTAGGACCTTCGCCTCTCGCTTTCTTCCCTCTGTTACCTTGCCTCCACCCTTCCTTAGATCAGTTCAGTTCAGCTCAGTTCAGTTGCTCAGTCGTGTCCGACTCTTTGCGACCCCATGAACTGCAGCACGCAAGGCCTTCCTGTCCATCACCACCTCCCAGAGTTCACTCAAACCCATGTCCACTGAGTTGGTGATGCCATCCAACCATCTCATCTGTCGTCCCCTTCTCCTCCCACCTTCAATCTTTCCCAGCATCAGGGTCTTTTGAATGAGTCAGTTCTTTGCATCAGATGGCCAAAGTATTGGAGCTTCAGCTTCAGCATCAGTCCTTCCAATGAACACCCAGGACTGATCTCCTTTAGGATGGACTGGTTGGACCTCCTTGCAGTCCAAGGGGCTCTCAAGAGTCTTCTCCTTAGATGCTCACCGTACAGTCTCAGCCGTAAGCACCCTGCTCTCTGCCGCCCCTCCTCTCCTTTCAGCTGCTTCGTTCCGTGTCCCTCATCCCACCACCCATTGCCTCAGCAGGATCCACTGTCCTTCACCCGCTCACGCCTCACTTACCGGATTAACCCCCAAAGCAAACCATTTCAGCCAGCCCCCGGGCCATCCCTTCACCCGCTCTGCGTCTCTCTCGTCTACTGAATTCTTGCAGCCTCGTCCTGTCCACAGCTCCACCCAGGCTCAGAGCTACTGCCCGACGCTGCCCCCAGGAAGCTGGGAACACATGCAGAGGCATTTTGACCCAGGAATGTTTAATGACGTGATCGCATCCTCGAATTCATGACAAATTGCCTGGCAAGAGTATAAAGTTACAATTGCATCTACAGTGTTCTTTCAGGAGAGGAAGGGGTCCCCCCCAGTTCCTCCACGTGGTTGCTTCTAAATCCTACCCTGGATGATCCAGGGGGTTGGCTGCCACCTGCCCCTTTCCTCTGAGCTTACAAATGGGTGTTCAAGGCAGCGCAGGCACATTGAAGGCTCTGAGGGGAGACAGAGCCTCTGGTGGTGGTGCGTTTCCGGAAGCGAAAAGAGGCCATTGAGACTGAAGAGCCTGCAGCGGGAGGAGTCAAGGTGTAACTCTGCAGCTGTGGATCAGCCCAGCCGGCATCGCACGCCGCAGTTAGAAACTTAGAATTGTTTCCACGTGAGGTGGGAAATCACAGGGTACAGCTGACTAAATTTCAATCTGGCTGCCGTGTAACGAAATTATTTATAACGACAAAGTGAAGTGAAGTCACTCAGTTGTGTCCGACTCTTTGCGACCCCATGGACTGTAGCCTGGCAAGAGTACTGGAGTGGGGTGCCATATCCTTCTCCAGAAGATCTTCCCAACCCAAGGATCGAACCCTGGTTTCCCGCACTGTAGGCAGACACTGTACCCTCTGAGCCACCAGGGAAGCCCCTATAATGGCAAACTGAAGTCGCTCAGCCGTGTCTGACTCTTTGCGACTCCATGGACTGTAGCCTACCAGGCTCCTCTGTCCATGGGATTTTCCAGGCAATAGTCCTGGAGTGGATTGCCATTTCCTTCTCCAGGGGATCTTCCCAGCCCAGGGATTGAACCCAGGTCTACTGCATTGTAGACAGATGCTTTACTGTGTGAGCCACCAAAGTAAGTAAGTAAGTAAAGTCACTCAGTCGTGTCCGACTCTTTGTGACCCCATGGACTGCAGCCCACCAAGCTCCTCTGTCCATGAGATTCTCCAAGCAAGAATACTGGAGTGGGTTGCCATTTCCTTCTCCAGGGGATCTTCCCGACCCAGGGATCGAACCCGGGTCTCCCACATTGGAGG
The DNA here is from genome assembly GCA_006408695.1 of Aepyceros melampus. Lineage (NCBI taxonomy): Eukaryota > Metazoa > Chordata > Mammalia > Artiodactyla > Bovidae > Aepyceros > Aepyceros melampus. The sequence continues at coordinate 72,883 of SJXQ01001583.1, read as the reverse complement.
CAGACGCTTTAACCTCTGAGCCACCAAAGTAGATGTTAAAGAGCAGCAGGGAGGCTATTACAGGAAGTCAGGTGAGAAATGATGGCATTTGGATGTGGCCACGAACCTTGGACTGGAAAACAGAGTTGCCGTCTGTTTCAGGGACAGAAGTGACCAGACTTGTGGATGCAAGGAGTGGGGTAAACATTGGATGTAAGGACAGAAGAGAAAGAAAGGATTCAAGGATAACTCTCAGGATTTTTGTTTTATTCAGCCGAATGGCTTATGGAACTGAGAAACAAGCAAATGTTGGGGGGGGGGGAGGG
>SJXQ01001583.1:24245-72082 GCA_006408695.1 Aepyceros melampus | reverse complement strand
TTCCTAATTTATTCCACCACCCCCCCCCCCACTCCCCATCACTTTGGTAATCATAGGTCTGTTTTCTCTCTCTGGGTCTATTTCTGTTTTGTTAATGGGTTCGTTTGTATCACAGACATGTTAAGTTGGACAGACCTGTAGGATCTGCAGATGATGATGCCAGTAGGAGGTTGCATTTATGAGACTGAAACCCAGAGAGGAAGTTAGCCTGGAAGTGTAAAATTGGGCATCGTTGTGGGGTAGAAGAAACTCAAAGGCACAGGGAAGAGCAAGATAACTTAGGAGGAGAATTGTATCAGTAGAAGGAAGACTTCAGAGCCCAGGACCAAGCGGGACAAATAGCAACCGGGAAAGGTTAAATGTAGGAGGAAAACAAACAACAGACACAGGAAAGGAAGGCAGAGAGGAGACAGCCTGCAGAATTTGCTTGAGTTACTGGGAGGGACACGCACTGGCATTTAAGCCTCTGTTTCTGAAGAACAGAGAGACGCTCACTCAAGTTCAGTCTTTCTTCTTATATGGCTTTCCACGTCCTCCACACCCTCTAGGCCTGACTCCAGATTAAACCGAGAGATACACATTTGGGGATTTAGTCAAGGAAGGAGAACTTGCATGGCAAAGAGGTATGGAGCGCAGTCTGAAAGCGCAAAAGAAGCTATGGATATTTCCCATCATGTCTCTGTGTCCTGGTTTCCTAATTTTACTTTTAGGGAAGTATCGATTTCTAAGTTCTTTCTTATTCTCAATTCAGAAAGAAAAATGTGAGAGGGAGGAAGAAGGGGAGAACAGTACAGAGACGTTCAGCTAAATGACCACTTCTTGACTAGATTTTATAAATATTTAAATATAATGCACAAATCAAGACTGTTTTTGCCACTGTTACTAATACACTGAATATTACTAGTGCAAACGTTGCAGCGAGCATCTTTTCTGAGACACATAGAATTGCTTTTAATTATTTTTTTATTGGAGTCTAGTTGCTTTACAAAGTTGCGTTAACTTCTGCTGTGCAAAGAAGGAAGAGCTACATGCAACCATACATCCCCTCCCTTGGGGGCCGCCCTTGCTCCGCCATTCTGCCCATCTGGGCCACAGAGGGCCCTGAGCTGAGCTCCCGGCGCTGCTCTGCTGCGAGGGCCCGCTAGCTGTCTGGTTTACACAGGGTAGTGTGTACACGTCAGTCCTAATCTCCCAGTTAGTTCTTCACATCCTTTGCCCCTCCCCGCCCTGTGTCCACACATCCGCTTTCTAGGGCCACATCTCTATTCCTGCCCTGCAAATAGGTTATCTACACCATCTTTCTAGAGTCAACAGATATGCGTTAATATACAATATTTGTTTTTCTCTTTCAGTCTTACTTCTCTCTGTATTACAGATTCTGAGTCCATCCACATCTCTACAAATGACCGTTTTTTCCCCCTTTTAACGGCGAAGTAATATGCCACTGCACATGTGTGCCACATCTTCTTTATCCATTCATCTCTCAGTGGGCATCTAGGTTGCTTAAACAAAATCGTAAGGAAGCTGCTGGCCTCTGGGAACCATCGGAAAGTGTTGGGAGAAGATGTCTGCCACAGCACCATATACTGAACTCCAGTATGTAAGTATCACGAGGTATACGAATGATTCAACAAGTAGACAGGGGTTCCCTGACCTTCAGTGACCTTTTTTCTCTATTTTCCCTATAAATTCCTGGAGAAATTTTTAATTTTTTAAAAATGGAGGTTTCTCTGGACCTGAGAATGGAGTTTGTAGTTTTTTATCCAAGACTGTCATTAAGATAGCCTGGGATCTGTGAAGAAAGAATATAGGACTAAGAGCAAGAAAATGGAGTATCGGTGGTCTGGAGCCTATTGGAAATTGTCTTATGGATGGAACAATAAGTGCCATTGTTCTTAGTTTGCTTATGTTGTGGATTGGATATGGCACTTTGGTAGAGTAGTCAAATAAAAAGGATCAGGGACAGACTCAAGAGAAGTCCTTGTTGATATTTTGTTCGTTTGGGGATATTTTGTTGCTGCTGTTTCACAGGGGTTTTGTTCCTGGTGGTCCTTGTGGCAGCCCTTAGTCATCCCCACCTGGTATTCACCCTTTATGAACTTCCCTCTTGCACTGTATCAGGAGCTCTCTGTGTGGCCCTTAGAATGTGGCAGAAGTCTTGGGACACTGTTTCCAAAGTTAGGTGGTAAAAGGCACTGGGCACCAACCTTGCCCTCTCTCTTGGATTATCACTCTGATGGACTCGAGGCTCTACTGGTGGCCCAGATGGTAATGAATCTGATCTGCAAGAAGTTCAGTCCCTGGGTCAGGAAGATCCCGTGGAGAAAGGAATGGCTAGCCACTCCAGTGTTCTTGCCTTGAGAATTCCATGGACAGAGAGGCCTGGCAAGCTACAGTCCCAAGGGCCACAAAGAACTGGACACAACTGAGTGACTTACACACTACACTGCCCTGAAGGAAGCTAGCTCCGCGATGTGAAGGCTCTCAAGGAGCTCCATGGAGAGACGTCTGCAGAGAGGGATTCAGAGCTCCAACCAGTGACGATGTAGTGAGCCCTCTGGAAGCTGATGTCCCAGCCCCTTTGGATGACTGCATACCTCTACTTGATTTTCCTCCCCTTTGCTGTCATTGCCACAATAAGAGTGTTGCATACAAGCTCAGGCTGAAAATAAGGGATCTATTATTCGTACTTGATGATTCTGCACCACTTCCTCTAGGAATCGGAGGCCAGAACCTACAGAGGCCAGAATCATGTGGTCAATATTTAAAGGGTCACTAGCTGGGCTTTTGGTTTCTAGATGAGATTATTAAAGTATAATTAGGGAAAACAATAAATTATTTCCCCCAAGACTAATATTCAGTTGTATGGGTATACCTTTTTTGTTTATGCTTTTATCCATAGATAAGACATTTGGGTGGTTTTCAACTTTTGGCTATTGTGAATAACACTTCTAAGAACATTATTATGCAAATATCTGTTCTAGTTCCTGATTTCAATTCTGCGTTTATACCCAGAAGTGCAATTGCTGGTTCAAATGCTAATCTTACGCTTATTAATTTGAGCCTCACCATACCGTTTTCCACGGTGGCTGTACCATTTTACATTCCCACCAGCAATGCCCAGGAGTTTCAGTTTCTCCACATCCACGCCAATACTTGTTCTGGGATTAGCGCCTTTGTAAAATAGGTCGCAGGGAGTGTTCCTTCCACCAGGTGAGGACAAGGGGAAAAGTCAGTTGTCTATGAACCAGGAAGCCCTCACCACAGGCTGACTTTGCCAACAGCATGTCTTGGATGTCCCAGCCTCTGGAACTGGGAGAAATGTCTGTTGTTTAGAGGTCACCTGGTCTACGGTGTTCTGTGACAGAGGCCCAGACTGACCAAGTCAGTGGCCTTCATCAGCGCAGGCCTGGTGCCCCCACAGGCCTCTTCTCATAGCCTGTTGGCAGGCATGGCATTGCCCCAGGGAGGAGAGACGAGTGGACGGGTACACGCGCCCCACCCTCAGGAGAGTTTGCTCCTGAGATACGGGGAGAACAAGGCTCTCTTTTCTCTCAACTTCCTCGGCATCTTGGGTGCTTCTAATTCAACTTGTTGATTCAATCTTTTCCCAAAAGTGTCTTTGTCCTAATAGGTGTTTTTTTTTTTTTTTTTGAGTATAGTTGATTTACAATGTTTTATCAGGTTTTGAGCACATTAAGTTCAAGAATCATTTCTTTCTCACTTTTGTGCTTCTTGAATTGGGCACAGTGCTTGGATTATGACATGATCTCAGTAAATATTTGATACATTTCAAATATATAATATGAATGCTATGTGCTTAGTCGTGTCTCTTTGTGAAATCATGGACTGTAGCCCTCCAGGCTCCTCCGTCCATGGGAATTCTCCAGGCAAGAATACCGGAGTGGGTTGCCATGCCCTCCTCTAGGGGATCTTCCCCAATACAAGGATCTAACTCAGGTCTCCCACATTGCAGGCAGATTCTTTACCATATAAGCCACCAGGGAAGCTCAGGAATACTGGAGTGTGTAGCCTATCGCTTCTCCAGGGAAACTTCCCAACCCAGGAATCAAAATGGAGTCTCTGCATCACTGATGGATTCTTCCAGCTGAACTACCAGGAAAGCTCACATAGTATGTATCCATGTATCTATGTATATGCATCATACATATATGCGTATAAATGTATATATGTGTGGATACGTATGCACAGACGTGCGTATGTGTATAGGCACACACATAGCTACATACCACCCACACGCATATACATATCACATTGCTTTTACCGAGTATCCAACACAAAAGTACTGCTCTGGAGGAAGAGAGATGGTTTTCAACTAGCCATCTTCCTAACTTTGGTTTGCAGTTATAACTCCCATCTTGTGTTTTAGTTCTGATGACTGGAAACTCATTTTGATTTCTGTGCTTACGACTTTCTTTTTTGGTAAAATCCACTGTCCTTCTCTAACTAGTCATGAGTCCCAGCATGCTTCTTGTCGCTTCTTCATGAGGCTCTGTGTCCCAGGCCGGGGCTCTGCGGTCAGCAGTGAGCAGGCTCCCTAGCCCTGCCTTTCTGAGCATCCAGCTCCTGGCTTCTTCTTCACCACGCTCCCTACAGCTTATGTTGAACTTCCCAGATGTTATCTGTAGTTGTGGACCTGTAGCTGGCAGGCTAGATGCACCTGCCAGACTGGGTCTCCTCTCATACCTGGGACTGTCCTTCCACTGCCCACATAGACATATCTGGAGCTCTAGATTGCCACATGTTCTATAATGGAAACCTAGCAAACTCAGTGACTCTTAAAAATTTGGATGGCTATAAATCCCTTTTGAGCAGCTATTGAGAACTGTAAGCTCTCTCTGTAGGAAAAAAGTATGCAAATATACATAAAAATTTGTATCTACTGTAAGAGGTAAATGACTTTTGAACTGAAGGTCTAGTGACCTGGCAGATCCGGGGTGGTTCAGAAGTAGCCAGACACTACAGCCATCATTGGGGATTTCCCTCTCAGCTCAATCGGTTAAGAATCTGCCTGCAATGCAAGACACTCGGGTTTGATTCCTGGGTTGGAAAGATCTCCTGGAGAAGGAAATGGCAACCCAGTCCGTACTCTTGCCTGGGAAATCCCAAGGACAGGGGAGCCTGGTGGGCTACAGTCCATGGGGTCACAAGAGTCGGACAGGACTGAGCGAACCACCCACCGCCACCGCCGTCATTACGGTGGACACCGAGTGGCCATCTCAGCTGTCCTCGGTACTCGACAGGAGAGGGACTGGAGACCTTGGTTGCCATGGGGGACTGTTAGCTCAGGTGCCAATTATTCAGCAGGACCAGACTCCTTTTACATGTGATTTACTGTCAAAAATCAAAGCCTCCAAAGTGGTTTCTAGAATAGCCCACAATGTTGTGATTACTGAACAAGAAAAATGAATATATTCTATCTGTCAGCAGGGGACGATTGACACCTTCCACTTAATGATTTCAGTGCCAACAGAAGCGTGGGCAAACTGAAAATCCCACGATCCAAACTTTTAAACACGTATCAGTAACAGGGAATCAAGAAGAGGGAATGTAATGATCTTAAACAGAGAGTGTTTCAGACCTTTTTAAAACAACAATCTCGCAAGTGATCTGGAAGACTGACATGAGAAAAAAAGCAAAATCAGAAACAATATCTGGATTTCACGGCTGTTAAAAGGAATAAAGAAGAATCTTGTGGAGGTTTAAACGGAAGTTTTACGCATCATTCTTTTTCACACAGAGGTTAATCAACCTCAGTTATATAATTCTGAGGTGAATTGGGTGAAAACTTTTCAATATTATATGCACTGGAATGAGGATTAAGCCCACGGAGGATATATAATATGCATATGTCAATATTACATGTTTAGGTTTTCTCATTTTGCAAACTGTTGCAAAAACATCATGTATTCATGAGATTCTAGTCAGACTCCAGTGGTAGATAACCTACTCTTGTGAAACTCAGCCAGTATCACAGGCTACCAAGATCACAATGCTCATCAAAGAATTAACTTTCTAAAAAATTTCAGATAATGAAAAAGAATCTGCTTCATCCGTGACAAACGGTTTAATTTTAAAGGGAACAATTTTTTTTTTTTTTTTGCAATTAAAAGAAGAATTCTTCCCTGGTGGTTCAGATGGTAAACAAACCACCTGCAATCTGGGAGACCTGGCTTCAATCCCTGATTGCGAAGATCCCCTGGAGAAAGCACCAGCTACCCACTCCAGTGTTCTGGCTTGGAGAATTTCATGGACAGAGGAGCCTGGCAGGCTACAGTCCATGGGGTCGCAAAGAGTCAGACACGACTGTGCGACTTTCACTTCACTTCACGTATATTTTCGGTGATAACTAGGTAAAAGCTATTTATTGAATAGATTTTGTGTAGTTTCTCCCCCTTTATTCAAAGTGATTTTTAAATAATTTTCTCTTTTAAACTTTTTTATATCACAAGAATCTAGAGCTAAATTACAGCTATGCTTCCCTTGCTGCTGCTGCTGCTGCTGCTAAGTCACTTCAGTCGTGTCCGACTCTGTGCGACCCCATAGATGGCAGCCCACCAGGCTCCCCCGTCCCTGGGATTCTCCAGGCAAGAACACTGGAGTGGGTTGCCATTTCCTTCTCCAATGCATGAAAGTGAAAAGGGAAAGTGAAGTCGCTGAGTCATGTCCGACCCTCAGCGACCCCATGGACTGCAGCCTTCCAGGCTCCTCCATCCATGGGATTTTCCAGGCAGGAGTACTGGAGTGGGGTGCCATCGCCTTCTCCAATGCTTCCCTTAAGTAATGTGAAAAGAAATAAGTGAATGAGTGCTGTTTTCTTACCTAGTCCTGACTTACTTGTTAAAGAATTCTCATCCTTCAGTTTTGAGGAGAACATAAAATCCTCTTTGCCATTTCCCCAAATAATTCTCTATTTCTGCTTATACTGGTATAAGCAGGAGTAGCTCTTGAGAAAAAAAGCAGTTAAAATGTAGCAGACTCTCCTACTATTCACCAATATCCAATGCCCCACACATCTAGGCCTGTGGGAGGGTTACACTTCTCAATTCCCTTGCATTTGAGTGAGGCCATGTGACTGATTCCAGCCAGTGGGTGGAGGGTCAGATCCTTAGCTGAGTGTTTAATTGCCGTGCCAGACAGTTCAGAGGAGTCTTCTTCCACCACAATAGCAACAACAGCATGTGTAAAGATGGCTCTGCCATTGCTTTGGACTCTAGAGACCGTAAGATGAGCAGAGCCATGAGCCAAGGCCCAGCTAACACGCTTTGGTGAATGGCATAAGCTCTACTGTTCCAACCACTGAAATTTTGGGAGAGTTAGTTAGCTCATTATAACCCAAGCTATTCTAACTAACACAGAGAGAACAATTAACAATAATTCTAATAAAACAACTAACAATATCTCTAATATAAGCTGATATGGATTTGCTGTATACCATATGTCAGACAGTTAAAGCTACCCTATAAGAGAGTTATTAATATGATTCCTATTTTATAGATGAGGCAACGGAGACCCTGACAGATTAAATAACAAGATTACCCAATTATTATTAGAATGAGAATATGATGCTAAATAGATTTATTTCCTAGTTTAACTATTCACCAGAGTGACGTTCTACTAACTCCCCAAACTCTACCCCCTAATATTTCATCAGTGTACTCCAGGAAAAATAATGTTCTGTGCTACAGCTCTAAGAGTTCCATCTTCTAGTCAGTAATTGCAGATGAGAAGTATTTAACTGCAAGACAGTTTTCTACTCCCGTAATAAAACTATTTATAAAGTTTCAAAGCTGAACAAATATTTAGGGAATATCTATTATGAATTAGGCATTCTATTAGATTCACTTTACATATGCTTTTAAATTATTCCTCCTCAAAATCTTTTCCATTTATAACACTATTGCCCCTTCTTTATAGGAAAAAGTAAGGGCCAGGGAATATAAGTATGTGATATGCTCAAGATCACCCAGCTTGTGGATGGCAGAGGAAGAATTCAGATTCTGTTCTGTCTTAAAACTCTATGCTTTTTCTATTAGGAGAGAATTCACGCATGTAAACAGTAAATGAAGCAAAACTCTGTGAAGCTGATTCTTTTAGGATGGACTGAGCCTTGAACACAGTTGGCTCAGAGGCCTGAGAATTTCTGCCAGCTAGCTGGACCGTATCTCATCCTACTGGTTCAGTGTTGGCTGTGTGCAGGCTGGTGACCCAATAGCCCTGAACTGGGGAATGACTCTCCTTGGAGCTCTTAAAGGCAAAGCGCAGAATGGATTTCCAAATATGCCTGAAATATCACTGCAAAGGCCGCAGACACACCGGCTGACGTGACTCTTAGCTATTCTAAAGGTTTCCTCTGAAACACCCTCCAGAGAGCACCGGGGTTTCCATCACCTATAACTTCCTGTCTCCCGTGCCAGTCTGATCACTCTTCCAGCCCATGGTCTGACATCTGTCTTTCACTGGCTCCTTCACTGTAACCCTTCCACCTTTGTACTTCCAAATTCCAATTTTAAAAACGCATTAAGTGGACACTTTCAGACTTTACCCTTTAATAATAATAGTGACAACCTGCTAAATTGGCACTATTAACCTCCTCTCCACTACAATTCAGATTTAAATTCGGTGTGAACACAAGATTGCCCCAGCAGCAGCAGTGAAGCAAGGAGCACGTGATTCCTCTTATACCCCTTAAACATGTTAATATACGGCCAGTAAAATTCCTCAGCAAGCTGGCAGTGCCTTGCTCCAGATGTGATAACAGTATTTTTTTTTTTTACCATAATGCAAATAAGTGAAAAGCCCTGCCCTGTACTTAATATGAACTTGAAGTTTCTTTATGGAATGTCTTGAGTTCCTGATGCCTCCCTCTCTCTATGTGAAAACCTTCCCTTTTGCTTCTTTACACACTGCTCGTCAAAGGTTAAGACTAACTGTAACCCTGACTTTGTTTTTGAAGCTAAATCGATCAAAAATGTCAATGTCCTTAGCAAACAGACTTGTTGTTGCCAAGAGGGAGGGGGCGAGGGAAGGGATGGATTTGGAGTTTGGGGTTAACAGATGCAAGCTATCACATATAGAATGGGTAAGCAACAAGGTCTTCCTGGATAGCACAGAGAACTATATTCAGTATCCTGTAACAAACCAAAGTGGAAAAAAGAAGCTAAAAAAGAACACAGTTCAGTTCAGTTCAGTCGCTCAGTTGTGTCTGACTCTTGCGACCCCATGGACTGCAGCACACCAGGCCTCCCTGTCCATCACCAACTCCCGGAGTTTACCCAAACTCAAGTCCATTGAGTTGGTGATGCCATCCAGCCATCTCATCCTCTGTCACCCCCTTCTCCCACCCTCAATCTTTCCCAGCATCAGGGTCTTTTCCAGTGAGTCAGCTCTTCACATCAAGTGGCCAAAGTATTGGAGTTTTCAGCTTCAACATCAGTCCTTTCAAGGAATATTCAGGACTGATCTCCTTTAGGATGGACTGGCTGGATCTCCTTGCAGACCAAGGGACTCTCAAGAGTCTTCTCCAACACCACAGTTCAAAAGCATCAATTCTTCAACACTCAGCTTTCTTTAGAGTCCAACTCTCCATCCATATATGACTACTGGAAAAACCATAAAGAACATATATATATATGTATATATATGAATCACTTTCTGTACAGTAAAATTAACACAACACTGCAAATCAACTATACTTCAATAAAAAATAAATAAAAGACACATCCTTCTAAAAAAAGTGTTAAGTTCTTTAAAATTCCTTCCTTGAGTGGCATTCAGACTCTTCTTTGATAACTTGTAGTTCATGGAGCTGAATTTTCCTGATGGAAAAATCTGAGCATTGTTGGCAAGAGGATCAATGTCCAATGTCTGTGTTGTCTCTGTCTTAATCTTCTATCCCCAAAAGTCAGAGGTAGGATTGCTAGAAGTAGCCTTTCCTGCCAGACTTCCAGCAGGAAGCGGTTTAGACGGTCATTATTATTTCCTTTCAAACTTTTTTATATCACTGGAGTCACAGATGTTTTAACAAGTAAAAATAATCAAATGTAACATAAAGCATGGTAAATAAAACAAGAAAATTATGTTAAGGTTTCACATCTCGTTAGCCCCAGAGACCTGATGCCTACCTGAGAGAAGTCACTGGCTCTTCTTTGGGTATAATTTCTTGAATTTATACATTTATGTTTGAGCCTATTTTTTCCTTTCTTATATCACCTATCTCCCCCAATCTCCCCTCCACCACCAGTCCTACCATGCCGACAACAAAATCAAAGAAAAGAAAGATTTTAATTGCAAAATGGCAGAACTTCCTAACAGTAACTTCTGCTTTTCTCAGCGCTTCATTTAAAATCAAACTGTTTTCAAGTGAAAATGTATGAGGCTAAAATAGTGAAGTAAACAAAGTTCTAAACCCCAGAAAATTGGTCCCCAATTAAAATATAAACGTGACATTTCATCTTCTAGTTCAATGTCTTTAAAATGTTACAGAGCATCAATGTCCCTTGAGATTGTAAAAAGATATTTTCCAGTCTCTTCAATCGCTAGTCCCCTTTCTCCACCTCACACTCAGGCATGTGTGTACGCGCACACATACACAATCATACCACTTACACATACACTTGGAGTTCTGTGGCAAATGAGTATGGGTAAAGAAGTCTGAGAAGCTGGTGCTTGTGGTGACGCGTGATGTGTCGAAGCATCTTAGAACCTCCGCCAAGTTGCCCGTTAAGTGGACTCTGTGACGCTGTGTTGCAGTATCATTGTCCCAGGAATGCTGATTTTATTTGGAGATTCATAGCTTCAGAAATGCCGGACTAGAAACATGAGTAAGAATCAAGCAGCGGATCTGCAGCAACTTAAGCGCTGGCCATGGCACCCCACTCCAGTATTCTTGCCTGGAGAATCCCATGGACGGAGGAGCCTGGTAGGCTGCAGTCCATGGGGTCGCTAAGAGTCGGATACGACTGAAGCAACTTCACTTTCACTTTCACTTTTCACTTTTCACTTTCATGCATTGGAGAAGGAAATGGCAACCCACTCCAGTGTTCTTGCCTAGAGAATCCCAGGGACAGGGGAGCCTGGTGGGCTGCTGTCTATGGGGTCGCACAGAGTCGGACACGACTGAAGCGACTTAGCAGCAGCAGCAGCAAGCGCTGGCCAAACCGGAGCCCTGTGGGGGCGTCACAGAACCGTGGCGGGCGGTAAAGGGATGTGTCCGGGGAAAGGCTTCAGTCTGAATCGGGCTCCACAACCTGCGTGTGTGTCCGTGGGCAGAGGACCTCACTTCCCTGCAGCTCTGATCCCTCATTTTATAGAAACCAGAGCTGTGAATATATATCTCATGGTGACACTGGGAGAGTTTGGCACACTCTGAGGGCCTGGAAGACTCCCGAAATAGAAAGTCCCCAGGAATGTTATTAGACGTATCAAAGTCTCAGTGCATAATGTTCTCTATAATGTGTTAGTCAATGGTTCTAGAAATGTCAACCAAATCAACTTCCTCCTTATTTGCTGGTAATTATAGGTTCACAGAGTCTTTTCTTCTTTTGGATCAAAGCAGGTAGCCTCCCTGAGTAACACTGGCATGAGTTCATGACTAGAAGCAAATGTAAAACAGAAATGAGTCAGCTTTTCTCAGCCCATGAGAATTATCAACACCAATACAGTTCATCAGGGGAAGAAAGGGCATCTCTTTAGCGTGTTTTATCTTGGTGCTTTTCCTATTAATATTGACTACAATAACATGACTGTAATAGTCATTCTTTATTACTCTTGTGCCTCTGAAGTTCATATCATTGATAAATAAAGCAAAATATAAATGTGCTATTTTTCCTTTTCACATATAAATATGCTGATGCATGGAAATGTACCATAAAATGACAGTAAGAAAGGGAACTCTAGCAGGCCTATAAAGTAAGAGACACCATGAAGGGGAAAGAAAAAAATGAGAAAAAATAATGCTGGCAACTGCCTCTGACATGAATTGGGTCCCGTTTGGGACTGACATGTACACACTGCTCTAAAGAACCCACCGCACAGCCCAGGGAGCTCTGCTCAATATTCTGTCACAACCTAAGTGAGAAAAGAATTTGAAAGAGAATAAATACACCTATGTAAAAAAATAAACGGAATTTTGTTTAAAAAAAGAAATGAATTGAGCCCTATCTCTGAGTGGAATTTGGTGATATGAGCGAAAGCAGAAACATGGGTTTGGAATGACAGTTGGATTTTCAGAAGACGGATCTGAAGCAAACGATGAAGCGAATACCCTTCCTTATACCTGCTGTGGGCGCCACACAGCAGTTTTGGTTTCTGGTGTCTTTTGGCCGCGATGTGCAGCTTGTGGGGTCGCAGCTCTCTGACCAGGGAGCAAACTCAGCAGTAGTAAGAGTGTGGGATCCTGAGCACTCGACCACCGGGGAAGCCCCCTGGCAATCCTTTAGATAACGCGTCACAAGAGTGCTTGTCTGATGTTTCAAATACTCCTAGAATTGGTGAGTTTTGAAAGTATATGGATGTGAATTATGTCATAACCAACATATCATTAAATGAGAATTATCTCAGGAAATTCCTATGAAATTGCACTGATATATTTGTCACCCAGATTTTCTTCCCTGAAAAATCCTTCATGGCAGTGGACCACCATTGCCAGGAAAGACAGTCTTGAAGATATAAAGTATTGGTTCCTAAAAAAGTTGAGAAGACAAAACAACTCTGCTTTATTCAATTGTTTAAAGAAAAAACAAACAAGAACACACAGATGTTTACTGAGATTCTTCTACATATCAGATATTATGGTGGGATGAAGTATTGTATTAGAGAAATACGGTGTGCGTGCATGCATGCCAAGTTGCTTCAATCATGTCAACTCTTTGTGACCCCATGGACTGTGACCCTTCAGGCTCCTCTGTCCATGGGATTCTCCAGGCAAGAATACCAGAGTGGGTTGCCACGCCCTCCTCCAGGGGATCTTCCTGACCCAGGGATCACCCCTGGATCTTGCATTGCCTGCATTGGCAGGTGGATTCTTTACCACGAGCACCACCTGGGAAGCCCTGAACTAAGCCATATACGCATTAATTCATTCAATAGACACTGAGTGCCTGCCACATTCCAGACTCTAGATTATTATCTAGTTGGCTAGTGGCAGGGCGGGCGTGGGGAACGTGATCAGAATGAGCAAATTGCAGACAAATTAGAGAAGGATGAGGGATACATGCTAAGGATAAGATGTAATGTTGAGAAATGAAGGGTGGGAGAAGAGGCTGAAACAGTAGACAGGCTGGTCAGGGAAGGTCTCACTGAGAAAATGTGCTTCGTGTAAAGATCCCAGGAAGTGAGGAAGTGAGTCCTGTGGAAACCTAGGAAAAGACCATCCAGACAGAGGAATCAGCAAGTGCTGGGCGTCTAAGTACAAAGTGTGCCTGGCAAGTTGGAGGAAGAGTTGCATGCAGGTGGCTGAACAGGGTGGAGGAGGCACAGAAGATGTGATCACAGGAGGAGTGGAGAACCAGGTCCTGAGGGCCCTGTTGCTCTTAGAACAGCTCAGGCTCTCACCCTGAGACAGAAAGTCATTAAGGGCTTTGAGTTTGTTTAGTTTAGTTTTTAATTTTATCCTTTTGGCCTCACCGCATAGCTTACCAGATCTCAGTTCCCTGACCAGGAATGGAACCTGGGCCTTTGGCAGTGAAAGTGCGTAGTCCTAGCCACTGGACCACCAGGGAATTCCTTGGCTTCCATTTTAATAGTATGACTTTGACTGCTGTGTAGTGACGAGAGAGAAGCGAGAAAGTGGAAGCAAACAGGAGGAGTGGAGAGCCAGGTCCTGAGGGCGCTGTTGCTCTTAGAACAGCTCAGGCTCTCACTCCGAGACAGAACGTCATTAAGGGCTTTGAGTTTTAGTTTAGTTTTTAATTTTATCCTTTTGGCCTCACCGCATAGCTCACCAGATCTCAGTTCCCTGACCAGGAATGGAACCTGGGCCTTTGGCAGTGAAAGTGCGTAGTCCTAGCCACTGGACCACCAGGGAATTCCTTGGCTTCCATTTTAATAGTATGACTTTGACTGCTGTGTAGTGACGAGAGAGAAGCGAGAAAGTGGAAGCAGGCAAGCCATTTAGGAGGCTGCAGAGATAATCCAGATGAGAGATGATGTGTCTTGGAATAGAGGTAGGACGGGTAAGAAGTGGTCAATTTCTGGGTGCATTTTGAAAGTGCATCCAGAAGGAGGGTTTTGGTGGATTAATTGTGGAAAAGAGAAATGCCAAAGACTCCTCTGGGATTTTCAGGGTGAGCAAAGAGTGAGATGAAGTAGACCGAGACACTGGCGTCTCAGTGATGTGAGGTTCGGGCTGCCTGTTGGACAGCCAGGTGGTCATGGACACAGGAGCTGGGAGTTGAGGGAAGGAGTCTAAGCTGTAGATAGAAATTTGGAAGTGGTCAGCATAGAAATGGCGTTTAAAGTAATACAACTGGATGAAATTATCTAGGGAATAACATTTTTGTATAAAAGAGGAAGGATCCAATGGATGAGCCTAGGATCTTTTTCAAGTTTACAGGTGTAGAGAATTGGAGAAAGCAGCAAAAGTGAATGAGAAAGAATAATTTGTGAGGCAGCAGGAAAATCAAAATAGGAATAAAACAAAATGTAGAAATTGCTCTGACGGAGGGAGAGAGAGAGATATAGAAATTTGGAAGTTGTCAGCATAGAAATGGCATTTAAAGTAATACAACTGGATGAAATCATCTAGGGAATAATTTTTTTGTATAAAAGAGGAAGGATCCAATGGGTGAGCCTGGGATTTTTTTCAAGTTTACAGGTGTAGAGAATTGGAGAAAGCAGCAAAAGTGAATGAGAAAGAATAATTTGTGAGGCAGCAGGAAAATCAAAATAGGAATAAAACAAAATGTAGAAATTGCTCTGACGGAGGGAGAGAGAGAGATTATCAAAGTGCAAACAGGGTCAAAGGCAACTTAAAGGTCAAGGAGAGATGAGGACTCAGAACTGACCCCTGCATTTAGCAACATGGTGACCTTGGGAAGCACATATAAAAAAGAAACAATAGTGGAGCAGAGCTCAAGTGCCCAGTGTGTGGTTTGAATCCTATACACGAGGCTGACCTAGAAAGCACAGATTTCTGAACTCCATTCCCAACGAATTGACCCTCGAAGTCTAGGATGGTGCTTGGGAAAATTTATTTTGAACATTTTCCATTTCTCCCAGATGACCAGCCAGATTTGGAATCCTGCAGGTGATTCACAGGCAGGAGAGCAGCGCGATATTACTTGGAGCAGAAATTTTAAGCTGAAGAGGCAAAGAGAAGCTAGGAAACCTCGTTGCAATGCAGCCAAGTGACGGTAATGAATACGGGAAAGGAGCCCAAGCTGCTTAAATGAGGGGCAGATGCATTCAGAAAAGGAGACCGAAGCTGACTGCTGCCAGCCTGACCAGTCCTGAGAAGGCTGTGCAAGCAACAGAGTCACAGCACACTGAGCCCGAATGGAGCAACACATGCAATGCTTGTGTGAGTATTACCTGTTACCTACGGCAATGTTTCCTAAAGAAAGGAATCTGAAAGTGATCCATTGTAAAATTTGTCTTTCAACTTAGATAGTCAGCATTTTGGTTTTAGCATCCTTTGTGAGCCTTGATTTTAGGTCTCCTAGCACAAGCTGCAATCAAGATTCCCCAGAGAAATATCAATAACCTCAGATATGCAGATGACACCACCCTTATGGTAGAAAGTGCAGAGGAACTAAAAAGCCTCTTGGTGAAAGTGAAAGAGGAGAGTGAAAAAGTTGGCTTAAAGCTCAACATTCAGAAAACGAAGATCATGGCATCTGGCCCCATCACTTCATAGAAAATACATGGGGAAACAGTGAAAATAGTGTCAGACTTTATTTTTGGGGGGCTCCAAAATCACTGCAGATGGTGACTGCAGCCATGAAATTAAAAGGCGCTTACTCCTTGGAAGAAAAGTTATGACCAACCTAGATAGTATATTCAAAAGCAGAGACATCACTTTGCCGACTAAGGTCCGTCTAGTCAAGGCTATGGTTTTTCCTGTGGTCATGTATGGATGTGAGAGTTGGACTGTGAAGAAGGCTGAGCACCGAAGAATTGATGCTTTTGAACTGTGGTGTTGGAGAAGACTCTTGAGAGTCCCTTGGACTGCAAGGAGATCCAACCAGTCCATTCTGAAGGAGATCGGCCCTGGGATTTCTTTGGAAGAAATGATGCTAAAGCTGAAACTCCAGTACTTTGGCCACCTCATGCGAAGAGTTGACTCACTGGAAAAGACTCTGATGCTGGGAAGGATTGGGGGCAGGAGGAGAAGGGGACGACAGAGGATGAGATGGCTGGATGGCATCACAGACTCGATGGACATAGGTTTTGGTAGACTCCGTGAGTTGGTGACGGACGGGGAGGCCTGGCGTGCTGCGATTCATGGGGTCGCAAAGAGTCGGACACGACTGAGCGACTGAACTGAACCCTAATTTAGTTTCCGGCCACTGTCACTGCTTTGTGAGTTCTGTTGCGTTCTGTTTCCTGCCTTTATTTATACGTTTCTTGAACAGTGATTCTCAATTAGTAAGCTCTAATGTTCTTATGGGCACACACAGTTTGACCAGTACATAGTCCTTATTTCATTGTGACTGATTTTAGATACAACGACAACTACATTAGTCGAGCAGAATGTAGCACTGAGGAATCGTAACGCTGGAATATACTGTAGAGAAACTCAGAGGTAAGAGTAGGGGAACCAGAGACTGATCATTAGCCCAAGACTGCTTCTGAGAGGAAAAAGTGCCACCGATAATCAAAGTCGGACACGACTGAGCGACTGAACTGAACCCTAATTTAGTTTCCGGCCACTGTCACTGCTTTGTGAGTTCTGTTGCGTTCTGTTTCCTGCCTTTATTTATACGTTTCTTGAACAGTGATTCTCAATTAGTAAGCTCTAATGTTCTTATGGGCACACACAGTTTGACCAGTACATAGTCCTTATTTCATTGTGACTGATTTTAGATACAACGACAACTACATTAGTCGAGCAGAATGTAGCACTGAGGAATCGTAACGCTGGAATATACTGTAGAGAAACTCAGAGGTAAGAGTAGGGGAACCAGAGACTGATCATTAGCCCAAGACTGCTTCTGAGAGGAAAAAGTGCCACCGATAATCACACCAGGACAAGAGGCTGGGGCATATGGTCGCTCAGGAACGAGCCGCATTTTATCGCTAAGTTCAATGCTAGATGGAGAAGGAAATGGCACCCACTCCAGTGTTCTTGCTTGGAGAATCCCAGGGATGGGGGAGCCTGGTGGGCTGCCGTCTCTGGGGTCACACAGAGTCGGACACAACTGAAGTGACTTAGCAGCAGCAGCAACCAGCCTCTGATGGCTACTCATATGAAAAGGAAGCAACGGAAAATTGGTCAGCAAAAAGAAACGTACCAGTCCCGTGACAAATCTTGTTCTTTCTTCAGGAAATAGAACTCTGAAAATGGCCATCGATCGATGGCTAAGTGAGACCCATCAAAAATAAAACTCTCTATATTGTGTTATTTATATTTTCTGTGATCTCAGTTGAGTGATTTAAAGGTAAACTTTGTTAACTTATTTACCTATTAAAAAGCCTTTTCATATAATAGTGAATAAAGTCTTAACCTATTGAAAAAGTTCAATGTGAGAAAAAATATTCTACTTATGGGATTTATGAGAAAATTGCCTTTTAAGTATATTAAGAGTTTGTCCAGACTGTAAACAATATTATTCAAACAGCTCCTAAAGGACCACTAGCCAGGTAGTGCAGGAGCTGTGAATGAGTACAGAGATTCTATAAAATACTGTGGCTCTTTAATGGTGATTATTTGAAGTGTTTATATCTGTTTTGAGATTTACACTCTACACCTTTGGGCTGTATAACTATGACAAAGGTTATAATCCCTCCAAATACACTGATAAAATTCTAATATTTGGGCTTCCCTTGTGGCTCAGCTAGTAAAGAATCTGCCTGCAATGAGGGGGACCTGGGTTCAATCCCTGGGTTGGGATGATCCCCTGGAGAAGGGAAAGGCTACCCACTCCAGTATTCTGGCCTGGAGAATTCCCTGGTCTGTATAGTCCATGGGGCCACAAAGAATGAACACAAAGAGAATGTATACACGTAACACAGAATATGTACATGTACACATCTGACTTTCAAGCACAATTCCCTAAAATTGATTACTCAGAACAGTTTCTCTGAAGGTTTGTTAAAAATAATAAAAAATTAGAGACATAAACTGTGTTCTAGCACTTCCATTAACTTCTAGGAAACTCTCCTTACGTTGCATTTCCTTTGTCTTCAAATATCTTCTGGTATCTCAAACCATGAAGATGTATAGTCCATGGGGCCACAAAGAATGAACACAAAGAGAATGTATACACGTAACACAGAATATGTACATGTACACATCTGACTTTCAAGCACAATTCCCTAAAATTGATTACTCAGAACAGTTTCTCTGAAGGTTTGTTAAAAATAATAAAAAATTAGAGACATAAACTGTGTTCTAGCACTTCCATTAACTTCTAGGAAACTCTCCTTACGTTGCATTTCCTTTGTCTTCAAATATCTTCTGGTATCTCAAACCATGAAGAAGAAAATGTCAGCATGACCCTGACAACATTTTTCTTAAAAATGTGGTGTTGAACCTAATGACAGATTTTCAATCCATTCTGCTTGCCAGTCTCACAGTATTCAATGATTTCTCCTATTGGAAACATGCCTGATCTCCCATCATCTTTTTTTTTTTTTGTTTATTGGAAATATTCCAATTTCCTCCTGGGCAAATGGTGTAGAAGTGCTTTACTGATGCTTTTTTCTCCTCCTTTTGCAAAGTTGTCTGTATTGCTTAAGGGTAATTCTCAATGCATTCTTATGCTCTTTCTTTTCTAAGTTGTTTTCACCCAGACCCTAGAGTTCAATATCAATCAAGCCCATGACCCCAAATCTTACACTAACTTTTTTCATCTCTCTCTCAGTTGCTGGATTTCTCACTGTATCTCGCTTTCAGCTTATTTCAAGCAAAATTCATCACTTCTTTCTCATGATCAGTCCCCACGTCTGACTTTCTTGCACAATTCCATAAAAAGGTTGACTGATGGAGACTTTGTTGCAGAACAGCACAGCTTTCACACACCCACACTGCTTTTCCAATGCTTGACAGCAATAGTCATCAGCAATTTTTCATTTTATGATTTTGCCTCAAGAATCTCAGCAGTGCAGTTAATTCATATAACCAAGCCCAGGGCATAGGCAGTGCAAAACTTGGGCAGCCTCCCTACTTAGGGGCAAAGATTGACTCTATAATGCTTCCAGCACGGAGTTGCTGAGCAGAATGCAGGACTTGCAGGCCAGCTTATCCCCAAGAGAAAAAGGAGAGAAGGGAGAGGGTCAGACTCCGCTTGTGCTGTTTTTCTTCCAAAACCCATGAAATTACGTCAAAGACGCCAGGGGTGTAATGGAAATGACACTTCCCTTGCATGAAAAGAAAAACCACGGCAGACCGTACCCCGCTCCACCCCCGCCTCCACCAGTCGTCCCATTCTTTAAAACTTAGTGGGGGGTGGAGTCATTGAATTGATTACATAACCCAGCAGTAAATGAGAGTAATGAAGTACCCTACATCTGAATATAAAATCCATCCTCAAACCGTCCTCCACAGTGGCTGTATCAACTTACATTCCCACCAACAGTGGAAGAGGGGTGACTTTTCTCCACACCCTCTCCAGCTTTTATTTGTAGATTTTGATGACCGGCATTCTGATGGTGTGAGGTGATACCTCATTGCAGTTTTGATTTGCATTTCTCTAAAAATGAGCGACGTTGAGCATCTTTTCACGTGTTTCTTAGCCATCTGCATCTTTGGACATCTTTGGAGAAATGTCTATTTAGACCTTCTGCCCATTTTTTTTTGATTGAGTTGTTTGTCTTTTCTGATATTGAGTTTCATGAGTTGTCTGCATATTTTGGAAATTAATCCTTGTCAGTTTTTTGCTCTTATTTCCTCCTATTCTGAAGGTCATCTTTTCACCTTGTTTATAGTTTTCTTTGCTGTGAAAAGCTTTTAAGTTTAATTAGGTCCCATTTGTTTATTTTTGTTTTTATTTCTATTTGTCTAGGAGGTTGGTGATAGAGGATATTTCTGTGATTTATGTCATAGAGTATCCTGCCTATGTTTTTCTCTAAGAGATTTATAGTTGCTGGTCTTACATTTATGGTTTTAGCCCATTTTGAGTTTATTTTTGTGTTTGGTGTTAGGAAATGTTCTGCTGTCATTCTTTTACACGTAGGAATAAGACTACTACAGGAGCCAACAGCCCAACTACTGGAATATGCCCCGAGAAAGCCATGGCCAAAGAGGCACAGGCACCACAGTGTTCACTGAAGCACCATTTACAGTAGCTACAGCGTGGCGGCAACCCAGATGTCCACTGACAGGTTACTCATCCATGAAAAGGAACACATTTGAGTCAGTCCTAATGAACTGGATGAAACTAGAGACTATTATCATGTATGGATGTGAGAGTTGGACTGTGAAGAAGGCTGAGCACTGAAGAATTGATGCTTTTGAACTGTGGTGTTGGAGAAGACTGTTTAGAGTCCCTTGGACTGCAAGGAGATCCAATCTGTCCATTCTGAAGGAGATCAGCCCTGGGAATTCTTTGGAGGGAATGATGCTAAAGCTGAAACTCTAGTACTTTGGCCACCTCATGCGAAGAGTTGACTCATTGGAAAAGACCCTGATGCTGGGAGGGATTGGGCGCAGGAGGAGAAGGGGACGACCCAGGATGAGATGGCTGGATGGCATCACGGACTCAATGGGCCTGAGTCTGAGTGAACTCCGGGAGTTGGTGATGGACAGGGAGGCCTGGCGTGCTGCGATTCATGGGGTCACAAAGAGTCAGACACGACTGAGCGAGTGAACTGAACGGAGAGCCTATTATACAGAGTGAAGACAGACAGAGAAAAACAAATATCGTAAATCAATGATCAATGTATATATATGGAATCTAGAAAGATGGTTCTGGTGAACCTGTTTGCAGGCAGCAGTGGAGACGCAGACATAGAGAACAGGCTTGTGGACACAATGGGGAAGGAGATGGTGGGACAGATGAAGAGTAACATGGAGACATATATGCTGCCATATGCAAAATAGAGAGCCAGTGGGAATTTGCTGTGGGACTCAGGAAGCTCTAAATGGTGTTTTGTGACAACCTGGAGGGATGGGATGGGTGGCAGGGAGGTTCAAGAGGGAGGTGACGTATGAACCTATGGCTGATTCATGTTGATCTATGATAGAAACCAGCACGATATTGCAAAGCAACTATTCTTCAATTTGTTGTTGTTCAGTCACTCAGTCATGTCTGACTCTTCGCAGCCCCATGGACTGCAGCATGCCAGGCTTCCCTGTCCTTCGCTATCTCCCAGAGTTTGCTCAAACTCATGGTATTGAATTGATATCCTCCAACCATCTCAACCCATGTGTCCCCCTTCTCCTCCTGTCTTCAATCTTTCCCAGCATTAGGGTCTTTTCCAATGAGTCAGCTCTTCACATCAGGTGGCCAGAGTAAATAAATTAAAAAAAAAAAAATTCATTTTCAGATTGCCAAAGGGAGTTAAAATCCAGAGATTAAATCCCCAAAATTCAAAGTACAAAGCATCGAGTCTACAATCAAAGCTTCTTGTCCTGTGGATTAAGTTCACAGGAACTAAAGTACAAAATTCATTAACCATCCCAACTTCCAGTTCTGCTCAGTCTCAGCCAGATGGTTCTTGATGCCTAGGAATTGCTGGGATTGCTTCAGTAGCTACAGGCAACTCTGTCTCAAGCCAAGTTCCTCATGCTTCACTTGAGAGTCTCAGAAGATTATCTGAGAACTGGCCTTAGCAACTGACCAAATTTAGAAAACAAGCCAGTCTTCAGGACCCTGGGCTAGTTACTTTGAGCAAAGATTTATTCCTTGGAACCTAGGGAAAACCCACTGTATTCAGTGTTGTCAAAGATCCTAATAGGTGTTCATGACATCAATGTGAGAGAGGACAGATGACAAAAAATGTGATTTCTGCTTTTCCAGGATGCTAGTTACTCCAAAGCCAGTGACTCAAAAATCTATGATTGAATTTAAATTCATCTGGGAAATAGTACTCAGTAAATTTGTTTTGACATCATGTATTATTGTACCTTGGAGATAAATTCGACTACATGCACTCTTAATTTTCTTCTGGAGGCTAACATATTTAGACATTGCTGCTTTCTTGCAAACTTTTGAAATTAGCAATTGTGGTAACCTCTGCCACTAGGTGTTATTTAGGCATGCTCCAGTCTCCTGAAAAGCTCTTGATTTCCATTGACCCCATATTGTTCTTTTGGAATTGCTTCAGCCTTATCACTCTGCCTCAAGCATGTTTAACCAACCAATTCACAAGTAACCAATTCATATGTAACCAACCAATTCAGAGCCAATTTGAAACTGCATGTGTTTCTGGAGTTAATTCCTGAGTGTGGGCAAGCCTCATTAACTCAAGAATTGCCTCTTTCAGATGTAAAAGCAAAATGAAGTTTGGGACACACATCCAGTGCTACTTAAATTAAGTGTTAGCTGCTCAGTTGTGTCTGTTTGAGACTCTATGGACTATATAGCGCTCCAGGCGCCTCTGTCCATGGAAATCTCCAGGCAAGACTACTGGAGTAGGTTGCATTCCCTTCTGCAGGGGATCTTCCCAGCACAGGGCTCAAACCCTGGTCTCCTGCATGGTGGGAAGATTCTTTACTGTCTGAGCCACCAAGGAAGCCCTAACTGGCCTTGATTAGAACAGAGGCCAGCAATTGATGGTCCAGAGCTGTTTTCATAAACATGTTCCTTCATTTGTGTGTTGCCTATGGCCCTTTTGCAGTATGACAGCAGAGCTGAGTTCTCGTGAAAAGCCCCTACTGCTCTAGTACACAAGAAACTCATCCTTTTGCAGCAAGAAGCAGTGCATGGAATTCTATCCCCCAGCACATAGAAGGTCTAATCTCACTGACAGGGTTCAAGGCTAAGGACAGCCACTGTGTTCTCAGTTCACCACAGGCAGCCTCATGCAGCCAATGTCTGCTAAGCAAGCTCCTTGGCTGACACTTGACTGAGGTTTCCCAAGGCCTGAGGCTTTTCTGAGGCTTATCCCTCAATTTTGTTAAGACTCGGTACGGACCTGCCTCTATAAAAGGAGTCACTCACTGGTGGACAAGGCTGCTATAAAGTTTATAGCAATGACTCACCATGGTCAAAGTCCCATGGTTTGCATCTAAAGGCCTAGAGCTGTGTACATGGTTTGTTATAATTAAAAGTCCACGGTGTAAAACCCAGTCTTCCATCCTTTAGAAGCCTCTACAAACCACCAAGGTCAACATGTCCTGTCTTCATAGTCAAGTTCAAAGCCCCAAATCACAGGTCCTGCCTTTCAAAGCCTCACTTTCTATTATCTGACTTCTCAAAGCCACTAGCCAGTGAACACAATATCAAGGTGCCTGATGGAAGCTAATAAAGAGCGCCCTATACCTGACTTGATTCCAGAAGAAATTAAGAGCTAAGTAAGGAGTAAAACTGGGCTTCTCTGATGCTTTGTTGGTAAAGAACCCTGCCAATATAGGAGGTTTGATCTCTGGGTCAGAAAGATCGCTTGGAGAAGGAAATGGCAACCCACTCCAGTATTCTTGCCCGGGAAATCCCATGGACAGAGGAGCCTGGCGGGCTACAGTCCCTGGGGTCATAAAACAGTCAGACGTGACTTAGTGATTAAACAGCAGCGACATATAGGAGGTAAGAACTAAAAATAAAGAGAAAAGCTAGCACTCTAATTATCTTGGCTTACTCTTTTAGACTCTTTTATTTCTTATCCAACGACTAATGTAGAAAACCAGGGCAGGCTGGTGTGGATCCTACCTCTCCATTGTCAGCTGTGTGATCTTTGGTTGGTTGTGTGTGCTCAGTCGTGTCTGACTCTTTGTGTTACCTGGGCTTGTTTAAGACTTAGTGATTAAACAGCAGCGACATATAGGAGGTAAGAACTAAAAATAAAGAGAAAAGCTAGCACTCTAATTATCTTGGCTTACTCTTTTAGACTCTTTTATTTCTTATCCAACGACTAATGTAGAAAACCAGGGCAGGCTGGTGTGGATCCTACCTCTCCATTGTCAGCTGTGTGATCTTTGGTTGGTTGTGTGTGCTCAGTCGTGTCTGACTCTTTGTGTTACCTGGGCTTGTTTACTTTCCTCCTTGACCTCAGTTTCCTCATCCAAAAATGTGAATAGCAATGTTCCTACCTCATTGGACTCACAAAGGTGTGTAAAACACTAAACATCTTGCCCATCCCACTGTGAATGCTCAGTTTATGATTATTAAAAGCAGGACAAAGGACAGCTGTTGTTTAGTCGCTCAGTCGTGTCTGACTCTTGCGACCTCATGGACTGTAGCCTGCCAGGCTCCTCTGTCTGCGGAATTTTCCAGGCAAGAATACTGGAGTGGGTTGCGTTGCCATTTCCTTCTCCAAAGGATTTTCCCAACCCAGGGGTTGAACCCACGTCTCCTGCTTGGCAGGTGGATTCACTGAGCCACCTGAAGCCCCAAAGGAAAGCTGTTCCCATGTTACCTAACACGCAAACAAACAATTGCTTCATTCCCTGTTGTTCAGGTAATTGCTCTCTCTCTGAAACCAAATCATAGTGTATTTATTAACAGAGATTTTTCTTTTTGCTTTTATTTAAAAATGATTTTTAATGAAGAAGCAAAAGTAAGTGCTGTGTAAAGTGGAGGACTAGATTGCTTTCAAGTATGTCTGTCCGAAATTCATGAGTCTTTATAGAATAAATGGCCTTTATTTTTACTTGGATATCATCAAAAAATACCCTATTCCATTTTACTTTTAGTTCTGCTTTGTATGGAAAGATTATTAAGGAATTATACACAAGGTGTTAAATAACCCTGAATCATAAAATGAGACAATTCTTTCTTAACTATCTTCCGTTTCTTCTGATTATGTCAAGGCAAGATATCTCAGGTTCAAGTAAAGAAGACTTGATCACCTAGCAATCTTCTTTGTTAACAGAGAGGGCAGATCAGACTTTAATTACAGGAAGAAACAGCATTGAGCAGGAATTAAATAATACTGTGTTGCTTTTATTGTGTGTATTGTGTGTAGCAAAAACTCCTGTTTTTGCTAAAGTGGTTACTAAAACATTTAAAAATCATTTAAATAAAATAATGAGCCGTTTAAAGACAAGTATTACAGGGCAGATCAGACTGTAATTACAGGAAGAAACAGCATTGAGCAGGAATTAAATAATACTGTATTGCTTTTATTGTGTGTATTGTGTGTAGCAAAAACTCCTGTTTTTGCTAAAGTGGTTACTAAAACATCATTTAAAAATCATTTAAATAAAATAATGAGCCATTTAAAGACAAGTATTTACTAAATAACACCCCAATTGATATCCATACGCGAAAAAAGCGTGACTGTTGCTACCAAATAGTCCCAAGTTGGGAAAAGTCCAGAGAAGCTGGCCGCCGCTTTTCTTCCTTCAGACTGCAGGGGCGCTGAACGGTGAAGTTAGAACTTCACTCGCCCTTCTGCGGCTGGGAGGAGCTGATCAGCAGGGTGATGACTCAAGGGGCCACATTGGAAGGAGTGTTTCCTTCACCTCCCACTCAGCCTGCCTGTTCCTCCTGCGCTGCAAGGAACAGAAAAGGAGCTAGGAAAAAAAAAAAAAAAGGAGACTGGAGTAGGAACAAGAAGAATATTCATTCTCAGATGGTCTGGCCATGGCATATGTTTCCTAAGTGGGGGGAAAAAAGGGGCGCTGAACGGTGAAGTTAGAACTTCACTCGCCCTTCTGCGGCTGGGAGGAGCTGATCAGCAGGGTGATGACTCAAGGGGCCACATTGGAAGGAGTGTTTCCTTCACCTCCCACTCAGCCTGCCTGTTCCTCCTGCGCTGCAAGGAACAGAAAAGGAGCTAGGAAAAAAAAAAAAAAAGGAGACTGGAGTAGGAACAAGAAGAATATTCATTCTCAGATGGTCTGGCCATGGCATATGTTTCCTAAGTGGGGGGAAAAAAGAGAGATTCTCTGGTGAAAAAAAAAAAGAGACAGCTGTAGTCTGAACACATCTCATATCATTTGAACCCAGCAATGAAAATATCTTAGTAGCTGAAGCTATTGGCTTATTCATGGGCTAGCTGGCGTTTTCCCTTCCCTGATTTAAGCAGGGACTCTCCAGTTTGAACAGGAGATAACAAAAAAAAAAAGAGACAGCTGTAGTCTGAACACATCTCATATCATTTGAACCCAGCAATGAAAATATCTTAGTAGCTGAAGCTATTGGCTTATTCATGGGCTAGCTGGCGTTTTCCCTTCCCTGATTTAAGCAGGGACTCTCCAGTTTGAACAGGAGATAACATTTGCCACACTGGGCCTTATCTTGCTCTTTCTTTCTCCCTCTCCCTTTCTAATCTGTTTATTCCTCTAGATTTTCCTGAGATGATTTTACATTACCTCAAGAATATTTGCCTAGAGAATATAAAATAATTTCTTCACTAAGTTTAATAAAACATTCCACAGGCAAAGAATATGAAAATGTTAATAAGAAAATTTTAATCTTATAAAGATTACTCTTAGATGTCTACAAGTTTTACGTACTAATATACTAAAAGTTGACTGGAATTTGATATTTTGTGTGTGCCTTTTTTAACCATGCCTTGCCACTGAATGAACAAGCCTATGATTATCATCTAATTCTTAGTATTCATTTACAAATTATCTCTACAAGGCTAAGATTTTGCATATGCTTATTGGAGTGTGAATATTTCTTAGTTAAGAGGAACTAAAGGAAGCAACAGATAGAACTGGACATGGAACAACAGACTGGTTCCAAATAAGAAAAGGAGTATGTCAAGGCTGTATATTGTCACCCTGCTTATTTAACTTCTATGCAGAGTACATCATGAGAAACGCTGGACAAACACGAGCTGGAATCAAGATTGCCGGGAGAAATATCAATAACCTCAGATATGCAGATGACACCACCCTTATGGCAGAAAGTGAAGAGGAGCTAAAAAGCCTCTTGTTGAAAGTGAAAGAGGAGAGTGAAAAAGTTGGCTTAAAGCTCCACATTCAGAAAACGAAGATCATGGCATCTGGTCCCATCACTTCATGGGAAATAGATGGGGAAACAGTGGAAACAGGGTCAGACTTTATTTTTTTGGGCTCCAAAATCACTGCAGATGGTGACTGCAGCCATGAAATTAAAAGGTGCTTACTCCTTGGAAGAAAAGTTATGACCAACCTAGATAGTATATTCAAAAGCAGAGACATTACTTTGCCGACTAAGGTCCGTCTAGTCAAGGCTATGGTTTTTCCTGTGGTCATGTATGGATGTGAGAGTTGGACTGTGAAGAAGGCTGAGTGCTGAAGAATTGATGCTTTTGAACTGTGGTGTTGGAGAAGACTCTTGAGAGTCCCTTGGACTGCAAGGAGATCCAACCAGTCCATTCTGAAGGAGATCAGCCCTGGGATTTCTTTGGAAGGAATGATGCTAAAACTGAAGCTCCAGTACTTTGGGCACCTTATGCGAAGAGTTGACTCATTGGAAAAGACCCTGATGCTGGGAGGGATTGGGGGCAGGAGGAGAAGGGGACAACCGAGGATGAGATGGCTGGATGGCATCACGGATTCAATGGACGTGAGTTTGAGTGAACTCTGGGAGTTAGTGATGGACAGGGAAGCCTGGCGTGCTGCGATTCGTGGGGTCGCAAAGAGTCGGACACGACTGAGCGACTGAACTGAACTGAACTGAAGGAACCAGACATTGTAGACAAAATGTATTTTCAAGATGATCTTATTTATCCGATTCATTTTATGAGTAGGCAAGCTGAGGTCCAGAGAGATGAAATGAACTTGCAGGGTTACGCCACTAGTCACTGCCCAGAGGTAGAGAGGGACCTAGACTGCCCCAGCTTTCCAGGTAAGGAAAGCTGTTGTTGTATACACCATGTTGTTCATCTGTAATACAAACATGACTACTAACATTTGTTTTAATCTCCTGTAACATATCAATCTTGACAATCTTCTGAGTTGTTTAAAAAAAATAGATAATTCTTTCAAATTAATCATACAAAGCCATCTTTTCTTAACATTTTATTAAACACTTCATATCCCCTTATGAGTCATAAACATAAACACGTACTTTCCATTAATAGCATCCTATAATTGAGATCAAAGCTCTCACTGAAGCTTTCTCAGGAGTTGAGCCTTTCATTTCCCTTTTCAAGAGTTTGAACTTTAGGAAACTGTGCCTCAAGCTGTAGTTAGCTAGGGGATCTATCCATCCTGTTTTCAGAGCAAAGTCTTTTCTTTCATGTTTGTTCCTTTGATAAATAAAGTCATGGCATTATTGCTGAAGGGAAGAGAGAATAAGAGTTATCATCTAGGCTTAAAATGAAATACTTTGAGACATAGAACATAGTGTTTTAATCTGAGGAGTGATTTTCCATGTAGACACATACATCACATTCCAAGGTAATTTATGTATGTATGCAAATGGTTGAGTAAGCTCAGTCTTATATATACAAAGTGAAAGTGAAAGTTAGTTGCAAGTTGTGTCCAACTTTTTTCAATTCCATGGACTGTAGCCCACCAGGCTCCTGTGTCCTTGGAATTCTCCAGGCAAGAGTACTGGAATGGGTTGCCATTTCCTTCTCCAGAGGAACTTCCAGACCCCAGTATTGAACTCCTACATTGCTGGCAGACTTGTTTTTACCAACTGAGGTACTAGGGAAGCCCTAGTAGCTATATATACTAAAGATGTATATGTACACACATATAAATACATATACCAGTAATATCACATTAATGTATTAGTATCTCTAAATTATGCTTCTGGACCCTAGTCGTAAGGAGTATTCAAGGCAATGATCTAAACTGTAGCTAAATAGTCAATATAGTCAGCAAAAAAAATTAAGTAGTATCATTTTATAGGCTACATGTGATAAATCACCTATTGAAAATGATGTTAAGAATCATATTACTCTGCTGCTGTTGCTGCTGCCAAGTCGCTTCAGTCATGTCTGACTCTGTGCGACTCCAGTTGCTAATAGAAGTTGCTTTTGTTGTTTGTTCCTTTTTTAATGAGTAAGAAAAAAAATATGAGAGAAAAGGAGTATAAAAATTTAGTCTGAAAATTTTAGAAGTCTAAAATTAATTCAATTCTGATTTTCATATTAAATAAAACAAGAATACTCCCTCTTAAAATACACATAAAATCAGGTACAAAAGTGAGGGATTTCCCTGGTGACTCAGAGGTAAAAAAAAAAATCTGCCGGTGATGCATGAGATGTGGGGTCCACCCCTGGGTCAGGAAGATCCACTGGAGGAGGAAATAGCAGCCCACTCCAGTCTTCTTGCTGGGAGAGTCCCATGGGCGGAGGAGTCTGACTGCTTGTAGTCCATGGGGTCGCAAAGAGTAGGACACGACTGAAGCGACTCAGCATGAATGGAGATGAGGAGGAGAAGAAAAAGACAATCTTTCTGCTACAGAACAGAAGGAAGGTTGAAGTCTAGTGTTCCCTAAAAAAAAAAAAAGAGAGAGATAAATACCTACTGAGCGATATAAATCCTTTTAGCCACCACCCCAAAACACGCATGCGTAGCTCTGCACAGCCTTGGGTCACCTTTATCAGTTTGGTTTTGATGTGATTAAACAGAGACTCTTAGTCTTACGTTTGATAGCTAAAAAATCTTTAAAATAAAGGAAATTCTTTCCTCTAAATGCCCTGAAACCATAGACAACATTTTGTAGGAATGTACATTGGTGCGTTTTTTTTTTTTTTTCTAGGATGTTAGCTCACAGAATCTATTAAGTCTTCAATGGTATTTTTGGTTAACAAAAATTAAGAACCACAATAAAGGGGTAATGAATTGGAATGGAATTTCAAGCACATTACAGCAGTCGGGGAAAGATTCTTGGTAGGCCTTCTCCTTCAACAACCTCAGATATGCAGATGACCCACTCTATGAGCGATATAAATCCTTTTAGCCACCACCCCAAAACACGCATGCGTAGCTCTGCACAGCCTTGGGTCACCTTTATCAGTTTGGTTTTGATGTGATTAAACAGAGACTCTTAGTCTTACGTTTGATAGCTAAAAAATCTTTAAAATAAAGGAAATTCTTTCCTCTAAATGTCCTGAAACCATAGACAACATTTTGTAGGAATGTACATTGGTGCGTTTTTTTTTTTTTTCTAGGATGTTAGCTCACAGAATCTATTAAGTCTTCAACGGTATTTTTGGTTAACAAAAGTTAAGAACCACAATAAAGGGGTAATGAATTGGAATGGAATTTCAAGCACATTACAGCAGTCGGGGAAAGATTCTGGGTAGGCCTTCTCCTTCAACAACCTCAGATATGCAGATGACCCACTCTTATGGCAGAAAGTGAAGAAGAACTAAAGAATCTTTTGATGAAGGTGAAAGAGGAGAGTGAAAAAGCTGGCTTAAAACTCAACATTAAAAAAAAAACAAACCTAAGATCATGGCATCCAGTCCCATCACTTCATGGGAAATAGACAGGGAAACAGTGGAGACAGTGTCAGACTTTATTTTTCTGGGCTCCAAAATCACTGCAGATAGTGACTGCAGCCATGAAATTAAAAGACGCTTGCTCCTTGGAAGAAAAACTATCACAAAACTAGATAGCATGTTAAAAAGCAGAGGTACCACTTTGCAGACAAAGATCCACATAGTCAAAGCTATGATTTTTCTTGGAGAAGGAAATGGCAGCCTACTCCAGTGTCTTTGCATGGAGAAACCCATGGATGGAGGAGACTTGCAGGCTACAGTCCATGGAGTCACAAAGAGCTGGACACAACTAAATGACTAAGCAAGTGATTTTTCCAGTAGTCATGTGCAGATGTGAGTCACTCAGTCATGTCTGACTCTTTGCAACCCCACGGACTATAGCCTACCAGGCTCCTCCATCCATGGAATTTTCCAGGCAAGAGTACTGGAGTGGGTTGTCATTTCCTTCTCTACATTTAGCTACTAGGGCTTCCCTATTCAATCAACTCTGAATATTCATTGGAAGGATTGATGCTGAAGCTGAAGGTCCGATCCTTTGGCCACCTGATGTGAAGAGATGACTCATTGGAAAAGACCCTGGTGCTGAAGAGATTTGGGAGCAGGAGAATCAGAGGGCAATAGAGGAAAAGGTGGTTGGATGGCATCATCGACTCAATGGACATGAATTTGAGCAAGCTCCATTAGATAGTAAAGGACAGGGAAGCCTGGTGTGCTGCAGTCCATGGGGTCGCAAAGAATTGCACACAACTTAGTGACTGAACAACAAGGCTTCTCCTTCCCTTCAAAAAGAGTATATACTATATGACTGCATTTATAGAAAATTCTAGAAAATTCCTGTTAAACTATAGTGACTAAAAGCAAATTTGCCTGAAGTTTGGGAGCAGGGGATGGGATGGGAAGATGGATGGTATGTGTTTTGCAGCTTTTTCCTCTTTAAATGTTAGATTTCTCCACTGAATGGTTTCTTATTTTAAAAAGATAGATCATCCCCGGTGTTCTTTCTTAGGGATTGGTAATGGGGACAGAAGATTGGCTGACCTTAAAATGTTCCTTTTAGTTCTCTCCACTTAATATACCACTCTAATGGCAGAAAGCAAAGAGGAACTAAAGGGCTTCTTGATGAGGGTGAAGGAGAAGAGTGAAAAAGACGGCTTAAAACTAAATATTAAAAAAACCAAGATCATGGCATCCAGCACCATTTTGACATGGCAAATGAAGGGGAAACAAGGAAGTAGTGATAGATTTCCTCTTCTTGGGCTCCAAAATTATAGCAGACAGTGACTGCAGCCATGAAATCCAAAGCAATGACAAACCTAGACAGTGTGTTGGAAAGCAGAGACATTCCTCTCCTCACAAAGGTCTGTATAGTCAAGGCTATGGTCTTCCCAGTGATCACATACAGTTGTGAGAGCTGGACTGTAAAGAAGGCAGAACACCAAAGGATTGATGCCTTTGAACCGTGGTGCTGGAGGACTCCCAAAAGTCCCTTGGATAGCAAGGAGATGAAACCAGTCAATCTTAAGGGAGATCAACCCTGAATATTCACTGGAAGGACTGATGCTGAAGCTGAAGCTCCAGTATTTTGATCTTCTGATGGGCACAGCTGACTCATTGGAAAAGTCCCTGATGCTAGCAAAGATTGAGGGCAGAAGAGGGAGTTGGAGGATGAGATGGCTGGAGGCATCGCCGATGCAATGGACATGAACTTGGGCAAACTCTGGGAGATGGTGAGAGACAGGGAGGCCTGGTGTGCTGCAGACCATGGGCTCACGAAGAGTCAGACACGAGTGGGTGACTGAGCAACAACAGCAACTTCATATACATCGGAGCTTTAGTACCATGATCTTTTCCTACCACGTGTTCTGGGTGTCCTCCTGTCTCAAGGCTGACATCCACCTACAGCTCTCTGGCTCTGCTTCTGGGACAACTTGGCAAAGAGACTTTAGTCTTTTACTCATTATTATGCAGTTGCTAACTAACTTGCTTTTCCTGCAAAGTAACCATTGATGCTGTGTAGAGCTGTTCATGAAGCAACCTTCAATTATCGGTGAGAACTATAAAGGGGCGTGTCATAATGAACACTGAAATAATAAAAATGATGGCAACTGTTTCCATGTTTTGTCTTTCTCTTATGTACTAGGGGTTGTGCTTTAAAAACGCTATCTGCTTTGATGCTTGCAAAACTTCTGTAATAAACGTTATTCTCCATATTATACAGATTTTTTTTAAAAAAATGAGTACTCAGAAAAGCTGAGCAAATTTCCTGATGTTGTGCAATTACTAGGCAAGAAACGGGGAGCTGAACAAAGTAGGGTAGGGCAGTCCAGAGTCAGTGCTTCCTTCACTCCAGCTTACTGGTTCTTTTGATAGCAACACATGCATGACATATTAACTACAGTGTTATTTGTCCACCAAGATTCACTCTGATTGAAAAATTACTTGACTTAAATTGCCTCTCACATTTCATCCATGGTGGAATCAAGTTGTCAAGAGTATGAGAAGAGGCAACAGAAGCTGGGGTAACCCACCACCTCAAGTGTTGTAGAGATGGATAATTTTATTATTATTATTGATAGTGAAAGGTTGTTGCTGAACCACAAGAAGATGCCGGGATCCTTGGCCTCTAGAGGAGAATTCAATCCAGGGCCAGAGACGAGGCTTGATCACTCAGAGCTTTTGTGCAATAAAGGTTTATTAAAGTATAAAGAAGATAGAGAAAGCTTCTGACATAGGCATCAGAAGAGGGCAGAAAGAGTACCTCCCTGCTAGTCTTCAGCTGAATGTTATGTAGTCACTAGCAGTCTGTTAATGAAAGAAAGGAAAGTCTTAAAACTCAGAATGGCGCCAGGCCCTCGTCCATAAGATGTATTTGGGGATAATATTGGCACCAGATGGGTCCTGCCGGGCCATAATGATTGACTTAAATCTTGGAGAAGGGCAGATTACCATACAAATAGTTTTGTTTACATAGATTAGGGGAACAATGTCTGAGTGTAACACAATGGTTTGTCAAGTCAGTTCTGAGCCATTAGGCTGAATCCACTTGAAGACAGAGTCTGAGGTAAATGCATAGCACATTAACATCGCATACGACAGACATTTCCACAAGAAAAATGCCTTGCTTAACTCAAGGTTTGAGAATCTTTAACTTCAGGTGAAACCAGGTGTCGTTATGCAAAAGTGAAAGCGAAGTCGCTCAGTCGTGTCCGACTCTGTGACCCCATGGACTGCGGCCCACCAGGCTCCTCTGTCCATGGGATTCTCCAGGCAAGAGTGCTGGAGTGGGCTGCCATTTCTTTCTCCAGTGCATGAAAGGGAAAAGTGAAAGTCAAGTCTCTCAGTCATGTCCGACTCTTAGTGACTCCATGGACTGCAGCCCACCAGGCTCCTCTGTCCATGGGATTCTCCAGGCAAGAGGACTGGAGTGGGGTGCCATTTCTTTCTCCAGGAGATCTTCCCAACTCAGGAATCGAACCCCAGTCTGCCACATTGCGGGCCGGCGCTTTACCATCTGAGCCACCAGGGAAGCTCACAGTATTTTAAGAGAAACCTCCTTTTAAATTTGTATACAGAAGGAAAATAATATCGCTAGTTTGTTTCCTCCTGCCGCTTGAGACAGATAAAAATGTCTGACATTTGCAGACTATTTCCTCCATTTGGAGACCCCTGGCCTTCCTGCCTGTTACCCTCTCAATAGCTACCAACAGGAAGCCAAGGTAAAAACTAATTCTTTGGGGAGTGTAACTGGGGCGTATCATTCTCCTTAGAGGAGTCATGATCCAAAAGCATTTTAAAATTTATTAGATGTGTACCGTTTCCATGTCTACCTTGCCCATTCCATGTGATTCAAGGGAAAGTGCTATTTGGTGGGGAAAGGAGCCCATTTCATGAGAACAGAAAACTGTAATGCTTCTAAGCTAGTGTTTGAGTCACATAAAACTGTAGTCAGGCCTGATTTTTTTACCTATTTCCTCCATTTGGAGACCCCTGGCCTTCCTGCCTGTTACCCTCAATAGCTACCAACAGGAAGCCAAGTTAAAAACTAATTCTTTGGGGAGTGTAACTGGGGCGTGTCATTCTCCTTGGAGGAGTCATGATCCAAAACCATTTTAGAATTTATTAGATGTGTACCGTTTCCATGTCTACCTTGCCCATTCCATGTGATTCAAGGGAAAGTGCTATTTGGTGGGGAAAGGAGCCCATTTCATGAGAACAGAAAACTGTAATGCTTCTAAGCTAGTGTTTGAGTCACATAAAACTGTAGTCAGGCCTGATTTTTTTGTCTTTACATATGCAAAGATTAAATAGTGTGATAATCATTTTTTAAAAATAAAACCATTTGCCTGATCAACCATTTTCATAGAATTTGCTATTAGAAGTTCAATTTGATGTTAATCCTCTTGGATTATTTAAGGAGGGGCAAATCTATATTTATTGCCTCCTGAAAGACCCTCCCTTTGCATCAGCAGAGCCATAAATCTGCCAAAAGGCCAGGGCATGTGATATGCATGAAGGCCATTAAGCCTTGGCATTGCCAACGCGCTGCAATTTCACCCTGAGTTAGGCAAAGTGTGGCCTTGAAGGCCTTTGCAAACCGTTTAGAACACACTTCCATGACACGACTGAGCGTCCCCTTTCACTTTTCACTTTCATGCATTAGAGAAGGAAACGGCAACCCACTCCAGCGTTCTTGCCTGGAGAATCCCAGGGACAGGGAAGCCTGGTGGACTTCTATGGGGTCGCACAGAGTCAGACATGACTGAAGCAACTTAGCAGCAGCAGCAGCACATACTTTTGTGCTTAAAAAAAAAAATTAAAATCACAAACTATATATTATTTTTACTTTTATGTGTATGTTATTATTTTTATGTGCATAAAATCAAAAGAAGTGTGTTTTGTCTTTTTTTTTTTCTTAACTTGGTGCGCTCATTCTTTCTCTTGCTTCCTTTCTATATCCTGTTGAATTGCAAACTTCAAACAGACTTATTAACTGTTTACACATATGTCCTCATTTAGTTATACCAGGCTATCCGGTGTTTGGCTTATGATATTTGAAAATTCACAAGGGTGGGGAGCACTGACAAAGAGGGTTCTTTTTAACTTAACATCCTTTCTTGTTAGAATGACACTTAAGTCAGACACTTTTTTCTGGTCTGTTCTTCCTGCGTGTATATAAAAGACCTTGCAGAAATTAATTCATCAGAGAGGCAGTCTAAAAATTTATGTATTCTATTCAACAGAAATCATTGAAGGTAACAAATTAAATTTCCCTAACTTAAGAGAAATTTTTCTTCCTACAACTGTAAAAAAGTCAAAATATTTGGAGGCCAGGATTATGTACAGTAAAATTTAAATAAAAGGCTGTGCTTGCTATTAGGTATATCCACTTTTAGCAGAAAGATTATCTCCTATAGTCTACAGTCTTTGATTTCTGCCTAGCATTTTCTCCCAAGTTTAGCCAGGAAGTTCGGCAGTATTTACAGATTTACAGAACTTGCAGTTATAATTTTATTTTGATAGTTCATATCAGTCAGTTCAGTCCAGTCGCTCAGTCGTGTCCGACTCTTTGCGACCCCATGAACCGCAGCACGCCAGGCCTCCCTGTCCATCACCAACTCCCGGAGTTCACTCAGACTCACGCCCATTGAGTCCGTGATGCCATCCAGCCATCTCATCTTCGGTAATTAAAACACTGATACTAACCTCTCTGAAACATTATTTCCAATAATACTATGTGCCCACTATGCAGTCTCCTGCACTAGTATAACTTCATAAACACGTGGATACTTTTTGCAGACTTATTGAGACGTAATTGACATATAAAAGGTGTAATGTTTAAAACGTAGCTTTACAAGATGTAAACTGTATTTGCCCCATGAAACCCTATGATTGTAAATATTAGTGTAGCTGTTCTCATGTGCTTAGTTGCTCGTCATGTCCGACTCTTTGCACCACTGTGGACTGCAGCCCAGCAGGCTCCTCTGTCCATGAGGATTCTCCAGGCCAGAAGACTGGAGTGGGTTGCCATGCCCTCCTCCAGGGGAATCTTCCCAACCCCAGGATCTAACCCAGGTCTCCCACACTGAAGGCAGATTCTTTACTATCTGAGCCACCAGGGAAGCCCAGCTGTGTTCATAATTACATGAATTGTTAAATCAAAGTCCATTTTTAAAAGAGAACATTCCTTCAGTGGAATTGCAGTTTAGGTGTTAACTCTTAGTTTGGTTTCTTTTCTTTATCCAGTGTAAAGACTCAAGGTATTGAGTGGTAGATGTGTTAGGATTAACTTCATAGTAATACTAAATGGATTTTTAAATAATTTTTAAAAAATGGATTCTGAATGGCCAATATCTTTAAGAAATTTTTTTGAACTTAACATTTTCTTAATGTTCTTTTATTATTTAATGGGATATGTTTGCAGCCTAAGTTTTGCAGGACCTATTTTTCTAAATGCTCCAGTAAGTGTATTGACTGAACATTATCCTTTCTTTATCCAGTGTAAATACTCAAGGTATTGAGTGGTAGATGTGTTTAGGATTAACTTCATAGTAATACTAAATGGATTTTTTAATAATTTTTAAAAATGGATTCTGAATGGCCAATATCTTTAAGAAATTATTTTGAACTTAACATTTTCTTAACGTTCTTTTATTATTTAATGGGATATGTTTGCAGCCTAAGTTTTGCAGGACCTATTTTTCTAAATGCTCCAGTAAGTGTATTGACTGAACATTCTCATCGTTAATATTCACTTGACCTGATTACCACATACGTAAATTCCAAAGCAAAATCAGATTATTTTAACAATTAGCTCTCATTTTAAAATGACAAAATGATTTATGACTCCCAAGGTGTACTTTCTTTTCATGTTAGTCTGTACCCTAGTTAAACATTTACACACACACGCAAGTGAGTGTCCCCAGAAACTCTGTCCTTTATCGGTCCCAGCTGTCCAGAAGGGGTCTCTCTGCGTTGCCACTGGCCTGCAAAGTCTGATAGCAGTCAGATCTCACTGTAAGGTTGTGACGTGGCCTCACGCAGGCTTTATGTTAAATAACACACTGTCTACTTCTGCGTCCTCGTGACACCACAAAAGGGAAGAGCAGATGGCAACTCTTCTCACACTTTCTCAGAGTTCTAAAGTGAGTTCTTTTTCTTGGAATGTCAATGTCTGGACGCTTGGTTTTCTGAGCCTCAGAAAATTCATCTGTTTCTCAGCTGTAAAAATGTGTTCTTTATGCCAAACTGATACTGATTTTTAAAATATCTTGGTTTTTCTTCTGGTACTAATTCCTTAAAAAAAAAAAAAGTGTGTATGTTTCTTTGGGCTTCTGACCTCTAGATAAGGTGAGGGGCCGAAGCAGTACTACCTCAATGTTGACTCCACCACGGTGTTAATTTGAACGCGCGTGGCTCACGTTGGGGAGACCTTCCAGAGTCATTGTTCGCCAGCAGTGGTGAAGTTCTCAGGAGTTGGGTGAGGTCTTGCATCCTAAAAATCGACTTTAGATGCTAAGTCTCTTGACGGTAATCTATTTTTGCATCTTCACTGAGCTGGCACAGTCCCCACATGTAGCCAGTGTTAACAACTGAGTCTCTCTTGGCTGGGAGGAGAGGTAAGCCCCATGTCAGGCTGGAGGCAGCAGTAAGTGAGTGTAAGACGAATGTAGCTCAGTGCGATTTTGAAAATGAATTTCTGGTTCCACAGTTTATTTGATACACATTAAAGTGGCGACTTTTAAAGGTGATACACTACTGCCCAGACCCCTGGAATGTGAATGCTGAATGTTATCGCTACACTGTGGGTTAATTGTGGACTTTGTTTGGTTTCAGGACAGCCACTGAAGCAGTTTCACAGACTCAGTGGACATCATTACTTCTACCGTCCAGCGAAGGACACCTTGGAATGAATTCTTGCTACAGTAAGAAACACTAAAATATGAACTACAGAGAAAATGAGTTTTTAACATATGTTTTATATCCCTCTGGCATTCTAGGTGAAGTCCTGTGGGAAAAGATGGAATGGTCAAAACACTGGCAGAGATTCATGTCATCCTTGAGATTCTGGAAAAATCTAAGAAAGGATAAGGAAAAGAAAAGCATCTAGTTGTGTCTTGAAGTGAAGTGAAGTTACTCAGTTGTGTCTGACTCTTTGTGACCCCACGGACTATAGCCTACCAGGCTCCTCTGTCCATGGGATTTTCCAGGCAATAGTACTGGAGTGGGTTGCCATTTCCTTCTCCAGGGGATCTTTCCGACCCAGGGATCGAACCCAGGTCTCCTGCATTGCAGACAGACCCTTTACCCTCTGAGCCATGTTGTGTCTTAGTGATACAGAAAAGATGGATTCTTTCACCTCAATCTTTATTGAAAATCTTTTAAAATATATCAACCTATATCTCTACTGCAATAAATACATTATGTTAATATGCAATTGAATACTGTTAAATATTACCTTAAAAATCTAGAATCATTTGTTCCTTGGACCATGGTTTTACATAGTTGTTGAATTCCTTAAACATAATTAATAATATTCTAGTGGTTAGAGGTACAAGAATACAGAAATATAGTCCTATATACAAGTTTGGGAAATAAAACATATAGACAAGGTACGGCATTTAAGTATCAGCAGATTAACTTTCACCAAATATAAGATACCATTGACTATGATATACATGATTGCTTTTATAACATTGAAAGGAGAATAGTCAATTATATTTGCAACATGTCTCTGATTTGAGAGATGTTAAAATACGAAAAGTGTGCATCTCAGAATAAACAGCACACGGCATGTTTGACATAACAGAGAGGATAAACTGTAGTCAGTACCAGTTGGCAGCAGAGATGATAATGCACGTGAGTGGTGGGTAGGACTCCATGGGAAGGACACGCGAAGTATGATCAGGAAGAGGAGAGAGTAGGTGTGCTACGTCAGGAGCAAGAGAACACGGCAAAGAAAACTAATAAAACATATAGACAAGGTACGGCATTTAAGTATCAGCAGATTAACTTTCACCAAATATAAGATACCATTGACTATGATATACATGATTGCTTTTATAACATTGAAAGGAGAATAGTCAATTATATTTGCAACATGTCTCTGATTTGAGAGATGTTAAAATACGAAAAGTGTGCATCTCAGAATAAACAGCACACGGCATGTTTGACATAACAGAGAGGATAAACTGTAGTCAGTACCAGTTGGCAGCAGAGATGATAATGCACGTGAGTGGTGGGTAGGACTCCATGGGAAGGACACGCGAAGTATGATCAGGAAGAGGAGAGAGTAGGTGTGCTACGTCAGGAGCAAGAGAACACGGCAAAGAAAACTGCATCTGTTAGATGATATATGTGCTTGTTGTTGTTCAGTTGCTCAATCGTGTCTGACTCTTTGCAACCCCATGTTCTGCAGCACGCCAGGCCTCCCTGTCCATCACCAACTCCCAGAGTTTATCCAAACTCATGTCCATCAATTCAGTGATGCCATCCAACCATCTCATCCTCTGTCGTCTCCTTCCCCTCCTGCCTCTAATCTTTCCCAGCAGCAGGGTCTTTTCCAATGAGTCAGCTCTTTGCATCAGGTGGCCAAAATATTGGAGCTTCAGCTTCAGTTATCAGTCCTTCCAATGAATATTCAGGACTGATCTCCTTTAGGATGGACTGGTTTAATCTT
Source organism: Aepyceros melampus (assembly GCA_006408695.1). NCBI lineage: Eukaryota > Metazoa > Chordata > Mammalia > Artiodactyla > Bovidae > Aepyceros > Aepyceros melampus. The sequence goes on along the minus strand of SJXQ01001583.1, from coordinate 31,728 downwards.
CTTGCCATATGTGCTAGACCCAGGATATATCTTGAAATACAAATTCTAGTATGTATCTTCTGGTGTTTATAGAAATAAAACAAATTTTAGATTTTGGAACCTAGATTTTAGAACTTTAAATTATCAGAATCTAAGTGAGTGGTGGGTAGGACTCCATGGGAAGGACACGCGAAGTATGATCAGGAAGAGGAGAGAGTAGGTGTGCTACGTCAGGAGCAAGAGAACACGGCAAAGAAAACTGCATCTGTTAGATGATATATGTGCTTGTTGTTGTTCAGTTGCTCAGTCGTGTCTGACTCTTTGCAACCCCATGTTCTGCAGCACGCCAGGCCTCCCTGTCCATCACCAACTCCCAGAGTTTATCCAAACTCATGTCCATCAATTCAGTGATGCCATCCAACCATCTCATCCTCTGTCGTCTCCTTCCCCTCCTGCCTCTAATCTTTCCCAGCAGCAGGGTCTTTTCCAATGAGTCAGCTCTTTGCATCAGGTGGCCAAAATATTGGAGCTTCAGCTTCAGTTATCAGTCCTTCCAATGAATATTCAGGACTGATCTCCTTTAGGATGGACTGGTTTAATCTTCTTGCCATATGTGCTAGACCCAGGATATATCTTGAAATACAAATTCTAGTATGTATCTTCTGGTGTGTATAGAAATAAAACAAATTTTAGATTTTGGAACCTAGATTTTAGAACTTTAAATTATCAGAATCTAAAGCTCTGTCATTATGATAACACTTGTACATCCAAGAAAACTGAGCCCATGTGAACAGACATAGTTAAAGTCAACAGGTGTAGTAAATGGTGAAGGGACAATGAGGGCTCGGCTCTCCCACCTCATAGAGCAATGACCCTGGTCAGCACCGAGGTGCCGAGGGCTTCAGTGAGCAAAAATCTTAGTTTACCTTCTGTGTCCACATCGCAAGATAGAAAACCAGGCACCTTCATTTTCAAAAATGTTTATCCAGGATCTCCTGACATGTTTTTAGTTGATGCTTATGTTCTAATACATGTAATTTTTAGACACTGCTGCTGCTGCTAAGTCGCTTCAGTCGTGTCCGACTCTGTGCAACCCCATAGATGGCAGCCCACCAGGCTCCCCTGTCCCTGGGATTCTTCAGGCAAGAGCACTGGAGTGGGTTGCCATTTCCTTCTCCAGTGCATGAAAGTGAAAAGTGAAGTGTCCGACTCTTAGCAACCCCATGGACTGCAGCCTACCAGGCTCCTCCGTCCATGAGATTCTCCAGGCAAGAACACTGGAGTGGGTTGCCATTTCCTTCTCCAGTGCATGAAAGTGAAAGGGAAGTCACTCAGTCGTGCCCGACTCTTGGCAACCCCACGGACTGCAGCCCACCAGACTTCTCCATCCATGGGATTTTCCAGGCAAGAGTACTGGAGCGGGGTGCCATCGCCTTCTCTGGTTTTAGACGCTACTGGTTACTAAAATATTTCTAGTGGAAAATGCTAGAGGCAACAATCGTCAAATGAACTGGGCATCAAGAGAAATTATTGAAGAAAATATGGGCAGTTGTGACCTTCATTGACTTGTAAAGTCCTTGAATACATGCAAAATGCTTCCAACAGTGCCTAGCTGCTAATATATGTTAGTTGTTATTATACTTTTCTGATCAGAAAATAAATGGAATTACATAGAATTTGGATGAATATTGCCTAAGTAGTCAAGATTAGCCATATATCCATATGCTATTTAAATATCTGAAGGATGAAAAGATATATGTAATACACAATAAAATATAAAAATTAAATGTGATATAATTATAATTAAAATACATAATTTAAAAGAATTTTGGACGATTCTGGATAATGCAAGAAGTGGGTTTTGTTCATGTCAGTACATGAACAGCAAAAACAAAAATGGAAAGCCAAGAGGTGTCCTGTGTTCTGCTTTCATCAGTGCAATTTTAACCTTAACTCGTCTGTTTACAACATGCAGTCACTTTGGGGGATGTGCTAAAGGATGAAAAGATATATGTAATATACAATAAAATATAAAAATTAAATGTGATATAATTATAATTAAAATACATAATTTAAAAGAATTTTGGACCATTCTGGATAATGCAAGAAGTGGGTTTTTTTCATGTCAGTACACGAACAGCAAAAATAAAAATGGAAAGCCAAGAGGTGTCCTGTGTTCTGCTTTCATCAGTGCGATTTTAACCTTAACTCGTCTGTTTACAACATGCAGTCACTTTGGGGGATGTGCTAGGAGGCTGGAAATAAAGTTCCTAAAAGGGCATATTTCTTCAGTGTCCTGAATGTGATCTAAAATATAAAGCTCTAAAGGAATGTTTGTGATTAACATTCTGTTCAAATCAAGTATTCAATATAACTGTATTAATTTAATCCCTTGAGGGCATTTGGAAAGATTTAAGGCACTTGGAAGTGTTGGAAATAAGCAATACAAGCATAATTTAAACATTTGGGTTGTTCCATGATAATATATATTCTGCACATGTACATATTTAAACACTCAGCCTTTCCTCTGTCTTTGGAATTCTCTGGGCAAGAATACTGGAGTGGTAGCCATTTCTTTCTCCAGGGTATCGTCCCGACCCAAGTATCAAACCTGGGTCTCCTGCATTGCCCTCTGAGCCACCAGGGAAGTCCTTTATCAATTGCTATCTCCTTCACTAAAAATAACTTAGGCTTTTATTTAAAAGAAAGGAATTATAAATATTTAGAATAAATACTTCTAGCACTTCACTGAACCTCTATAGCTATCGAAAACTATATTTCTCATCAGGGCCTGTGTCTTATTATAGTTTAGCTGGACTCTGGTATATTGTCACATTTGACATGTTTTCCAGAATCAAGAACCTAGGAAGAAATTTCACATCTGGGGTTACATTAGAAAAGAGAAAATCATTCAGACATCCAGGATACAAAGCAAAAAAGTAAATTTAAGTGAATGTGTGATGGGATAAATAGACCTAGTTCTTATCCTGGTGAAATTGTAATAAGCCTTTTATAGATGTTTCCAGGCTTCTCAGGTGGCTCAGCGGTAAAGAACCCACCTGCCAATGCAGGAGACACAGAGACGTGGGTCCAATCCCTGGCTTGGGAAGATTCCCTGGAGGAGAGCAAGACTGAAGCGACTTAGCGTGCACTCATGCAGTATAGATATGTACACGGATATTTAACCCAATAATAATTATTATTAACAATAATTACTTTAGCTCTATTTGTTGAGTTTTTACTACAGTCAGGAGCAGTGTTGATACTTTAATGCACCAGTGATTTGTTAAAACATCTTTGAATAACTATATTTATTCCTATTTACAGATGAAGAAATTAAGTTCAGGGAAGTCTAGTTGTTCAACAAGGTCACACAGTGATTTGTGACCGAGTGAACTCTGAAGTTGATCATTAAGTTTACTGTGGATGAAAATGTTAGGTATCCTGTTAGGGATATGAACAAAATGCTGCAGGAACAAGGGACCCACTTGCCGTCCCTGTGAGAGTGGGTGGGTGTGTCAAAGAAAATTTACAGAGAAGAGGACATTTGAACTGGAAGACCAGAGAAATGTGTTTCTGGAGAGAGGGACCAGCGAGTGTAACAGGCTGGAGGTCTGAGAGATTCTGGACGAACTGTATGTGTAGATTACAGAGAGGGCTTGGGGAGTGTGAGGTTAGATGGTAACATTGTAGAATGAAGCCAGACTTCAAAGGACCCGAGAGACCCTGTCAAGATGTTGGGCTTTATCCTGCATACAAAAGAAAGCATATTTACCACTTGCTTAGGATGATAAGCTGGGTAGACTTGTGTACAGACCACCTGAAAGCATGAATTAAATAATGATCTGGGATGGTGGAAGAAGCACCTAATTCAAGAATCATTTCAACTGGGTGAATATTGGTGACAAAGTGAATATGGAGATTGAGGAAGAGAGAGTTAAGAAAATCATAAGAGCATATCATAGGGTTTAACTATGTAAACCCTATGATTTACGAAGTATTAGGGCATGACTAGACAAGCATCATAGGGTTACTTATTAGATTCCTGACAGTAGTGTAGACAGGTTTGTCTTGGGGTCACCTGGTTTTCCCCTATGAATTCTGGTTGGCAGCATATATCTTCTTGTTTCCATCTGGTAGGGTTAAGTTTCTAAATCTGCATGTCAATTTTAAGTCTATACATCTAATTCTGAGCAGTTTGAATAATTAAGGAGGCATGCCTATGTAGGACATTTTAGTAAAATAGTTTTGTTAATGAGCAAATGTATGATGGTTTAATTTTTGCCTCACTGTGTAAAAGCAGTGGCCCAAGAAATACAGTTTCTCAAGGGTCCCTGATTCCGTGTGGCTGTCCCGAGGTGCTCAGCGACAGGAAGTCTGTGGTTTCACCACCTCGGTCGCTGCTGAGCCAGCCTTCTCTCCTCTCTGGTTCCCACGCCGCCCTCCAGCCATGGTCTCTCTGGTCCTAAGAGGGCTGCTATCGCTCCCTTTGGCCCCCAGACTGGACCAACTGTTGAGACAACAGGAACTTGGTTTGGGATAAGCAGAAGAGATAAGATCAAAGCCTCAACACAGCAGAGTAAGAAACAGCATGCCCTGTGAGACCTTGGAGGCCAGCACACCGGCCTTGTGTTTAGAAAGCCTTCGGGGCCTCACAAGGGAGATGTGGGGACAGAAAGACTAGATGAGATGTTCAATTTTCTCCGTATTGTTAAGTTTTAGGAGAACTCAGTTACGTATCTTGGCGTCTTTTTTTTTTTGTTCTTAGAGTTGCTTTCCAAATCAGATCTTGTTGAAATCAGGTTGAAATGTCCTCTTTGCTTCATAAGGACATGCTCAATTGAATTTTAAAACAATGTAATAGATAGCTAAAACTCTAATAATTTAAAGTGTCCACTTTAGAAAAGAAGAATAATCAAAGTCATACATAGGCTTGAGGTTTTTGTAGATCTGCCATTCTTGCTTGAGGTCAAGACCAAAATTTTTATTTATTTAAATTTAATTTTACACTGGAATATATTGATCTACAATGTTTTGTTAGTTTCAAGAGTACAGTCAAGTGATTCAGTTATACATATACATATAAAACATATATCCGTTCTTTTCCAGATTCTTTTCCCACATAGGTTATTATAGAATTTTGAATAGAGTTCCCCGTGCTAAACTCTAAAAGTCATTCCTTTTCTATTAACATTTCGCTCAGCAGAATTCTCAGAGCTGCTAATTCTTTTGCTGAATTTTCTGACTTTTCTTTTTCAAGATGCAGTAATAAATGAACAAATTATTATAAAGTGTTTCATATAATATAGAATTACATGATCTTTTTGCTAGTCTACATCTTATAAAGGAAATATGTTGATGCAAGTATATTAGTATAGTCACATGAGCTTCAATATTAGCCAAACAACTAGGAATCGCTGTGATTTGTTTTCATTGAGTAGTATCTTAACACTCAGTGGTTCTTAGGAGAGAGTTGTGGGTATATTTTAAGCCACTTCAGTGGCGTCCAACTTTTTGCAACCCTATGGAACATAGCCCACTAGGCTCCTCTGTCCATGGGATTCTCCAGGGAAGAATACTGGAGTGGGCTGCCGTGCCCTCCTCTAGATCTTTCCCACCTGGGATCAAACCCGCATCTCTTAAGTTTCCTGCATTGGCAGGTGGGTTGTTTTTTTTTTTTTTTTAACTACTAGTGCCACCTGGTAAGCCAAGAGAGAGTCAGCCTAATTTTGCTGCTGCTGCTAAGTCACTTCAGTCGTGTCCGACTCTGTGCGACCCCACAGATGGCAGCCCACCAGGCTCCACCACCCCTGGGATTCTCCAGGCAAGAACACTGGAGTGGGTTGCCATTTCCTTCTCCAATGCATGAAAGTGAAAAGTGAAAGTGAAGTCGCTCAGTCCTGTCTGACTCTTCGAGACCCCATGGACTGCAGCCTACCAGGCTCCTCCATCCATGGGATTTTCCAGGCAAGAGTACTGGAGTGGGGTGCCATTGCCTTCTCCGCAGCCTAATTCTAATATTTATTAAAACTTTATTTATGCACTCTTCATTTTTTAATGAAAATTGGTATCTGGGAACTTCTGAACTACGTAACTCAAGATCTTTTGTTTATTTATGTGAAAAAAAAAAGAGCTTTTCTAAAACCCACAGGAAGTTTGAATTGATTCTTGAGCTTAATATTTCTGTCAAAATGTTTCTGGAGGCCAGACATAAATGTTCAGATTCTGAGAAGTTTCTTAGTGTCCAAAGAGTGAGTTTGAAAAAGCACCACACACAGAAATAATGACTTTTCCATGAAAATCCTGAATCCCTAGGAGAGAAAGGAGGCTCCAAGACCCTTTAGCCTGGCATCTTAGGGGATATAGACTTTTCCCAAGGGCATGACACATCTTTGTAAAGTTTTCATGGTTCTTCTCTAGCTCCTCAAAGGAGTCCTTGGCAAACAAATGGTTAAACACCCCAGGTCTAAGACCTCCCACTGTCTAAATGTAATCAATCTTATTTTTACCATTAGCTAAGCATCCAGTTAAACAACAAACACTGGTTCGTCCCCAGAGTGACCTATGCTTATTTTTACATACAGAAAGTTGTAACCACAAAGGCCACACGTCTTTTTTGGGGGAGTGAGTTTTGCTGTAACATCATTCCTTAACCTCCAGGCTGTGGGATTTCTTTGATTCTCACATGCTCGAGTTAGTACAGTTGACTGTGTGAACTAGGAAGCCCCCGACCCTGACTCACTAACCACCTTCCTGGGTTAATCTGGTCCCCTCACAGCGCCTGCCACGAGATTGTAGGCCACACTCAGGGTGAATCAGAAAAGCTAAAACTGGTTGGGGGAAAAAATAGATTAATGGTCATAGTTTATTCTTGAAATGTGTTTATTAGCTTGATCCAGTTAAATGTTAAATGAAGAAAGCATATCTAACTAGTGTTTTACTAAATTGCTATTTTTTTATTAAATTATTTTTACCTTATTTTGTCTCTCACAGAAATAACATTCCTTGGACAACACTTTGGAAGATGTTACTGAAGGAAGAAATCAAGAATTACAGTTTCATCACAATTGTTATATTCAATAACAGATAGTCTTGGATACATGTAAGGTGCCTGTGGACTAGTTTTACTTTTAATCTTCATTGCAGCAGATCAGTGCCTTCACAGCTTTACTAGAAAACAGGGTCTTTTAAAAGGAAAAGTTTGATTAGGGTCAAACTTCCCTAAAGAAACTGAATTAACAGAACTTTTATTGCGCTCTCATCATGTACAAGGTGCTAGAAATTAGGCAAAGATAAGAAAAAGACAATTTTGGTTTTCAGAGCCAACATTTTGTGGAGAAGTTCACAGACTTGTGTATTTTATGTACCTAATATGGTGTGCTGCGACTCATGGGGTCGCGAAGAGACAGACACGACTGAGCGACTGAACTGAACTGAACTGAACTAATACGGTTACATTAGTTATTTTGGTGAAGTACAGAGAAGGAAAAGCAAAACTGAGGGG
>SJXQ01001583.1:4929-15140 GCA_006408695.1 Aepyceros melampus | reverse complement strand
ACCCTCATTGAGACAAGGCTTTCTTTTTTGCATACTCTCCTGTTACAAAAGTCTCAGGTGGTTTACACTATCTTCTGGCCAAGAGGCCTATTAACATTTCTATGGCTCTCTTCTGATGAAGTTTTTGTTAACCAGAAGACTTATTTGTGTTAATCTTTCCAAAGTCTGAATGCCACTCTCAGAAAACATTAAATAAGAATACAGCAGTTTGTAATAAAAGGAAGTACAGTGATTTGTAGCAAAGGAAAAGTAATTTACTCAAAAGTTCAGTATTGCTAATATCAAAACTACTACATATCCCTTTTTCCATATCCCATTTATATAGATTACATCTTCCCGGGTGCCTGAGAGATAAGAAATGAGGAGGTCTGGCAGCAATCATTGAGTCAACCGTGAAATCCTGTCACCAATATAAATTTGAAAAGACTCTGAAACGTTAAGATACTTTGAGGCTTTTGTGCCTTCCACATTTGGGAGGTTGTGAGCAATTCACAAGCTTGCAGAAAATTAGGGGAACCTGTCAGGCAGGCTAGAGCATTATCAAAGGGGGGTTGGGCTGAAATGGGAAAACAGACAAATTCTTATTTTGGGGGGCACATGTTCAGGAAAAACCAGGGAGAAACCCGATGACTCAAATTGCCCTGCCATCTGAGTTTGCCACGTGACCCTGTCACGGGTGGGATTCCTCACGCTGGCTCCCGACACCCAAGGAGCTCAAAGACCCCAGCTGACTCAGCCCATCCAACGATATGGGGCCTACCCAGGAGAGGACTGGCAGATGGACTTCACCCAGATGCTAGTTTCTCAAGGGTATAAATACCTATTAGTCATGATAGATACATTCACAGGATGGATTGAAAGCTTTCCCACCCGGACTGAGAAGGCTGAGGAGGTGGTTAAAAAAAAAACAACTTCTCCATGAAATCATTCCAAGATTTGGTCTGCCCAGGTCATTATACAGTGACAATGGGACATCATTTACTTCTAAGGTCACCCAAGGGGTCTCTAAAGCATTGGGCATTACTTCTTATCTCCATTGTGCCTGGAGGCCTCAGTCTTCAGGAAAAGTAGAAAGAGCCAACCAATTATTAAAATCAGCAATAGAAAAGATATAACCCAGGAGACCTCCCTGGGATGGAAGGAGGCTTTACCAATAGCTCTCCTCTGTAACCGTATTGCCCCTAATGAACAGGTTCATCTTAGTCCTTATGAGATGCTACATGGGAGACCTTTTGTTTATGTCAATGACCTCTTCCTAGATCCAGAGGCTCAGACCCTCCAGTCTTATACCATGGCCATTTGTCAATTCCAACAGGATATACACTTGTGGGGTGTGAACCAGGACCCAAAAGAGTCTAAGCAGTCATCACTATAGGCTCCAGGGATACAAGTCCTAATTAAAGTCTGGAAAGATGGGTCCCCAAAGGCTCAACTCCAGCCCACATGGAAGGGGCCCTACCCTGTAATACTTTCTACCCCCACAGCAGTCAAGGTACCGGGACATGACTCCTGGATTCACTACTCACGAGTCAAGCCATGGAAGAAAACAGAAGAGGACACTCAATACACTCATGAGCCCCTGGGAGATCTCAGATACCTATTCAGGACTACCAATGAGTGCCATTCTAATGAACACCCCCAAAATCAAATTCTGGGGATAAGATTTCTCAGGACAGCTCTAAAGAGCCAACACAGCTTGGCAGGGGTTGTACTCCAAAACAGACAGGAGATAGATCTTCTGATCCCTGAACAAGGAGGGACTTGAGCCATCTTGGCGATGGGAATTTGGCGTTGGCTAATGCCCCTACTAGCCCTTGTTAAGCTGTATTGATGCTGCTTATGATTGCTCCATGTATTATTACTTTCTAAGCCATTTTGTGTCTGCCCAGGTCAACAAGCTACAACAGGCAGTGTCAGTTCAACAAGTATATATAAAACTACAGCTGACTGTGGAAAATATCACTCACCCTTAGATGGACACTGCTGTAAGGACTCTGAGGTCTGAGACTAGCAAAACGGGGAGGCCCAATGCCCCTCCCCATCCCAGTTCAGCAGGGAGCACACCCCTATTCCCAAAGAATTGGGCCCCTCATCTCTTGAAGGGGGAATGGTAGGTAGGTAGAATAAGAAATAGGAGTCCAAAATGGCAGTGGCTAAAAGACAAGGAAGGGGAAAGCCCGTGAAAATAGAACAAAGGAAAGTCCAAGGACTGGAGTGAGGACCTCAGGTAGAACAAACAGCATTCCTGGCTGGCCCAATTCACATAGGGAGGCCCAGAGGGAGAAAAAACAGGAGGATAAAAAGAGGAGACACTGGGCTGGGGGTCCCTCTCTCTTGGACGCTCTCTCTCTCTCTCTCTCCCTCTCTCTTCTCTTTGCGTCTTTCGGGTCCACATGCCCTCAAACCTCGAGGATGTGTTTTCCTTTATTTTCTAAATAAGACTCATCTGTCCAAGAACTACAACACGGACTGTCCTAGAGCTGTGATGCGCCAAGGGCTTTAACATCTGTTGCTTCAAATCTTTATTTTGAAGAAACAGAACTGAGGATATTATGCTCCCCTGACACTCCTTTTGGAAACCCCTGCCCTGTTACCCTCTCAATGTGTATATGCCTAATACTAGAGCATCAAAGTAGGTGAAGAAATAGATGGGTCTGTTAGTACAGCCAGAACTTCTAACTCTAGGTGAGACACCCTTTTATTAACAATTTCAGGTCCTGTAGGCAGAAAGTCAGTAAGAACATTGTTGAACTGAGCGGCACTATCAAACAGCTGGATCTAACGGACATTTCTAGGGCACTTCATAGAACAGCAGCAGAATACACTTTTTTCTCAAACTCACAGAGAAAGAACATTCAATGAAATGGATCATATTCTGTGTCATAAAACACAGCTTCACAAATTAAAAGAGTAAAGATTATACAAACAGAAGCATTTATTGAGAACCCCCTGGCAGTCCAGGGGTTAGGTAGGACTCTGCATTTTCACTTCTGTAGTCTGCGTTCAAATCCCTGTTCAAGGAAATAAAATCCCATAAGCACTGAGTCATGGTCAAAAAAATAATAATAATGTGATAGGTTCTATGACACGGTGAATATTGACACAGAGGAGAGACATTTAACTTCCTGAAGACAGTGATATTTAATATCAAAGGATAGATGTGAGCCTATAAAGTAAAATGGAGAAGAGATGACGAACAAAATCTAGACAAAGACATCCACAATAGTTAGGAGACAGCTGGTGTGCTCAGAAACCTGAGAACTTCTTTATACAGTTGGAGCAGATAATTGAAAGTTGATCAGAGATTAAAATGGAAGTAAGCTAGCATTGAATCATAGAAGGTTTTGTAAACTGACAAGATTAAAGTTTTTCCTAGGAACAGTGAGAGGCCATTGAAGGATTTGAGGAAGAAAGACACATGATTGTATTAATATTTCTATTCCAGGAAAGACATGCTGGCTGGAATATGAAGGATGGACTAGACAATTGAAGACCACAAACAAGGAGGACATCAGTTTTTGTATTTTGGCAAATGTTTAATAAAAATGATGACGGTCTAACCAAGGGAATTGAGAAAGATATTAAAAGGGAACATATCATGGGCATAAATCTCTGAATGTATTACTTCTAAGTTAGTGAAGGCAATTTCTTGTTTTCTAGCATGAGCAAATGACTGAGTTTATTCAACCCTGGAAAGAAAAGTTTTGCATAAGATGATAAAGACTTGTTTTTCTTCTTAATTTATTTTTTATTGAACTACAGTTGATGTACAATATTATATACTTTAAAGATACACACTGTTATGATTCAAAGTTCTTAAAGGTTGTATTTCATGTACAGTTATTATAAAATATTGGCTTCATTCCTTCTGTTGCACAGTATGTCCTTGTAGCTTATTTTACACATGATAATTTGTACCTCTCAATCCCCTATCCCAATATTGCCCCTCTTCTGTTCCCTTTCCCCACTAGTAACCACTAGTTTTTCTCTATATATGTGATTCTGTTTCTTTTTTATTGTCTTCACTTCAGTTCAGTTCAGTCGCTCAGTCGTGTCCGACTGTTTGGAACCCCATGAATCGCAGCATGCCAGGCCTCCCTGTCCGTCACCAACTCCCAGAGTTCACTCAGACTCACGTCCATTGAGTCCGTGATGCCATCCAGCCATCTCATCCTCGGTCATCCCCTTCTCCTCCTGCCCCCAATCCCTCCCAGCATCAGGGTCTTTTCCAATGAGTCAACTCTTTGCATGAGGTGGCCAAAGTACTGGAGCTTCAGTTTTAGCATCATTCCTTCCAAAGAAATCCCAGGGTTGATCTCCTTCAGAATGGACTGGTTGGATCTCCTTGCAGTCCAAGGGACTCTCAAGAGTCTTCTCCAACACCACAGTTCAAAAGCATCAATTCTTCAGTGCTCAGCCTTCTTCACAGTCCAACTCTCACATCCATACATGACTAGTTTGTTGTATTATTTTAGATTCCACATATGAATGATATAATATTTGTCTTTCTCTGTCTCACTTATTTCACTCAAGATAATGTTCTCCAGGCCCATCCATGCTGTTGCAAATGGCAAAATTCCATTCTTTTTTATGACTGAGTAGTAAGGAGCCTGGTAGGCTGCAGTCCATGGGGTCACTAAGAGTCAGGCACAACTGAGTGACTTCACTTTCACTTTTCACTTTCCTGCATTGGATAAGGAAATGGCAACCCACTCCAGAGTTCTTGCCTGGAGAATCCCAGGGATGGGGGAGCCTGGTGGGCTGCTGTCTATGGGGTCGCACAGAGTTGGACATAACTGAAGCAACTTAGCAGCAGCAGCAGCAGTATTCTCTTGCGTATATATTCCATAGCTTCTTTATCCATTCATCTATTGATGGACACTTAAATTGCTTCCATATCTTAGCAATTGTTAATAATGTTTCTGTGAACATTGGGTTACTTGTATCTTTTTGAATTAGCGTTTTCTTTTTTTTTTTTTTTTTTTGGATCTATACCCAGGAGTAGAATTGCTGAATCATGAGATAGTTCTATTTTTAGCTTTTTGAGAAGCTTCTATACTGTTTTCCACAGTGGTTGTACCAATTGATATTCCCATTGTCAGGGTATGAGGGTTCCCTTTGCTCCACACATTCACACATTTGTTGTTTGTGTTGTTTTTGATGGTAGCCATTCAGACAGATATGAGGTGATATCTCATTGTGCTCTTGATTTGCATTTCCCTGATTATAATCAATGTAGCGCATCTCTTCAGTGGCCTGTTGCTGATCTACATGTCTGCTTTGGAAAAGTGTCTATTCAGGTCTTCTGACCATTTTAAAATTGTTTTTGTTGTTGTTGAGTCATGTATCAGTTTATAAATGTTCAATAGCAACTTCTTGTTGGTAAAATCATTTGCAAATATGTTCTCCCACTTAGTAGGTTGTCTTTTTGTTTTGTTGGTGGTTCTCTTTGTGGTGTAAAATCTCTTAAGTTTGATTAGTCCCATTTGTTTATTTTTGCTTTTATTTCCTTTGCTTTAGGATCTGTATCCAAAAAAAACGTTGCTATGATTTATGTCAAAGAGAATTGTGCATATGTTCCCTTCTAGATACTTTATGGTTTCCAATCTTACACTTAAGTATTTAACCCATTTTAAGTTTGTTTTTGTACATAGTGTCAGAGAATGTTCTAATTTCATTATTTTAAATATAGCTGTTCTAGTTTTCCCGGCACTACTTATTGAAGAGACTTTTTTAGTATTTATTTACTTATTTTGCTGTGCTGGGTCTGTGTTGCAGCACACAGGATCTTTAGTTGCAGCATGTTGGATCTAGTTCCCTGACTAGGGACCAAACCCCAGCACCCTGCACTGGGAATATGGAGTCTTGGCCACTGGACCACAGGGGAAACCGCCTGAAGGGTCTGTCTTTTCTCCATTGTATATTCCTTTGTTGTAGACTAACTGACCATGAGTGTGTGGGTTCATTTCTGGGTTTTCTATCCTTTTCCACGGATCTATATATCTGTTTTTGTACTGCTTTGATTACTGTAGCTTTGTATTATACAGCTCAGTTCAGTTCAGTCACTCAGTCATGTCTGACTGTTTGCAACCCCATGGACTAAAGCACGCCAGGGCTCCCTGTCCATCACCATCTCCCGGAGTTTACTCAAACTCATATCCATCGAGTTTGTGATGCCATCCAACCATCTCATCCTCTGTTGTTCCCTTCTCCTCCCACCTTCAATCTTTCCCAGCATCAGGGTCTGAAATGAAGTCAGGGAGCATGATTCCTCTAGCTCCATTCTTGTTTCTCAAGATTGTTTGGTAATTTGGAGTCTTTTGCTTCCATATATAAAATTATTTTTTCTAATTTTGTGAAACATTCATGACCCCTCATCTAAGGTAAGGAGCAGTGGCTCACTTTGCTGGAGCAGCTGTGAAGAGATACCCCATGTCCAAGGTGAGAGAAACCCAAGTAAGATGGTAGATGTTGCAAGAGGGCATCAGAGGGCAGACACACTGAAACCATACTCACAGAAATCTAAACATACTAGGACCACACCCTTGTCTAACTCAATGAAACCAAGCCATGCCTGCGGGGCAACCAAAGACGGGCAGGTCATGGTGGAGAGGTCTGACAGAATGTGCTCCACTGGAGAAGGGAAAGGCAAGCCATTTCAGTATTCTTGCCTTGAGAATTCCATGAACAATATGAAAAGGCAAAATGATAGGATACTGAAACAGGAACTCCCCAGGTCATTAGGTGCCCAATATGCTACTGGAGGTCAGTGGAGAAATAACTCCAGAAAGAATGAAGGGATGGAGCCAAAGCAAAAATAATACCCAGCTGTGGATGTGACTGGTGATAGAAACAAGGTCCAATGCTGTAAAGAACAATATTGCATAGGAACCTGGAATGTCAGGTCCATGAATCAAGGCAAATTGGAAGTGGTCAAACAGGAGATGGCAAGAGTGAACGTCGACATTCTAGGAATCAGTGAACTAAAATGGACTGGAATGGGTGAATTTAACTCAGATGACCATTATATCTACTACTGTGGGCAGGAATCCCTCAGAAGAAATGGAGTAGTCATCATAGCAAACAAAAGAGTCTGAAATGCAGTACTTGGATGCAATCTCAAAAAATGACAGAATGATCTCTGTTCATTTCCAAGGCAAACCAATCAATATCATGGTGATCCAAGTCTATGTCCTGACAAGTAATGCTGAAGAAGCGGAAGTTGAACGGTTCTATGAAGACCTACAAGACCTTTCAGACCTAACACCCCCAAAAGATGTTCTTTTCATTATAGGGGACTGGAATGCAAAAGTAGGAAGTCAAGAAACACCTGTAGTAACAGGCAAATTTGGCCTTGGAATACAGAATGAAGAAGGGCAAAGGCTAATACAGTTTTGCCAAGAGAACACACTGGTCATAGCAAACACCCTCTTCCAACAACATAAGAGAAGACTTTACACATGGACATCACCAGATGGTCAACACCGAAATCAGATCAATTATATTCTTTGCAGCCAAAGATGGAGCAGCTCTATACAGTTAACAAAAACAAGACCAAGAGCTGACTGTGGCTCAGATCATGAACTCCTTATTGCCAAATTCAGACTTAAATTGAAGTAGGGGAAACTGTTAGACCATTCAGGTATGACCTCAGTCAAATCCCTTATGGTTATACAGTGGAAGTGACAAACAAATTTAAGGGACTAGATCTGATAGAGTGCCTGATGAACTATGGATGGAGGTTCATGACATTGCACAGGAGACAGGGATCAAGACCATCCCCATGGAAAAGAAATGCAAAAAAGCAAAATGGCTGTCTGAGGAGGCCTTACAAATAGCTGTGAAAAGAAGAGAAGTGAAAAGTCAAGGAGAAAAGGAAGGATACAAGCATCTGAATGCAGAGTTCCAAAGAATAGCAAGAAGAGATAAGAAAGCCTTCTTCAGCAATCAATGCAAAGAAATAGAGGAAAACAACAGAATGGGAAAGTCTAGAGATCTCTTCAAGAAAATTAGAGATACCAAGGGAACATTTCATGCAAAGATGGGCTTGATAAAAAACAGAAATGATATGGACCTAACAAAAGCAGAAGATATTAAGAAGAGGTGGCAAGAATACCCAGAAGAACTATACAAAAAAGATCTTCACTACCTGGATAATCACGATGGTGTGATCACTCATCTAGAGCCAGACATCCTGGAATGTGAAGTCAAGTGGGCCTTAGAAAGCATCACTATGAACAAAGCTAGTGGAGGTGATGGAATTCCAGTTGAGCTGTTTCAAATCCTGAAAGATGATGCTGTGAAAGTGCTGCACTCAATACTAGATCTGATAGAATGCCTGATGAACTATGGATGGAGGTTCATGACATTGCACAGGAGACAGGGATCAAGACCATCCCCATGGAAAAGAAATGCAAAAAAGCAAAATGGCTGTCTGAGGAGGCCTTACAAATAGCTGTGAAAAGAAGAGAAGTGAAAAGTCAAGGAGAAAAGGAAGGATACAAGCATCTGAATGCAGAGTTCCAAAGAATAGCAAGAAGAGATAAGAAAGCCTTCTTCAGCAATCAATGCAAAGAAATAGAGGAAAACAACAGAATGGGAAAGTCTAGAGATCTCTTCAAGAAAATTAGAGATACCAAGGGAACATTTCATGCAAAGATGGGCTTGATAAAAAACAGAAATGATATGGACCTAACAAAAGCAGAAGATATTAAGAAGAGGTGGCAAGAATACCCAGAAGAACTATACAAAAAAGATCTTCACTACCTGGATAATCACGATGGTGTGATCACTCATCTAGAGCCAGACATCCTGGAATGTGAAGTCAAGTGGGCCTTAGAAAGCATCACTATGAACAAAGCTAGCGGAGGTGATGGAATTCCAATTGAGCTGTTTTAAATCCTGAAAGATGATGCTGTGAAAGTGCTGCACTCAATATGCCAGCAAATTTGGAAAACTCAGCAGTGGCCACAGGACTGGAAGAGGTCAGTTTTTGTCAGAAGCCAGAGCGAGGAATCCCACCTGTGACAGGGTCATGTGGCAAACTCAGACGGCAGGGCAATCTGAGTCACTGGATTTCTCCCTGGTTTTTCCTGAACATGTACCCCACACCTCCCAAAATAAGAATTTGTCTGTTTTCCCATTATTTTCTGATTTTCTCTGGAAAAAGTTAATTCAGAGCTTTGGTTTCCTGCATTTGAAAGTGTTTCAGCCCAACCCCCCTTTGATAAAGCTCTAGCCTGCCTAAACAGGGTCCCCTGACTTTTTGCAAGCTTGTGAATTGCTCACAACCTCCCAACTGTGAGAGGCACAAAAGCCTTAAAGTATCATAAAGTTTCAGAGCCTTTTCAAATTCATATTGGTGTCAGGATTTCACAGTTGACTCAATGATTACTGCCAGACCTCCTTATTTTTTTATCTATCAGGCACCCAGGAAGACGTAATCAATGTAAACGGGATATGGACGAGGATATGTAGTAGTTTTGATGGTAGCAATGCTAGACTTTTGAGTAAGTTACCTTTTCTTTTGCTATGAATCACTGTACTTCCTTTTATCACAAATTGCTGTATTTTTATTTGGTGTTTTCTGAGAGCGGCATTCAGACTTTGGAAAGGTTAATACAAATGAGTCTTCTGGTTAACAAAACCTCATCAGAAGAGAGCCATAGAAATGTTAACAGGCCTCTCGGCCAGAAGATAATGTAAACCGCCTGGGACTTTTGTAACGGAAGAGTATGCAAAAGGAAAAGCCTCGTCTCCATGAGGGTCAGGGCTGCTGCCCCTGCGTAACTCTGCACATTCCATTATGTACAGCTTGGGGTATATAAGCTGAGTTTGAAAAATAAACTCTCCTTTTTTCTGGAGTCTTGCACCAACGCTGGGTTTCCCATGTCATTCTTTTCCCTCCCTTTTCTCCCCTTCTCCGGCTGAATTCCCATCTGAGGTGGGGAGGCTCACCAGGTCTGCTTACTTGCCCTGGCTGCTAAGATCTGTAAGAGAGAGAGCCCAGGGCGGGGCACTCTCCAATATTCAAACGGACGCCAGTGGCCTAACGTAGATGGTGCAAACCTCTTGTCTCAAGGTTTTATTGGTTTTCCCTGTAAACCAAGTTATTCAGCCCTCTTTTTCTCCATATTAATTTTCCTATTATACTATTTCTTCCTAATCTATTATTATATTTCTAAATGAATAAGTTTTTCCTCGCCCATGCC
>SJXQ01001582.1:9711-167330 GCA_006408695.1 Aepyceros melampus | reverse complement strand
CTAAATATAGCCCAGTGTATTTGTCAAATTCTGTACCTAACATTATGGTTGTTAAGCAAAAAAACTGATACAATTTTTAATTTTACATAAAAATTACACTTCACATATACTGATTTATATAACTCTAATTATATATCCTGAAGAATATAATTCTCCAAAATTCTAAGCTGATTATTGTTTTTCTCTTTTGATGTGCATGTGCTGTGTCTTAGTTAAGATAAGTCTGGTTGATCCTGCCTTGAAAGAAAGATGCCCACAGAAGTGGCAGGTGAAGCAGGTGGAGCAGGTGGAGCTATCTGGCAGGCGGGCTACAGACAGTGTCAGAGAAGATCCAGACAACTGCACTCTGATTGCTGGAATGGGAGACAGATCAAACGCAGGTTGGGTTCTGCTGTCTGTTTTCCTTCCAGCATCATGGTCACTGGAAGCACCACAGGTGAACTGGACAGGGTCTCCTGTGACATGCAGGTAGCTGCAGGTCGGGCCGTGACATCCCCTCACTCCTAGGGTGTCCCCTTCCTACTGTTCTCAGCTTTATCAGGAAACCATCTCACTCCTTGTTTGTCAATGCCGCAATTATCTATCTGCTTTGTGCTTCTCATTTTATATTCTAAGTGTCAAAGACTGAAGGTGGACAAATGAAAAAGCTCCCCTGGCTCCAAATCAAACTGTTATTCAGTTCAGTGGTTCAGCTGTGTCTGACTCTTTGTGACCAGCATGCCAGGCTTCTCTGTCCATCACCAACACCTGGAGCTTGCTCAAACTCATGTCCATTGAGTCGGTCATGCCATCTAACCATTTCATTCTTGGTTGTCCCCTTCTCCTCCTGCCTTCAATCTTTCCCAGCATCAAGGTCTTTTCAAATGAGTCAGCTCTTTGCATCAGGTGGAAAGAGTATTGGAGTTTCAGCGTCAGTCCTTCCAGTGAATATTCAGGACTGATTTCCTTTAGGACTGACTGGTTGGATCTCCTTGCAGTCCAAGGAACTTTCAAGAGTCTTCTCCAACACCACAGTTCAAAAGATCAGCTCTTTGGCCCTCAGCTTTCTTTATGGTTCAACTCTCATATCCATACATGACTACTGGAAAAGCCATAACTTTGACTATACAGACCTTGGTTGGCAAAGCAGTGTCTCTGCTTTTTCATATAATGTCTAGATTTGTCATAGCTTTTCTTCCAAGGAGCAAGTGTCTTTTAATTTCATGGCTGCAGTCACCATCTGCAGTGATTTTGGAGCCCAAGAAAATAACATTCCTCACTGTTTCCATTGTTTCCCCATCTATCTGCCATGAAGTGATGGGACCAGATGCCATGACCTTAGTTTTTTGAATGTTGAGTTTTCAGTCAGCTTTTTCACTCTCCTCTTTCAGTTTCATGAAGAGGCTCCTTCATTCCTCTTCATTTTCTGCCGTAAGAGTGGTGTCACCTGCATATCTGAGGTTATTGATATTTTAGAGACACAGATTAATACTGAACCAGGTCAGGCCAATGTCATTGCACAATAATCTGAGGAGCTCCTTGGGGGAAGAAGGCTGCACAGAAGACACACTCCTGACCCCAGTCTTCCTGGTCCACAAAACGGAAAACGTGCACATCCCTTCCTCCCAAACAACCCAGTTCAAAGGGTTCTAAGTGAAAATATAGAAAAGGTACAATCTTAATGCTGTAACTGAAAATTAAATCCTATTTCATGCTTCCAAAAGTTCAATGGCAAAACACTTTAGATTATTTTCAGATCAACTCATAAATATTTATACTGATGCCAAAACTCATTCCTGGAATTCCCCCCAGAAAGTGGTATGTGGTGTGCCCTGGCCTACATAATTTATCAGTGATTCCATCTGTACTCCTTCCATCTCCTTTGGGTTTATTTTGCCACTCGATATTTAGTCAAAAGAATATAATTTGGTAAAACAGGTCCATTTGAAAGAAATACCTACACAGAATTTTTCATCGAGAAATCCCTGTTCATTTGTTAAGCTGTTTCAGCTCTTTCTCTCTCCCTCCCTCTTTCTCTTTCTCTCTCTCTTTCACACACACACACCACACACACACACACCCCATGGTCTATTTCCTTCTGGAAATGTCTAGTAAAGGTCTTCTCTGCATGAGGAGACACTTGTTCCCGTGGCACATGTAAGAATGTTCAGGTCATACATTCTGACAAGGAAGAGGCCTCCTGTGCACACCACAAAGACCAAGGGAATGTGTGCCAGGGCCCACAAGGCCAGCACAGGCAGTTCAGAGTAAATAAGTAGTTTGGAATAGAATTGTCCCAGATGGTGGCCATGCAGAAGGCAGCCCTGAGAAGTTGTTCACCGTCAGACAGGCGGCCAGGACCTGGTGGAGCCACATCACATGCTCTCTGACAGAACAGTTCAGAGAACATTCCAAACAAAATCCCTATTCAGATTGGCCAGCCTGATTTGAAAGCACAGCTGCTCAAAGGAGGTAAACGGAGCTTTGAATTCCAGCCATCACACCTCCTCCTGGACAGACCGTGTCTGACCAGCCCCACCCCACATCCTCTGCAGAGTCCGAATTCCTCTGCTACCCAATGAAGAGGCAATGTGGCAAGACGTGAGTTAGCCACCTCACACCACTGCAGCACTTTGTGACAGAAAACAAAACACTTCCCATTTTTCTTACAGTGAAGCACTAGCTCCTCTCCCTCGTGTGTCTCTCCCACCAGCCCATGACTTGCTGGCGGGGAGGGCAATGCATGTTTACTTCCACACCATGCATCACTCATGTGCTCACAGGGTGCTTGCCTAATGAATGCCCAGTGGGCATGGAGTGATTCTGTCACCGCCTCCACGTAACCCTGTGACCCAGCACCAAGTTCTCACCATTCTGTAGAGACGCGTTTCTCCTCCAAGTGAATTCCATTACTCAGGTTGGATAGAATCCTTGTCATTCATGGGGGGATATAATCTGCATATCTTAACTGATGGTTAAAATGGTCCCTTATCTGGAACCGGATGGATACAGGAAGAGAAGTGTTACCCAGGCAACGGAGCTGCTTTGTTTGAATGGCTTTCTTTATTATCACAATGGAAGTTAAAAATGCAATGTTGTGTAAATTACTGAGTTCACCTAAAAAAGTGTAATGATAAAGAGAATGAGGAAAAAACTACCACTTTTAAGTGAAAGAACATTTCTGGACTTCTTTCATAGTTGTTTGGATTGTATAATCCATTTATGTTCATTAAAAATTATTAACACCCTTGAATAAATTCAGGAGTTTATCACAGTACACATATTCAGTCTGATGTTTATTTTTTTATTTGTTCATTTTCCATGTCTCCTTTTGAAATGTAAGCATCTTGAAAGAAGAAGCCTTGCTGATCTTGTTCACAGAGGTTAACTCCTATTCTAGGAATTCAGAAAACATAAAATAACAGGAAAATAAATTTTGAGACTGACTGTGTGCCACTAGCTAGCATGGAGGTCCTTTTGTCCCATAAAAACAAATTTTACATTTGTAACTGCAGCATTTCATATAAAAAACTTTTAAGAAATACTTATCTTTTTATTTTTAAAAGCTATTTATTTTTTTTAATTTTAATTGGAGGCTAATTACTTTACAATATTGTGGTGGGTTTTGCCATACATTGACATGAATCAGCCACGGGCATATATGTGTTCCCCATCCAGACCCTCCCTCCCACCTCCCTCTCCATCCCATCCCTCAGGGTCATCCCAGTGCACCAGCCCTGAGCATCCTGCCTCATGCATCAAACCTGGATTGGCGATCTATTTCACATATGATAGTATACATGTTTTCAATGCTTTTCTCTCAAATCATTCCACCCTCGCCTTCTCCAACAGAGTCCAACAGTCTATTCTTTACATCTGTGTTTCTTTTGCTGTCTCACATATAGGGTCATCTTTACCATCTTTCTAAATTCCATATATATGTGTTAATATACTATATTGTTGTTTTTCTTTCTGACTTACTTTGCTCTGTATAATAGGCTCCAGGAGACAGAATCTCACCACTCATTTCATTGATAATTATCTTGTTGCAGAGCCGTTCTGAAATCAAACTGCTTGGCTTGGCATTCTAGCTGAGTCTGATGACTTTGCAGCTAATTGGTGGGATGGAGTAAAAGACCACTGGCTCCACAGTGATGCTCTCAGAATGGAGAGAGGCAACAGATACAGGGTTAGAGCAGAGCGCGGCACAAGGTAAGTACCCAGTGCATAATCACAGGGAGAATGTGAAATATGTCTTTGATAATTAAAGTCTTAGAGAATCAGTTCAAATATCAGGAGCAAAAGTTTTCATTTTTATAGAGTGTGCATATGGTACAGAGTAAAAACAAATTATTTAAACAT
This sequence comes from Aepyceros melampus, assembly GCA_006408695.1. NCBI lineage: Eukaryota > Metazoa > Chordata > Mammalia > Artiodactyla > Bovidae > Aepyceros > Aepyceros melampus. Next base: position 162,989 of record SJXQ01001582.1, on the reverse strand, counting down.
TTTCTTATAAAGTCAAACAGATTTCTTACAACCCCCCTGGTGTTATATCCTCCTTAGTTATGAAACTTATCTGAATATCATCATGTCATAATAATTTAAAAAATCCATTGTGCATAGCTTAAGACAAAATGCTTTGTCCTGCCTGCATTACGTGTTTGGGGTCTGACTTTTTTCACACCCTGTTTCTGCTCTTATGGTTAAATAACATTGATTCTAGGCTGGAAATACTAGGCTTGAAAGAAGCAATCATATATTAATAGTATCAGTGCATGGGTTACAGTCATCGCAGAGTCTTTACATGACACATAGCATCTGGAAAGGTCCATGACTTGGCGAAAAGCAAAGTTAATTAGTGACTATGTACAATTAAGACCAGCTTCTAATCTGGTTCCTTCTTATCCTGCTGCTTTCAAGAGCTACAGTACCATGAAACTAATCCTTGTTACACAACTGTTGATGTTAATACCTCTCTCCTTTGAGCTACTGAAGAGTCTTAAGTGCCATAAATCAAATCATATCCAAGTCTGTTTAACAATGAAAGGGGTTATCATTAACTTATTTCCTTTTGGTTTTCAGATTAATTAGATTGATTGTCAACAGATTGATTATTCTCACATTTATGTCATGCCTACATTAATATTTATAGGGATGTTATTTGCAATTCACTTGTAAGATATCTAAGACAGAAAAAAATTGACTGGCAGGGAAAAGACAGAAAAACACTGTCAGGATAGTCCACTGTGAGCACAGTTTATGCCCAGATCATCCTGATTGACTTCATTCATTCACTGCCATGTGTGTTGGACAACAGAAAGATGTCTAGTCAAGGTAGAATGAGGATAATGTGAAATAGAAAGAAATGGAAAGCCCTTCACTTGAAGAGAGTAAATCTCACTTGTAGACACACTTCAAGGTGCACTGCGTAGCTGGCTGGGCTCTCAGCACCCAGACTCAAGGAAACCAGACATTCTGTTCCTGGTCTAATGCATTAGTAAATGTGTTAAACTGACATTAAATTATGTGTCTATACACTAAAATGTAGCCATTACACTCTTTTTCCAGGGAAATCATTATGTATTTTTCATAACCCTGTAAAACTGAAAGGTCTCTAAGGTTGGGATGCCCTGTACAGAGCTCATCAATAAGAACAGAATTATTAAGTTTAAATATTATATATTTGCTACAAGAATTACATTGGCCTTACCAAACTACGTTTAGTCATTCTCTATCCATTCCTTTTAAAATTTATTTTTTAAACTTGAAGCTCTAAATCATTTTTCACTACAAATATAACCAGATTTTTATCACATACATATGTGTGCTTTTTAAGATACTTCAAAGTGCATGGCAAAGTAGTACAATGAAATTCTACGTTAACCCTATAGTGATCCTCTCCCTCTGGTCCTAAAAACCACTAGGAATGTTTAATCAAACAGTAGACAATTTCAATTTTTGCTGTATGACTTCCTGCACACAAAGTCAAACCATACATTAAAACAACATAAACTTTGCTATTTTAAAAACAGGCTCCTGGTTTCAACTCTGATGAGCAAAGAGCTTGGAAGTTGTCCCTCCTACATTTTCAACAAGAAAAGTTCTACACAAACGGAAGGTCAACCACTTTTATCGAATGCCTCAGAGAACTGAGGCCTCAGAATAAGTTGCCGCGGGGACATCTGGAGAGATGACGTGAACAGAGAAGGAGCTGAGATCAACTTATCTGCAGGAGAGGTGGCAGGAGCCTTGCCCTGGACTATGCTGGAGAAAGCCAACAGCGTGCAAGAACAGATGATCATATGAGCAGAGAAAAAGCCACAAAGGTGCAAAAGGAAACGCTGGCACCAAAACCCTAAAACAGAAATGCAGAGGCATCAGTGTCTCATCAAAAGCCTAGACATGCCAAAGAAAGAAGTGAGCTTGAAAACCTGTCAGCAGAAACTTCCCAAGCTGAAATATAAAGGAAAAGACACTAAGAACAAAAAGAAGAACTAAGGTCCTGCAAACCTTGCATGAGGCCAGAAAAAAAAAAAAAGGTTAAAGTCCAATATTACATTAAAAATGGGCTACAAGGCCATTAAGGATGCTCCTCTTGTGAGTTCCCTCTTTCTTGTTGCGTTTTGAGCCATGATCCATTTCTTAAAGGCGTGGCTGGAAATGAACTCAGCTAAACAGCATCCATTCTTTAGACCCTTCAAGATGAAGTCAAGCATTCAATCCAATGAGTCACAATACACATCTTAGAAAATCTACAAGAAAGAAAAAAACTATAACCTGAGTGATACTGTTTTCCTCCAAATTCACAGTTGTACCAGTTATTCTCAATTCTATTCACAACTATTATCCATTTATTTTCAATTTTGGGGGGAAAAAGATTAAATGTAGCTATTTAAGTAGCAGAGGATTAGCACAGGATTATAGCAAAATATCACATGAATTTTGAGGAATGATACTGAAAGGAGAAAACCTTATACTCCAATATTTATTGTCTGACATTGAATTTATGCCTTAAAGGTGTATGTTACCTGTTTTAAACCTCTAGTCTCTCTCTGAAGAAGGAGTTGATATATTATTTCCATCTTCCTTTCTTCCTGAAGTATTCTAATCAGTATAACCTCAAGGTAGTCCACTGTGTTGGGAGAAAGTTCTAAGCCTTAAGATAAAAAGCCACGCAGATAATGAATGAGGAAGCTGCTTATAAATGTGAGCCTTCCTCTGATTCAGGAGAAAGAATAACGTGTTACAAACCATGTACACAGTGGTGCCACATGAAAAATAAAGTGGACATATTTACTAATACAAATGTGACTCTCTGGACTTGGGGGCTGTGGGTGTATTTTTTTCCTTCCTCCAAGTTGCGTCAGATATCACTCACACAAAGTTTATATGTAACTCTTCAGGGATCCACCCCCTTCCTTCCTAAGAGACCTGTTTGGTCTCTATTTCTCAGTCTTGACATTGGCTTTTATCAGTTGAGTTCTTGTGCCCAATGCTTTCATTTCATATTTTAGACTCTTGCCCTTCTGACAACTGCAAATGGGCTTGAAACTTGAGTAGGGAATCCATGGTTTAGGGAGTATATAGTTCAAAATACCCCAGATGAAACAGGCCAGATTTGAGAGAGAGCAGAGATCCACAGTTGTTCAGAGACTTTCTGAACAGTCTCTGCTTGATAAGTTTCAAACATTTTAACCCAAGTCTAGGGGCTGAGCCTCATGTGTTAATGCTATAAATTAAGGAACCAAGTGTTCTTCTGTGATCACTTACTTTCTCTACAAGTCAAGTCATTATGACCTTGTATTTTCCGGTACCACAGTCAAGAGGCGGTTTGGATCTGTTAGCAGAGGCTTAGCAGTTAGTTTAGTGGTTAAGTGAAGGGGTTTCAAAGCTAAGCTGCTTGAGTCAATGTCCATTTTCAATACTCAGTCATTGTGACCCTGGGCAAATTATTCTCATTTGTGGTGAATTAGATTTCTCACTATAAAGTGGATATATTAATGGGCCTTCTCTGACAGGGTGGCTTGAGGATTCAGTCAGTCAGGGTACTAAAGTGCCTGTCAAGCCCCTGCCAGGTGGTGAGGCTCCTGAAGACCAGAAGTTCATGCTGACTTAAAAGCCATCTGCCCTGCTAACACAGCCACATGGACAGTGAGGCAGGTACTTGTGTCACGCAGAACTTCAAAAGCAAAGTCATGTTATTGGGGAATGGTAAACCAAAACGCAAGAGTGGGACTAACTCTCTCTCACCTTATTACTCATCTGATCTCTTGCTAAAATCTACCTCAACAAAACAGATTCCCCTGATCATTTTTCTTTACCCAGGTAACTCAGTTCAGAACAAAGGTCCCCACAAATGCAAGTGACATGAAACTGAAGTCACACTTGAGGAGTCAGGAAGCCTATGCAGCTTTGCATCCTTACCGTAACCGTCACAGCACGCAGAAGACTTGGAATGACCCAGTCCCTGCATTCGCCATGGGTCCCAGGTGGGCCTGCACACAGACTAGACAGCTGCCAGCCTGTACTCATATCCTCAGGCTGCTCAGTATCTGCAGCCACAAATAGGTCTCGTCCTCTTGGCCCAAACCTCCCAAAGGACCTCCCAAAGGCTGCTCACCCAGATCGTGGGCTTTAACCTTGTTTAGTTGATTTGCTTTCTGGGAGCACGTTAGAAGTTTTGTCATCTTCCATTTTGTTTCAACTGTTTTGTCTAATTAAGTAAAAATAAAAATTTTAAACACTGAAAGGGAAAAAGAAAAAGCTTCTAATGAATGGTAGAAATTCTCTTCCCAAGAAAGTAAGTCCTAAACCTAAGCATGACCAAGTCTCCCAGGTTCTGACTTCATGGGTGAGCTGGCCCTAACATAATCTACAATAAATTCCTCTATTAAGCATTTCACATGAACCTTCAAAAAATAATAATAATAATTTTCCCCCAGGGTCACAGTGATTGAGTATTGGAAATAGACATTAACTCAAGCAGTTTGGCTTTGAAATTCCCTCACTTTTCTATTACTACTATATTGTTTATTTTCCACTAAAAGATGTAAACCTCCTCCTGACTGTGACAGCAGAAAATCCAAGATCATACTGATTTGGACAGTAAGGAAAGCAAGTGATCATGGAAGATCACATCGATTCCTTGAATTGAAGCATCAATAGCTGCTTTTGTTATCAAAAGTTCTATGAGGCTTCACACTGTTAGTCTAAAAATAAATGACATAAAGGAAGAATGGATGCTTTATTGTACTTTGCTGATGATGTTAATATTTCTGGCTATAATTCTGTCTCCCTTTCTAGTATATACACTTCCTTAATACCTGTCAGCTGTCACAAAAGTACACTAGCAGGGCTGGGCCTTGCCACATTCACCTTGGGAAACTGAAGCAAGAAGGATCAGGGGCTGCAGACCTGCAGGTGTGAGGCCAGAGAGGGCTCTGCAGCTGCCCCCAAATTACCCTGAGGATGCGGAGGTCTCTAATGCGGTTTTACTTGTCCTGATTGTCTTGTAGAATTACTGGCCTCCCCATTCCCAGAGAAATGATCCGGAGCAGACTACTGAAAAAGTATTCTCCGCCTCAGAGAAGGAGCTGCCAGCATTCAGGATTTCCCCTCGCCACCTGCAGAGCTGGCAGGTTAACCCTGGAGACGGCCTCCTCCCAACCGGCTCCTTCCTGATGTGATTTCCTTCTCACAGTCTACAGTCTGTGACTGACGTGCCCAGCATCTCATAGCTTGCACTTGGTCGGTCACTGACTTGACTGCTGCAAAGGCTGCAAATAGGCAAGCTGATCACAGTGTGTGTGTGTGTTGGGGTGTGGGGTGTCACCACCTGATGTGGGGCTCATTCTAAATGGAAAACAAATGTGTAGACACATTGCAGAGCAAAAGAAAGAAATACAGTGGCACTGGGAGGGCTGTGGACACCGAAGGAACACAATGGGCAGATTTCAGATGGACCAATTTATAAGTAGCAACTGAATACATAATCAGGGCTTCCCTGGTGGCTCAGTCAGCAAAGAATCTGCCTGCAGTGCAGGAGACCCAGGTTCAATCTCTGAGTCGGGAAAATCCCCTGGAAAACAGAAAGGCAACCCACTCCAATATTCTTACCTGGAGGATTCCATGGACAGAGGAGCCTGGAAGAGCTGCATGGGTCCATGGGGTTGCATAGAGTCAGACATGACTGAGTGACTAACACTTTCACTTTCAAATACATCATCAGAAAGCCACCAACATCAATTAGAAAAATAGACTGTTTAGCAGATGTTCTACAAGTAGGGAGGAAAAAAAAACCCGTCCCCACATAACTCCATATTTAAAGGTTTAAAGGAGATGTACTGAAAACATTAATATGGGAGAAAAGGTAACAAAGATAATAGAGATAATGAAGTAAAATTTTCTTTCTCCACCATAATCGTTTGGTTCACCATTCTGGAGAGTTACCTGGCAATACAAATTCTAATTAGTTATGTGCAAGTCTTAGGAAAGAGAAAATGGGATCCTGGTAAAATTCTAAAGATATTCTCATACAAGGGATAAAAATTTTTGGATTGGAGATTTTCTTTACCTTAATACAATTTATGTTACAGTTACACTGCATATAGATTATGGAAAGTAAATATCAGTTTCCCTAAATGATAAAAACACATTGACTTTCAATTGGAAGTAAATTAAAAGACTAGTATATGTCTCCTGCATTTTCCATGGTATTTGAAGAGTTAGAAAAGTAATTTGATGAGATGATTTTCATTCCTCAAAGGAGAATTTCAACGACAGGTCAAATTGCAGTTAGAAAGCAAAGCTCCCTATGTCACCCATTTGCCCCTCAGGGTTCTGTTGGAATAAACAGTTGTTATCTATATGCTTCCTGTAGATTTTAAATGATCACATTATTAAATTGCAAAAATCCATACTAGAAAAGGTATAATGAAATGATGTAAATCAGATAATAAACCAAATTATAACCTAAAGCACATGTAGAGGAAGTGAATAGATCCTTCTGTTTACTAGCAAAAAACATGTTATTAAAACATTAATTTAAGAGAAGAGTGTAGTTCACTTACATCTTGATATAAAATTTTAATATTAATAATTTGGTACAGATCTTTATCCACCAAAATACATGATGATGATTCAACTGGAGGCTATTTGAGGAGTTCCATGAGCTCAATGCAAAGATTCTCTTGTTTTCGAATGCCTTTGTCATTTCAGATGCTGCCATTGGAATTTTACTAGGAAATTAATTCCATAGAGTCCTAGAGCATCTCACTCAAGTTGATCAATATCCACAAGTCTCTTGACCAAGTGTCAAAGAAAAAGCACTGAGATACCTAGAAGGCCAAGATAGAAACTTGCTTTGCTGTTTTGTAGCTAACAACTACATTCATAGAATTGCTGAGGGATGGGGTTCTTATGAAAACTGAAAGATACAGTTTATAAAAACTAAAATGCACAAATGTTAAAAACGAAAACCATCATAAGTGGTACAGGTCAATCAGAACTTTCCAGAAGCAACCTTCAAGTTATCATCTGTTCTTCTTACCTGAGCTGCCTCTATTCTCCCTTTATGCAATTCAGGTGGTTTGAAGAATGTAACCTTTATCCGTCTTGGATTATTAGGATGAAAATGTCTTCAGCTTTTTTATTCAGTGTAGAAGAGAAAAAAAGAGGAAAGAGAAAATTTTTTGGGAGGGGAGCTATGTCTGGCAAGTAGATATGAAAATGCTTGATAAAAATAAAAGTAGTAGATGGAGAGAGAGAATCTCTATGCTACTAAGCATTTTCTTAAAGATTAGAAATTGACAGAAAACTTACTTTAGCAAAAAAGCTTGTTACATATATATATATACACACACAATATATATGTACAACCCTATATATAAACTTGTTTGTATATATAAACATACATACATATACCACATACATACATATAACTTATCTGTCTGTCTCTATATGTATCAAGATTTATCTCTTATCATCTATCTATTCCTCAAATCTATCATCTACTTGCCTATCTATTACTCAATATGCTAAGGCATATTTAGTTATTGCAGATTGCAATTGCCTTGAGGAAAATCACCAACTCACAAAGGTAGACACTATAAGAAGAAAAATAGAACAACTTATACCACAAAATATTCTGAAAATTATAAAGCAGCACTAATAAGTCCTTGCACATCAATAGTCACATCACTAACGATCAGATAATTGCAAATGAACCCACATCGAGGTATCACCTCACAGTTGTCGGAATGTCTACTATAAAAAAGGAGAGCAGTAACAAGTGTATGAGACAGGGAGATAGGGGATCCTTTGTTCACTGCTGGTGGGGATGTGAATGAGCGCAGCCTCTATGGAAAAGAAACGGAGATTCCTCACAAAATTAATAATTGGCCTACAACATGATCCAGCAATCCCACCATTGCTGTACACACAAATGAAACATAAACAGGATCAAAGGATATCCAGTGTTTACTGAAGCATCACTCACAACAGCCAAAATGAGGAAACCTAAGTGTCCATAAATGGATGAATAGATAAAGAAAAGCTTTTATATGCACAATAAAATATTATCTGGCCGCAAGAAATACAGAAATCTTTCCATCTGCAATGATATGGATGGTCCATTAGGTCATACTGTGCAAATCACAGTCATTAGATTAGGTCATCAGGTCATTAGGTTATACTGTGATCTAAGTCAGAGAAAGATGTATGTTGTATGTTATCACTTATAAGTAAATGTAAAAAAGCCAAACTCATAGAAACAGAATAGAATGGTAGTTACCAGGGCTGGGGGCAGAGAAACCGAGGAGATGTTAGTCAAGTGTAGAAAGCTAGTTAGAAGATGAGTAAATTCTTGAGGTCTAATTAATACACACTTTTATAGTTAACAGTGCTGTAAAATATATCTTAAACTTGCAAGACATTAGATCTTAAAAGTTCCCACTATGAAAAAAGAAATGTTAATTAAGTGATGAGATGAATGTTAGCTTACCCTACACTGGTGATCATACATAAATCTATCAGATCATCAGCTTGTTCACCTTAAACTAATACAATGTTATACATAAATTAAAAATTTTCCTCTATCAAAAGAAATGAACCAGAAGAGAAAATTTTATGAATGCCACTTCATACTCACATTGGATAGATATTCTAGAGAGAAGCCTATTCAAGTTAAAAGATTTTTCACTCTTCAGAACTTTCTTAGAAAAGAAAGCAACCAAGAACAAAACACAAAAGAGAAATAATGCTCTCATTGGGATGCAAGCACATCTTCCCTCACCTCAGAGCCTGTGATTAGAGCAAGGAGAACATAAACCTGTAGGAGCTTTTTCTCAACTAGGAGAGCTCTGCTTACTCAGATGCAAATGTGGATCCAGACCCCTGGACAGTCTCTACTTCCATCTGAGGACCGTATTGAAAGTGAAAATATTAGTTGTTTATCATGTCCCAGTCTTTGTGACCCCATGGACTGTAGCCTGCCAGACTCCTCTGTCCAGAGATTCTCCAGATAAGAACACTGGAGTGGGTTGCCATGCCCTCCTCCAGGAGATCTTCCTGTCCCAGGGATCAAACCAAAGTCTCCCACATTGCAGACAAGTTCTTTACCCTCTGAGCCATCAGGGATGCCCTGGATTCTATTATCTATGTTCAAATAGTTCAAGGTCTTCAAAGGGAAACCATGACTCAGGGAAACTTAAGAAAGCATAATAGCAAGTCCTTTGGTAAAGGAAATATTTAGCTACTAAGTAATTTATTTTTACAATTCTGATTTGCATCATTCTGTTAACCGATTGGACTGTTGACTATTAGAGCCGTTCATGCATGCTTGAAGTTTGTACAAAACCATATCATTTATTTTACTTTCTTTGCCTTCGACCTACTTCTTTCTCATCTTCTTTATATCTGTTCTCCATCCTGATGTAGAAAAAATATCATAATATAATCATGAAAATATAATAAAATAGAAGAAAAACATGACTAAATGTGACCTTTTCATAAAACATTAAAAGGGATTTTAAGTCAAAATTTTTTACAATAAAGTATGAATCTACAGATTTATTTCTCCTTTCTTCCTGTTTTCAATGCTCAAGTTTCTTTCAGTATACCATTTATTTAACGTAAAACATTCTCTCATGTCTGCACTGCTCAATGTGCTCAAAATATTTAATGATCAACAGTGTCTCTCCTGAAGTTCCTGAGTCATGAACAGGAAAAGCTACACCCTTAAACTGAGAGGGCTTCCCTGTTGGCTCAGACAGTAAAGAATCCACCTGAAATGCAGGAGACCTGGGTTCGATCCCTGAGTCAGGAAGATTCCCTGGAGAAGAAAATGGCTGCCCACTCCAGTATTCTTGCCTGGGAAATCCCATGGACTATGGACTATAGTTCACGGGGTCACAAGAGTTGGACACAGCTTAATGACCAAACTACCAATCTGAGAGCAGTTAAGTGAATTAAATGAGGGCCATCAAACTGAGGAGGCTCTAGTGTCTTAGCAGCCTGTGTAAGCAAACACAAACCTCAGGCTGAAACGTCTCAAAGTTAAGAAATCAGAACCTAAGGACAGCCAATCAGAAACTGCCCCGGCCTTTCCCAACTACAGCAGAGGTGTACCAGCCAGCCTCAGGGTTTCCTAGCTCTACTTCCTCTGTCTCTTGGGCTCCTGTTGGTGGCTCCGAATCACTCCCGCTGCGGTGCTGCCTGAATGGAAGTAATTTTTGGGTGATACACATTCTTGAAATATTTACTATGTCTCAGCTTATCTTTCAACACTAGCAAGTAGAAAATCCTTCCTTAACGTTGTCCAATTAGATCCTAGTTTGATTAGTGAGCTCACACTACTCATCTGCTCCTTATCCTCTCATCTCATAAACAGTTATAAGTACAGTGGTGTGGACATGCACACACATACACTGGCGTGAACACAGACCCACACGCACACGGGCGTGGACACACACACACTGGCGTGGACACACAGACACACACAGTATATCAGGTTTCTTGCTAGAGGAGACCCATCCCAGATCTGAATAAGGACAGGACCTGCATTACACAGAAACATTCTTACACTTTGATGTTTGTTTGAAGTCATTTAAATGACACTCTAGGTTGCTAAAGATCAAAGAGAAAACAGAAGTCTGAAGAAGATCATAAACAATGTTAACACACTATGAAGTAGTTAACATTTTACCAAATATCTGTCGGTACTCTTAAAAAATGATTAGGCTATGTCCCTGAAATAGGTAGTATTTGCCCCTGTTCTGAAATAAAGCTTTTACGGAATTTAGAACATTCAAGAGTATGATTTTAAAAATACCTGATCTAGATTCTACGTATTCTTAATGTGCTAGTAGTAAAGAGCCCACCTACCAATGCAGGAGACATAGAGATGTAGGTTCAGTCTCTGGTCAGGAAGATCCCCTAAAGGAGCGTATGGCAACCTACTCCATTATGATCATCGCAAATGATGACTGTCCTGACTAGAACCCCCCAAGAGTCTTGCCTTTACTTTCCAGGAGTGGGTCCTCTCGTTTGATCAGGAGGGACAGCCACATAAAAGCTACGTGATAGCTTTAGCCTGTGCATTTTCTGAAGACCTTGAAAGTAAGTCCACCCTCTGACTAGTCTGAAATCCATTGGCCTGAGCTACAAAATTATAAGAGCTAAATGCACTTTCAAAGTTATGCAATGGAAGAAATTCCTCCACCAATAAATGCATTATTTCTCCCACTTTGCTGTTTGCTGCAGTGCTTCTTAAGCAGCTGCTGCATCTACAGCTCACCTTAACCCCAGAGACACCTCTGCATCTCTCAGAACTCTTCCCATATCAGCTACCTTCACTGTGATGAATGCTCTCTATCTTCCTTACTTCTGTGGTTTTAAGTGGCTTAAATTAATTGATTGCATTTAAAAATGATCTAGTTGGCTCAAGAGAGAGGTTCGGAGTGAGTAACTCAGAAACAAATTGGATTGCAAACAACATTGAGAGTTTTGGACAAGACACCACTCCTGGTTGCCTTAAGATGAAACCTTGAGAAGCCCTGCATGGGGCCAGCTGGCTACACTCAGATTCCTGACCTGCAGCACTGGAGACAATAAATACGAGTTACCAGAAGACATTAAGCTGGTGCTAACTTAATACACAGATATTAAGTGTATAGATAACTAAAGTGATAAAGTGATAGATAGCTAAAGCAAAGTCTGAAAATGAAATTCTAGACCAATTTTGCTGCCATGACAGTAGCTGAAACTTACTGTTACTAAAAGGATTATATAAATTAATAAAGGAACTCAAATCAAAGATGTACATATACATACATTTATGTCTTGGCTCGCTGAATCCATTTTTTTCCGTAAAATCTAAACTAAAATTCATCCATTTTGGTACACCAGCTCTCCTAGGTATTTCTTGAATAACTTATCAAATTGGAAACTGATGCACATTTTATGAATCAAGCATATTTTAGGTCAAAATTATTGTTTTTCATCACAGAAAACGAAGAAGGTTTCTTTTTAATCACTGAGGACAAATAAAAATGTTAATCTCTCAATTGTGTCCAACTCTTCACGATCCCGTGAACTGTGGCCTACCAGGCTTTGCTCTCCATGGGATTCCCCTGGCAAGAATACTGGAGTGGGTTACCATTCCCTTCTCCAGGGGATCTTCCACACTCAGGGATTGAACATAGGTCTCCTGCATTCCAGGCAGATTCTTTACCAACTAAAGTTACCAGGGGAGTCTGATACTTAATAGTAATTGGTGTCACTGATCTCATCCCCAGAATAGGTTCGTCTCATAATTCTGTATTAAAGGCATGGGGTTTTCAAAATAATATGCACTTAATTAACCAGTGACAGCAAAAGTGGCCTGCCAAACTCTCAAACAGCACTCTTGTGAGTAGACTGAATAATGGGAGCAACCAGAGCCAAGAACTCAACTGGATGCTTCAAAATGAACAAAGATCCACAGAGCATTGTTCTCCCATGTCCAACAGTGTTGGTTCTGATGAAACAAAAGGAGAAGAAATGAGATTTTTAGAGGAAAATTTCGGTCTTCTCACCATCACCAAGCAGCTGCATACAATGCAGATAGTTTGACATCAGAGAGGCTTTTGTTTCTGGCAAAATCACCACCTAATATTTGGGGGAAAAAAAGCCAGTCTAATGTTTTTAATCAAAAAGTCCCATAAAACTGAAAGTTTAAAGAAAGAATGAGTATTTATGACATATTGCAAGATAGATGACAACAGGAAAATTCTGAAATGGTAAAATTTGGGGAAAAGAGCAGTAATGAAAAAAATAACAAACTGCTTATCTAGAAAGCACTGTAACCCAGCATGGCTTATTGGCACAGGAAGGCAGGCTGTTTGTAATGTAATTGCACCATTCTACCTAAGCCCAATTCACTCTCATTATCTAGTCACTCCACCTTTTCTTCTGCAGACTCTGGCTGCCTGGCCTCATAGGCTGCAGGAGGGAACAGGTGGCGGGCTCCTCACTTGGCCTGCGATGCCGCCTTACTAATAGCTCTGCCTGAATAGACCAGCCTGCTCATCTGACATGGGCAGACTCCGCCGTCTTTGTGGATAAGACAGGATGTGCTAATGTGGCTTACAATCTTCTGTAAGAGTGTGAAGATGCTCTACTGAAACAAGACCCCTTTAAAAGATAAGTGTTACAGAAAAAAATAAGAAGAGTACTTGCAGTTACTATACTTTTCCTAGGTTTTCAAACAGAATAAAACATCCATGTGAATCAGGACATGTTCCTCAGTTACAGCCAAGTCTCATGTCTTTCCTCAAAGAGAAATAATTTAAATCAACTGGTGCCAGGCATTTCCAACAGACTAGAAGCAGGCATCCCCTAATGGATGCTACCAAAGTGAGCCACGACTGAAGTGTGCATGTGCTTGACCTGACTTGCACACAACTACCTCCCCTTACTTTAGAAGAGGGGGTCGGTTGCTTTAGCAGCCATTTAAATTTGTGACAGAGAAAGATATTCTTTGGAGATAACTGTAAATATTGAATTGGCCAAAACAGTCATTCAGCTTTTTCTGTAACACCTTATGGAAAAACCCAAACAAGTGTTTTGGCTGACCCAATTTCTTCACTTTTTAAAAATTTGACACATTGAATAAAAATAAATCTGAATTGTAGTTTTAAGAGCAGAAAACATGAAACATGAGTCTTACTGCTTTTTGTTCTGAATGACCTCCTCAGTCAAAGAAGGTGATGACTATAAAGCACAGAATAGCTGAATCGGGCAGTACACACAGCATCATATACAATGAAATACAGAATGGATCTTAGAAGAATCAGAAGCAGAAAGCATGGCTTTCCCCTGTAAAAACTCAGTTACAAACCACCAGACTGCATGGGCTCCACAGAAGCTGTGATGTGTACCTTTTCCCTCTTTGAGTCCTCATAGTACACAGCGGGTATTCAACACATACTTGCTGAATGATGAATGAATATATGAAAGCTGAAAAATAACTGTGCAGGATAATTTAATTTTAAAAATACAAAATGCTCAAAACATAATCAAATGTGCCCACTGTTCACAAAATAACCTTCACTCAAATGTACTCAAGATGAAAATTAGCTTGGATTAGAATTTAACTCAGGAAAGAATTTAGAATTAAGATTCAACTAACCTCAGTTCAATTCTTAGATCTGCTATGGATGGTAGTTTGAAATCTTTTCTCTTTATACTTTTTTTAAAGATATTATATTTTGTGCATAGAATATTCAACATTCATACTAAAATTGTGTCTCTTCTGAAAGGTATGGAATGCTTGATTCTGTTGTGTAAATGGCACACACAGACATAATGCAGGAGTTTAGGCAGGGTTTTACAGAGAAACTGGTACCTGGAGTGTGACTGTTGTCAGTTCCCCTCACTCACAGAACACACTCAGAAATAAGATATCAGTGACAAGTCACAGCAGAGTCAACTTACAACTTGTTTCCCGACAGAATTCATCCATCTTGGCCTCTGGTAGTTTCCTAAAGGTGCTCCCTGTTTCAGTAACCCTGAAAACTCTGAGCAGTGCAAATTCTCAGGCTCCAACCAACTGACTAAACCAGAGGCTCTGTGCTGGGGCCCAGAAGCCTGAGTTGGGACCAGCAGTCCAGGTGCTTCTGATGCGCGCCCTAACTTGAGAAACACTAACCTAAGGTATCTGTGGTGCTGGAGAAGACTTTTGAGAGCCCCTAGGACAGCAAGGAAATCAAACCAGCCAACCTAAAGGAAATGAAACTTGAATATTCATTGGAAGGACTGATGCTGAAGCTGAAGCGCCAGTACTTTGGCCACCTGAAGCAAAGAGCTGACTGATTGGAAAAGACCCTGATGCTGGGAAAGATGGAGGGCAGGAGAAGAAGGGGGGGATGATAGAGGATGAGATGGTTGGATGGCATCACTGACTCAAAGGACATGAATCTGAACAAACTCTGGGAGATAGTGAAGGACAGGCAAGCCTGGCACGCTGTAGTTCATGGGGTCACACAGAGTCGGACATGACTTAGTGATTGAACAACAACCACCTATGATATCTAAGCATATTCTAGAAGCACACTAAAGACATGGGCTAACAATGAGCAAATATTTCCATTCTGTTAATATCACCCTTAAACATCTTATCTGAGGCACATTCAGTGTGCTCCCCCCAAGTTTCTAGTATCCAGGTATGGAAAGACTGTCAACAGTCCTCTTCACAGTAAAGGGCAGGTGTTGCTTCTGGCCCCCTGTATTACTCCTGCTGGGCCCTTTCTGGGTTCTGGAATAAACACATACCTAATGAGGGTTAAGAGCTGCTAAATTTGAGTTGGGCTCAGAAAAGCAGGCTCAGCATGAGCTCCAGGAGACCCTTCCTGCTATGTGGTCAGTGTCACGTGATGTGACAGGTCAGCCAGTGCCTGGAGCTCCAACACAGAGAGAGACGCTGTTCAGAGCTTCATTCTTACCAATGAAAGTTCACATCATCTTCTTGCCTTTAATCATTTTTATATGCTGACTAGCAACCACATTTAAAAAGACATAAGAAACCTGTTAACCATTGTCCATTATACTAGTGCTATTTTCCTCTTTAAATCCTCAAAATGGTGACTTGTTGAAGCAATGACTCTTATAAATGCCAGTTCACCTCAATTCAATTAAACAAATAGAAAGTACACCATGTAAACAGCACCTGATGAACCCACTGAGTGCCCTCTGTCTATTTGTGGGGGTGGAGCGGGAAACTGCTTGCCAGAGGGTGGTTCCTGGGGCTTTCGTTTGGGCAAAGGCAAGGATGCTGGAATTATATCAAGACAATTAAAAGGACCAGGAGTCACATTAATGTTAACGTCCATTATGAAAACCAAACAGAAGGATCGAGTTCAAAGAGCGTCCATTATGAAAACCAATAGTTCAAAGAGCCAGACGCAGTATCTGAGGGGTGCCGGGAGCAGAGAGGTGAGTGTGGAGACTGGGGAAAGGGGAGGGGCACATGCCTGAGACAGGTTAACAGGCCACCTGGTCCAAGGCGGCCACTTCCGACGATGTCAGCCTGCAGGCTCAGTGCATACATCCAGGAACTAGGACTGAACAAGACTACCAGAAATAAAGCAAATACTGCACACTTGGGTAGGGAAAATAGACAAATGTAACTATGGAAAAAATGTACTTAATTAGGATTATGGGACCTGAGAAATCCGTGGATGGTGATCCAGTTTATGTTTGGGTCTTACATGGTAAGAAGGCTTTTCATAGAGGGAAGAGGATTCCCTGAATAATTAATACCACACAGAGTTCACAGCATTGAGGAAAGATGTGATTTAATGATGAAGCAGAAATAGCAGCAACAAAGCTATTATCAGAAAACAGGTGAAGAGACAGTAAGAGAGGATGGTTATAGACTTTATGGACAATTAGAAGCAAGAAATGTCCAATGGTATGGTTGAACATCACAAAGAAGTCGAGGAAGATGTGAAATAAACACTGACAAAGCGTATGCTATGATTTGAAGAAGCTTCGTATTGGATCTGTTCATTTGTATGTTAATTTGTGTTTTTTTAATTGCATTTGCTAATTTGTTAACCACAAAACTTACATATTAAGCAAGCATCTAAAATGTTCTTAAGGTTCTCAGTGTGTGAGAAAGTATGTGTGAGTGAATGTGTGTGAATGTGGGACTTTGTGAGAATGTGCATGTATGTGTGTGTGCGTGTGTGTGTGCATGTGTGTGGAAAGAGAGAGAAAAAGAGGGGAAGAGGGGGAAGGGGCAGGCATCTCCCACAGCCACTTAAACTTTTCCTCATAGGACTTGCATAAATTACAAATACTTCAATTTTCTGTTTTTAGCTTTGTGACTTTAGTGTCCCCTACCAAATATTGTTCGTAATGCATATATGGCTGGGAAAGTGTTAATAAACTTTTATTTTGGAAGAAAATGTCTCTACTTACTCTGACAGCATATTTTAAAGTGTCTTGTAAACATTTTGGTTCCTAATTCTACGAAGATATTATCAAAGTTAAATATTAAAAATAAGCATAGTGTTAAAGCTGACGCCACCAGCTGCTGGCAGGAACCGGACGATAGTTTCCTGGCTTCTTATAAAGCTGTCCACATTCTACCATGGATGCAGCTGTTGCGCTACTAGGTTTTCAACCAAATGGTTCAAAAACGTATTAAACCTGCTCCTGAATGTTTATAAAAGCTTTCTTCCTAATTTCCTTCCTAGGTGAGTGAACAAACAGACGGATGAATAAATGTACATCTATAGAGTGGCATGCGATTCAGCTTTAAAAAATCATCTATCAAGCCACAAAAGGACATGATGAATCTTAAATAGGTATTGTTCAGTGAAAGAAGTCAGCTAAAAAGGCTTAAACACTGGACATTTGGGAAAAGGCAAAACTGTAGAGATGACTAACAACCAGTGGTTTGCAGAAGCGTAGCAAGAGGAGGGGAGGGCAGAGCAGGTGAAGCCCCTGGAGTGTTTCCCGTGAGAGTTCGTCTGTGTGACGCTCTATGGTGACTTCCTGACATGGTGCCTTTGGGAGACCCTGTGGAACTCACCGCACAGAGCGGGTCCTGTATGGATTAAGCCAGCGGGGCTGCTCTCCATTCATGCCCCTGTGAGTATGGGGTTTTCCCTCCCAGGAAGCCAGAACTGCCCCTGTCTCATGGTTAATGTCTACCCAGGGAGCCTCTTGCACTGGGCTTAGTACCAGCATCTCTGCCTCCGCTCAGGAAGCCTGGTGGTTGGACTAGCTGGACTTTGATGACTCCTGCTCTGCGGGAACAGCAGGGTCTGAGCTACAGACGGGAGCAGAAGGGAGCGCTGAGGCACATCTGGAGACCGAGCACTGACAGCAGCAGAAGCTTACACCGGGGGATCAGAGTGGGCACCACCAGGACTATTTCAGCCACAGGCAGGATAGGCAGCCTCGGTGCAGGGAGTGGGAGCTGAGTGGACATGGGAAGCAGGAGAGCCAGGTCCACACGCACAGGACAGCACAGTGGCCCCCACCAGCCTGGCCGCCAGGCTTCACGTTCCTCCGCTTCATCATGCAGTGTGACACTGTGCTCAGTGTTTAGAGTGATCACATTGGAGAGATTTTACGTTAGAACCTGTGGTTATCTCTTTTATAGTAAAGGTATCTCACAGCCATCTCAAGGCTTTGTTGTGAATCTCCTTCACAACCAGACACTGATGCAAACACAACACAACTGTTTTAAGCCCTGAAAGGACACTAATAGTCTTCAGTGGCCAGAATTACCCAACAATCTCTTGACCGTATTTTCCAAACAGGGAGAGATGGGATTGTCAAGACCAAAGCAGGCGAGACTGCAATTTGTCCCTGAAGGACAGGATAATGTCTTTGCAATGCATGGAATGCAACTCCAGAAAGTGTCACTAATTTATTAAATTTTCTGAAATACTTACTGGGACCTTGTACATCTAAGCATGATGGTAGATCCTAGGCTCACAAAGAGAAACTAGAGTTTCTTCCTTCAAACTCTCATGGAAACAAACAAAAAAGAAAAAGTGAAAACTGTAACATAAGTCAGCAAACCCATTTCTACAGCAGCAGTCAACCAGCACCCCAGACGCCAGCTCCAGGAATCGCACCTTCTGCTGGTGGCAAAGTCATCAGACCCTCTTGTAAGCAAGGCATTTGGAGAGCAGGTCAGAGTTAGGAAACATTAAGAAAATTGCCTGAATACAAAGTCAGTCTTGGAAGCAGGACTAAGCTTCTTGGCCTTTGATAACTGTGTCATTTTTTTCATGACAGACAACATAGTCAGCAAAACTAGAAGTAGGGATGCTTCACTAGGGAAGCCAGTGGCTCTAACATCACGAATACACCTGAAAGGGCAGGAATATGAATCACAAGTCTTGAGGGAAATGGGCAGAGAAATTGATACAGACAGGGGCAGAGCAGGAGTACAAGCCCATGTCTCAGACATCTTCAAAGCCACAGAAAAGCAGCGATCACACTCATCTGTTCAGGTGTTTAGTGTTATATTACAGCAACCTTTCCTTGTCAGTTAGAAGGAAAATGCCCAGGAAGGTTAGACCTTGTTAGTTCAGGGGGCAGGGCTGTTGGCTCTAGGCGGGGCAGGGCCCGGCTGGAAAGGCAGCCCGCACAGTGGCCACCCAGTGTCCTTTCCTCATAGGGCCATTTCCCATTCAAATGGGAGGCCAGCCCTGCTTTACATGTGGACAAGCAAGTTGGAGGCACAGGTGACATTCTACAGGTCAAGGCTGCGTGAGCAGTGCCTGCTAAGACCTTCAGGTTTAAGTACCCCATGTGAGAGCAGGAATGCCGGCAAGCTGTGTTACAGACCCAGCGTAGCACTTCTCCTCCTCCTTCATCCTCTCCCCAAACAGTATCAATTCAGACACACTGCTTGAACTTCAAAGATACATTCCTAAGAAGGGAGATACATGCTTGAGATGCATCCAGGGTTATTTTAATAACAAAATTGTGATTCCAGAAGGTGTGCTGGGGCAAGGAACAGTCACCCTCAGCGAGTATCCATCACTCCCCTTATAGCCGCCTTTGTCCCCCTCTTCATTTACAGTACATGGCCTTTCTAGGACTGCAGTCAGAGTTTGCAGGGCACGGTACTTTGAAATCCTGCAGACTGGGCTTTGCACAACATGAAGTGAACACACACAACAGCTGATTTTGGGAAATTCTAGGTAGGTGATAAATAAGATTCTCCAACAGAGCAATAACTTTACTCACAATGACATATCAGAAAGCAAGGGTCTTACCTGAATTTAGCTGGAGCAATGTTTTCCTTTCTCAGAGGTCACTTCTCTGGCAATCTCAACATTCTGGAGACTGGTCTAAATGCAGACAGCAAAAATGAAGTCCTATGAGTGCTCAGAAGAGAGAGAGAGAGAAAACTATACACAGAAGCTGACTTTATCCACAAGAAACACGTGCATCCCGTTCACACTTATATCACATACTTTACCACGGTTTATCAGTTTCTAGGAGTAAACCAAAGCCTTGTGAATTGTCAAGAGGAGAAATAAGAATATAATAAACGAGGCAAATACACATAATGGGAAAAGACAATATCTCCAATAAATGGTAGGAAAAACCGGATAGCTGTTAATACTTGCAAAATAATCAAACTGGATTATTTTCCCACACCATATACATAAACAAATTCAAGTGGATTAACAATTTAAACCTAAGACCTGAAGCCCAAAAGCTTCTAGAAGAAAACATGAGCAGTATTCTCTCTGACATCAGTCTTGGCAATATATTTTTTTTTTTTTTTTGGATACATGTCCTCAGGCAATGGAAAAAAAAAATAAAGAAAAAAAAAAAAAAACAAAAATAAAGAAAAGGGACCACCTTATCAGACTAAAAAGTTTTTGCACAATGAAATAAACCATCAACAAAAGAAAAAGGCTGCCTACTGAATAGGAGAGATGTTTACAAATGATATATTCAGTAATGAGTTTATATGAACTGTAGCCTGCCAGGCTCCTCTGTCCGTGGGGTGGCAAGAGTCAGACATGATTTAGCAACTAAACCACCAACACATTCAAAATATACGAAAAACTCATACAACTTAATGTGGGTAAAAAGCAACCAGTTTAAATAATTGGCAAAGAATCTGACTAGATATTTTTTCAAAGATATAGATGGTCAACAGGCATATGAAAAGATGCTCAGTATCACTAATCACCATAGAATGCAGATCAAAATCTCAGTGAGACACAACTTCTTACTTGTCAGAATGACTTTTATCAAAAAGAAAACAAATAACAAATGCCAGTGAGGATGTGGAGAAAAAGCTATTCGTTGGAATGTAAATTGGTGCAACTTCTTTAGAAAACTGTATGAAGTGTCCTCAAAAAATTAAAAATAGAAGAACCAAAAGATCCAGAAAATTGACTTCTGTTTTTTTTTTCCAAAGAAAATAAAAAGGATAATTAGAACAGATATATTCACTCCAGGGTTCATTAAAGCATTATTTATAATAGCCAAGATATGGAAGCAAGTCAAGTGCCTGTCAGTGGATACAGAAGCTGTGGTATAGATATACAATGGAATACAGCTCAGCCATAAAAAAGAATTGAAATTTACCACAACAGCATGGATGGACCAGAGACCTAGGATCTATTATGCTTGCTTTAGTAAGTCAGACAGAGGATGATAAATACCATTCTTATATGTGGAATCTAAAAAACCCCAAACAAGTAAATAAACACAAAACAGAAAGTGTCGTGGGTACAAAGAATACACAGGTGGTTGCCACAGGAGAGAGGGCTAGGCGGTGAGTGAACTAGGTGAGGGAGGTGAAAGGGCACAAATTTTAAAACAAATGAGTCATGGGGATGGAATGCACTGTGTGAGGAATGCAGTCAATACACTGGAATAGCTTTGTATACTGACAGACGGTAACTAAACCTCTAGAGGTGATCAATTTGTAATATATAAAAATATTGAATCCCTATGTCATATTCCTGAAACTAATATAATGTTGTTAAGTCAATTAAGCATCAATGAAAATAATCCAAAAAACAGACCAGAAAAAAAAGCAATAAGGTAATAAGTATATCCCGAATAGTTAATGTCATAAGATTAATTTCCGTAGAGCACATTTAAGGGAAATTGGCTTTAAAAGAATTACAAGAGTATATTGGTAACCTGACCAAAATTTTGTCTGCCAGCAGCTGGCATTTAGAAGTAACTGCCAATATTGCAGCCTTTAGAGTTAGATTCCAAGTTTAAATTATTGATAATATTTAAAAGCATTCCTTGTAAGGGACAGCTTATTGATTTAATGCCAAGAGGTGATTACTATTTTAATGAGACACAGCTATTAACTCAGTTTTGTACTGTGGAAGGGGGCTAGCCTCTATAAATCAATACCTAAGCAACAATTGGATTGCTAATTCACAAAACCAAAATCAGGTTTCTGTTTGTGCCTCTTAATTTTTAATGATCCCATTTATGTTACCTGTCCTCTCATGAACTCAATTGTAGTTTTGAAAATACTGCAATACTTTAATAAACTGATGGCCAGGTGAGATGTCTTACTTAATAGACCAGTGATTTTCCAGGGAAACTCTTGGGAAGACACATCTGACTCACTAGACACATTCTGATTCTGAATCAGGTTCAGATTCCTACAGAGACCTGTAAGCACAGCTATCTAGTAAACTCCTCAGACAGAAATGACCCTTGGCAAGTCAGGAACCTGAGTTTTAATGTATAAGCTCACAGGCTGTGGTGGGGTAATTCGGGGATGACCATCAGTTCATGCCCCGGTGTACACTCTGGGTGAGCCCTTCTCCTGACCGTGGGCTTAGGGTGTGGCTGGATATTACCTTAATGACATAATAAATTGTGTGACAGTTCACTCTGACAATGATAGCTCTCATCACAATATAAAACAAAGCCACCAGGTTTTCTGTTACACATGAAAATCTTCAGACGTCAACTGAGTTTAGAAATACGGATCTAGCTGAATGAAACTCCTGAGCTATCTTAGTTTACTCATTGCTAAGAATCACTGTGAGTCTTCCTGCAAACTGTCTCATCTCCTTACACTCCAGTGACTCACTCCTGGCTCTGTGCTTCTCCATCTTGGCAGGGATCTGGGGAATGTGCACAGTGGGCCCATGAAAGATAATTAGCTGTGTCTGCAAATAGCGCCATTGTAAAGTAAATCACCCCTCAATCCTATCAACAGAGAAGGTTCTTTCTTTTCTCCCCTGCTGAATCCTCCAAGAGCTGACTATATCATGACACAGCTAATGAATGTAGGTTTTCACTAATGGACTCTCAAGAACACTGTCTTGAGTCATTTTAGCATCTATTTGGGAATTTCAACTGAGTCAAATGTTGGCACACATGGCACAGGCATTCTGTTTTCCAGTCAGCAACACCTCATGGCAGCCCTTCTGGGAGGGCCACTCAACAATATTTATCAAAGCCTAAATCACTGATATCCTTTAGCCTAAGTGGGATTTAAAGAAATAAGTCACATCAATAGATTTCATGCACAGGAATGCCCACAACAGTGTTACATTAAAAAAAAAAAAAAGATTACATATCCAAATATGAATCATTGGTTTAAAATTGCACTATGGACATTCAGGATAACACTGTGCTGCCATTTAAAACTTTTAAGGTTTTTTGATGACATCATTTCCCTATGCTCTATGTCTGCTGTGGACTGAACTGTGTCCTCACAAACGTCCCATGTTGAGTCTCTAACCCAGTATGATTGTATTTGGAGACTAGCTATGCCCAAACCCTGGTCACTGGACACTGGGAGACGATAGGTGTACTTACTGGTGAGCCACGAGTCTGTGATCACAGACTGGGCTGACCCGAGGACTAGCAGCACAGCTGAAGAGCCCTCTCTCTGGGCACACGGCTTTCTGACTTTCAGATCTCTCCTGCCAGCTTTCTCTTTCCACACCAGTGATACTCGTTGGTTCTCCTGCTGGCTCTGACTCATTGCTCCTGCAATCCACACATTTCAGAAGGCACTGAGCTCCAGAGTGATTTTCTCTGTAAAGTCACTTTCAAGGTGATGCTGTCCACCCTCAGAGAGTCAAAGTCCACCCAGTGCTGACGGTGCCTCAGAGCAGGACGCAGACCCCTGCCCAGCCTCTTCCGAGGCCTCTTCACACAGCCCCTCGTGGTTCATGCCCCATCATTTCGTCCAGGCCCCTGCAGCTCTGACTTCCCACTGAGCCCTTCCTTGCAACCCCTTCAGTGTGAAACAGCACAGAGCCACTCTATCCACAACCCGGCTCTCTTCATTCTCAACACCACTCACTGCCACCCAGGGTACTATCCATTTACACATTTGCTACTCAGTGACTGCCCGCCCTCACGAGAAGATGAGCCCTTACGACAGGCTTTGCTTGCTTATTGCTATGTCTCCACACCTGTACTAATGCACAGGACACAGAAACCACAGCATCAGCATCTGCTGACTGGATGAGGCAGAACCCGCTGCAGGCAGGGGAGCGGGGTGACACTGTGACACCAGTGCTGCAAAGTGGGGGACGCAGAGCCTGTCACTGATGCTAGACTGGAGACGAGTGGGCCAAGGGGAAACAGGGCCCTAACCTGTGATCCCCTCTTGGCTCTTACGTCCATGCAGTCACCCTTGAACTCATCGCCTCAGTGCCAGCCTCACTCTGATGGCCTTCGGCTTCCACACAGCCCAGGAGAACTTGAAATACAGGTCTCACAGGCTGCAGCCTGCAGGGTCCTCATGGTGACTGTCTGCTGAAGATGCAGTTGTTCTGAAGCAGTCATCTTTCCCAAATGTGCTGTACAGAGGCTGCTCAGCATAGATCCCTCTCCTTAACCCCAAGTGCCCTGTGCCATCTTCTTCCTGGTGAAAACCTGCTCTCATTCAACAGACCCTGCAAGCCTGTCAGCTCTAAGGATGCTCCTGGCCACTTCCACATTCATGGATACTGGCTACAGCTTCCTCAGCCTCCCCGAGGCTGTCCCCTGTGTGTACTTCCATCGGCCACTACAGGGCTACTAGGGCTTCCACAATGCCTCAGCTCATAAAGAGCTTGCCTGCCAATGCAGGAGACTCAAGAGACGTGGGTTCAATCCCTGGGTGGGGAAGATCCTCTAGAGGGGGAAATGGCAACCCACTCCAGTATTCTTGCCTGGAGAAGAGAAGCCTGGTGGGCTACAGTCAGTGGGGTCACGAAGAGTCAGACTGGACTGTGCCTGCACATGCACACAGAGGGTTATTGGTTTACAGGTCTGCTTAACATAAACGAGTTTAGAACAGGGATAAATCCCATTCATCTCTGGGCTCCTCTCAGCTAGACTTAGAATAATATTCAAGAAATATCAAATCAATGCTCCAGTAACCAATGTAAATGTGGAAGTTTAATGGGGGTCAGCAAGGGAAGGAAGTGAAGGAGAAGATAAGAAAATGGACAGGAGGAATGGAGACAGGAGAAGCTATATAAAGTTTATGAAGTCATCTTCACAGAAACTGTAGGTGACCAAAGAGATAAAATAATTCTAGAGTCCTAACCTTGGAATAACAAGTAAAAAAGAAGAATTTGATAAAAATAAATAAACTGAAAAAACTTAAGAAAAATCTTATCAAAGTGGTGGTATCTGTGTTTCAAGAGATTACATTATATCAAATGATTTAAAGAGAGAAACTATTTCTATAATTGAAATATTTAGAATATTAGTTATTGTATTTCAAAATGAAAGATGATTACTGATTTTAGATGGCTCTGATTTTAATTTCAACATTACATAGGAACTGGAATGTTAGGTCCATGAATCAAGGTAAATTGGAAGTGATCACACAGGAGATGGCAAGAGTGAACATCAACATTTTAGGAATCCGTGAACTAAAATGGACTGGAATCAGTGAATTTAATTGAGATGACCATTATATCTACTACTGTGGGCAAGAATCCCTTAGAACAAATGGAGTAGCCCTCAGTCAACAAAAGACTCTGAAATGCAGTACTTGGGTTCCATCTCAAAAATGACAAAATGATCTTTGTTCATTTCCAAGGCAAACCATTCAATATCACAGTAATCCAAGTCTATGCCCCTACCACTATGCCTTAGAAGCTGAGGTTGGATGGTTCTCTGAGACTTACAAGACCTAGAACTAACACCTAAAATAGATGTCCTTTTCATTATCAGTTCAGTTCAGTCGCGCAGTCGTGTCCGACTCTTTGTGACCCCATGAATCGCAGCACGTCAGGCCTCCCTGTCCATCACCAACTCCCGGAGTTCACTCAGACTCACGTCCATTGAGTCCATGATGCCATCCAGCCATCTCATCCTCGGTCGTCCCCTTCTCCTCCTGCCCCCAATCCCTCCCAGCATCAGGGTCTTTTCCAATGAGTCAACTCTTCGCATAAGGTGGCCAAAGTACTGGAGCTTCAGTTTTAGCATCATTCCTTCCAAAGAAATCCCAGGGTTGATCTCCCTCAGAATGGACTGGTTGGATCTCCTTGCAGTCCAAGGGACTCTCAAGAGTCTTCTCCAACACCACAGTTCAAAAGCATCAATTCTTCTGCGCTCAGCCTTCTTCACAGTCCAACTCTCACATCCATACATGACCACAGGAAAAACCATAGCCTTGACTAGATGGACCTTAGTCGGCAAAGTAATGTCTCTGCTTTTGAATATACTATCTAGGTTGGTCATAACTTTTCTTCCAAGGAGTAAGTGCCTTTTAATTTCATGGCTTTTCATTATAGTGGACTGGAATGCAAAGGTAGGAAGTCAAGAGATACCTGGAGAAACAGGCAAATTTGGCCTTAGGAAAAAAATGAAGCAGGGCAAAGGCTTACAGAGTTTTGCCAAGAGAACTCGCTGGTCATAGCAAACACCCTCTTCCGACAACACAAGAGATGATTCTATACATGGACATCACCAGATGGTCAATATAAAACTCAGATTGATTATATTCTTTGTAGTCAAAGATGGAGAAGCTTCATACAGTCAGCAAAAACAAGACCAGGAACATACTGTGGCTCAGATCATGAATGCCTTATTGCCAAATTCAGACTTAAATTTAAGAAAGTAGGAAAAACCACTAGACCATTCAGATATGCCCTGAATCAAATCCCTTACAATTATCCAGTGGAAGTGACAAATAGATTCAAGCAATTAGATCTGAAAGACAGAGTGCCTGAAGAACTATGGACAATGGTTCGTAACATTGTACAGAATGCAGGCATCAAAATCATCCCCAAGAAAAAGAAAGGAAAAAAGGCAAAATGGTTGTCTGAGGAGGCCTTACAAACAGCTGTGAATAGAAGAGAAGCTAAAGACAAAGGAGAAAAGGAAAGATATACCTACCTGCATGCAGAGTTCTGAAGAACAGCAAGGAGAGATAAGAAAGCCTTCCTCAGTGATCAATGCAAAGAAATAGAAGAAAACAATAGAATGGGAAAAACTAGAGAGCCCTTCAAGTAAATTAGAGATGCCAAGGGAATATTTCATGCAAAGATTGGCACAATAAAGGACAGAAATGGTACGAACCTAACAGAAGCAGAAGATATTAAGAAGAGGTGGCAAGAATACACAGAACTA
Source organism: Aepyceros melampus (assembly GCA_006408695.1). Classification (NCBI taxonomy): domain Eukaryota; kingdom Metazoa; phylum Chordata; class Mammalia; order Artiodactyla; family Bovidae; genus Aepyceros; species Aepyceros melampus. Next base: position 135,896 of record SJXQ01001582.1, on the reverse strand, counting down.
TACAAAATTTATCTTCATGACCCAGATAACCATGATGGTGTGATCACTCACCTAGAGCCAGACATCCTGGAATGTGAAGTCAAGGGGGCCTTAGAAAGCATGAACAGAGCTAGTGGAGGTGATGGAATTCCAGTTGAGCTCTTTAAAATCCTAAAAGATGATACTGTGAAAGTGCTGCATTCAATATGCCAGCAAATTTGGAAACCTCAGCAGTGGCCACAGGACTGGAAAAGGTCAGTTTTCATTCTGTCCCAAAGAAAGGCAGTGTCAAAGAATATTCAAACTATTGCATAATTGAAGGTATTTCACACACTAGTGAAGTTATGCTAAAAATTCTCCAAGTGATGCTTCAACTGTATGTGAATTAAGAACTTCTAGATGTTCCAGTTGATTTTAGAAAAGACAGAAGAACAAGAGACCAAATTGCCAGCATTCATTAGATCACAAAGAATTCCAGCAAAACATCTACTTCTGTTTTATTGACTGTGCCAAAGTGTCAGGAGCCAGCGTGAGGAATCTCATCTGTGACAAGGTCATGTGGCAAGACACCTCGATGGGCAAGGATGATTCGGGTCTCAGGGTTTCCCCCTGGTATTTCCTGAGCATGTACCCCCAAAATAAGAATCTGCCGGCCTTATGTTGTAATTTTCTACTCTTCTGATATTCTCTGGAAAAAGTCAACTCAGGGCTTTAGTCTTCTGCATTTGAAAGGAGTGTTTCAGCTCAACCTCCTCTGATAATGCTCTAACTTAAATACTCTAACTTGCCTAACAGGTTTCCCGGACCTTTTACAGCTTGTGAATTGCTTACAGCCCCCAACTGCGAGAGGCACAAAAGCTTAAAGTATCTTAAAGTTACAAAACCTTTTCACTGTTGACTCAATGATTGCTGCCAGATCTCCTTATTCTTTATCTTTTAGGCACCTGGGAAAATGTTAGTCAATATAAACAGGATATGGAAAAAGATATATAGTAGTTTTGATGTTAGCAACACTAGACTTTTGAGTTAATTACTTTTCTTTTGTCATAAATCACTGTACTCCTTTTACTTGTCACAAATTGCTATATCTTTGTAAGAATGTAACTTTTTTTAGTGCTTTCTGAGAATGGCACCAGACCTTGGAAAGAACAACATTTTTAACACAAATGAGTCTTCTGGTTAACAAACCCTTATCAGAAAAGAGCCATAAAATGTTAATTGGCCCTTTTGGCTGGAAGATGAATTAAATCATCTAAGACTTGTGTATACAACTAGGTATGCAGAGAGAAAATCTGATTTTGATAAGAATCTGGGCTGCTGATGCTGCATAACTTTATATTACCCATTGATCTCTGTGTACAATCAAAAAAGGGGATAAAAGGCCTTGAAGGACAATAGGGGCCGGAGTCAGTTATTGGAAGGACTGGTTTCCCCCATGTCTCCTATTCTAATTTCAGGCTGAATTCCCATCTGGGACGTGGAGGCTCGCCATGTCTACTTACTTGCCCTGGCTTTTAAGTTCTGCATGAAATGGAGCCCAGGGCGAGGCACCCTTAGAGATTCAAGCAGGTGCCGGTGGCCCCACGTAGATGGTGCAAGCTTCTTGTCTGGAACTTTATTGGCTTTCCACGTAAACTAAATGATTCAGCCTCTTTTCTCTACTAAATTTTCCTACTATACTATTATTTCCTAATCTTATATATCTAAATAAATAATTCTTTCTAAGATGCCACACTGTCCCCGCTTTGAATTTCCCTGGATCCACTGGGGCTGGACCCCGGCACCAAAGCTTTTGACTATATAGATCACAACCAACTGTGGGAAATTCTTAAAGAGATGGGGACACCAGATCACCTTACTTGCCTCCTCAGAAATCTGTATGCAGGTCAAGAAGCAGCAGTTAGAACCAGACATGAAACAATAGACTGGTTCCAAATCAGGAAAGTAATAAATCAAGGCTGTATATTGCCACCCTGTTTATTTAATTTATATGCAGAGTACATCATGTGAAATGCCAGGGTGGATGAAGCACAAGCTGGAATCAAGATTGCTGGGAGAAATATCAATAATCTCACATATGCAGATGACACCACCCTTATGGCAAAAAGTGAAGAGGAATTGAAGAGCCTCTTAATGAAATTGAAAGAAGAAAGTGAAAAAGTTGGCTTAAAACTCAACATTCAAAAGACTAAGATAATAGCATCCAGTCTCATCACTCCATGGCAAATAGATGAGGCAACAATGGAAACAGTGACATACTTTATTTTCTTAGACTCCAAAATCACTGCAGCCATGAAATTAAGGCGCTTGCTCTTGGAAGAAAACCTATGACTAACCTAGATAGCATATTAAAAACCAGAGACATCACCTTGCCAACATAGTCCATCCGGTCAAAGCTATGGTCTTTCCAGTAGTCATGTATAGATGTGAGATTTGGACCATAAAGAAAGCTGAGCACCGAAGAATTGATGTTTTTGAACTGTGGTGTTGGAGAAGACTCTCCAAAGACCCTTGGACTGTGAGGAGAACAAACCAGACCATCCTAAAGGAGATCAGTCCTGAATATTCATTGGAAAGGACTGATGCTGAAGCTGAAGCTCTGATATTTTGGCCACCTGTTGTGAAGAACTGACTCATTTGAAAAGACCCTGATGCTGGGAAAGACTGAAGGCAGGAGTTGAAGGGGACGACAGAGGATGAGATGGTTGGATGGCATCACTGACTCTATGGATGTAAGTTTGAGCAAGCTCCAGGAGTTGGTGATGGACAGGGCAGCCTGGCATGCTGCAGTCCATGTGATGACAAAAAGTCAGACATGATTGAGCAACTGAATCAAACTGAACTGATTTTAATGGAATGTAAAGGGTTGCTTCTCCTAGTATTCCATATATTGTTTTATATATATATATACATATATAGTCTAAATGGGAGCACTGTAAGAGAGTCAAAGAAAATTCTGAAAGTCTGTAAAATTTAACTAAAGAGAAAACACCAGAAACCCAAAAACAAACATATGAAAAGCAGCAGTTCCTGTTTTCCATTGATTTGTTTAATATCTGCTTCATATAATGGCAACTGTGAACAACTTTCTCCATTGGTAAACACATGAACAGGACTAATATATCAATTCAAATAATGACAAGTGCCTAGAAAAATGAAAATAAACATCAAGGAAGACCACATCTCTTCAGCTGCATTCTTTCATGTGATATTTAAATTTTTGATTTAGCTATTTATTTGTTACCACATGATGGAGTGCTATTTAAGAACTGCTGGTATTTTAATATAAAATAGAATTCCTTTATTAATGCATTTAAGATAAAATAAAACCAGACTCTCTCAAAAAGCTGTGAGGAGAGTCTTGGTAAGGGGTGTGAGTAACTAACTATATTGCCCCTTGGAGACTTTTTCCTGTTGACTGCAGCCGCACTTTGCGGGAAACTGGCTTTTCCACTCCCACCACAGAGCACAACTGAGTGTCGGGGAAATATTCATTTCCAGGCCGATCACCAACTGACACAGTTGGACCCATGGAGTTGTTTCTCACTGAGATCACAGAAAACAACCAGTTCAAGATCAGATTTGTGCTGTGGCTTCTGCTTCTTTGATCTTTTTTTCATTGTAAAGAACATGAAAGAGGCCTGAAATTACTCTGACAACCCCTGAAAGGATATCATCAAAGCTGTATTCTTTTTATAATGATTTTGGATAATTCCAGTCTCCCATCCAAAGTGAGTCCCTCTATCTACACTCTATCTTAACTCTTCCAAAAACTATGTCTTCTGAGTTATTCATGATTCCCTCCCTTGCTGCTATCTTTCATTTAACCTTTCAACTGTTTTTTCTCCTAAGTATACATACCTCAGTGTAGTGTCTCTCATTTTTTAAAATTATAAAAGAGATTGTACTCCACCACTCAGGCCACTTCTCACCACAAGTCCACCTGAAATTGGTCTCTACACTTGCTGATTACACTCCCCCCAGATTCCATGGAAACATCTTCCCCATAGATCACAAAGAGGCTATTTACCAAACCCAAGAGACACACATATGTCCTTCTCCAGACCAATCTCCCTGTTCACATCATGACCCACCACCTCCCTGGTCAACACTGCCATCCTTGCTCCCTCTCTCCCATCCTACATACTGAGCCTCATTAGGGAGCTCCTCTTCTTGTATCCTTCCCATGTTGCTGGTAACTTCTAGGGCTTGTTCTCCCTCTTCTCTTATTAGCTCTGTGCATCTGACTAACCTCAGTGCTCTATTCACTTCAACTGGCTCAGCTATAACCTGTGTCCTAATAACTGCCATTCAGGTATGAACTAAACCAAATCCCTTACATTTATACAGTGGAAGTAGAAATAGATTTAAGGGGCTAGATCTGACAGATAGAGTGCCTGATAAACTATGGATGGAGGCTTGTGACACTGTACAGGAGATAGGCATCAAGATTATCCCCAAGAAAAAGAAATGCAAAAAGGCATGTAGAGTCAAGGCTATGGTTTTTCCAGTGGTCATGTATGGATGTGAGAGTTGGTCAATAAAGAAAGCTGAGCACTGAAGAATTGATGCTTTTGAACTGTGGTGTTGGAGACTCTTGAGAGTCCCTTGGACTGCAAGGAGGTCCAACCAGACCATCCTAAATTTTTCCTCTCTGTTTCATTTATTTCTACCATTCTATCTTCTATCTCACTTATCTATCTTCTGCCTCCATTATTCTACTGTTGGTTCCCTCCAGAGTGTTTTTTTTAATCTCATTTATTGCATTCATTATATATTGACTCTTTCTTATTTCTTCTAGGTCCTTGTTAAACCTTTCTTGCATCTTCTTGATCCTTGTCTCCAGGCTATTTATCTGTAACTCCAATTTGTTTTCAAGGTTTTGATCATTTTCACTATCATTATTTGGAATTCTTTATCAGGTAGATTCCCTATTTCTTCCTCTTTTGTTTGGTTTGATGGGCATTTATCCTGTTCTTTTGCCTGCTGGGTATTTCTCTGCCTTTTCATCTTGTTTATATTGCTGTGTTTGGGGTGGCCTTTCTGTATTCTGGCAGTTTGTAGTTCCTCTTTATTGTGGAGATGCCTCACTGTGGGTGGAGTTGGATGGGTGGCTTGTCAAGGTTTCCTGGTTACGGAAGCTTGTGTCTGTGTTCTGCTGGGTGGAGATGGATTTTTTCTCTCTGGCGTGCAATGAAGTATCCAGTAATGAGTTTGGGGATGTCAGTGGGTTTAGTGTGACTTTGGGCAGCCTGTATATTGAAACTCAGGGCTATGTTCCTGTGTTGCTGGGGAATTTGCGTGGTATGTCTTGCTCTGGAACTTGTTGGCCCTTGCGTGGTGCATGGTTTCAGTGTAGGTATGGAGGTGTTTGATGAGTCCTATTGATTAATATTGCCTGGAGTCCAGAGTTCTCTGGTGTTCTCAGGATTTGAACTTAAGCCTCCTGCCTCTGGTTTTCAGTCTTATTCTTACAGTAGCCTCAAGACTTCTCCATCTATGCAGCATTGCTGATAAAACATCTAGGTTAATGATGAAAAGTTTCTCCACAGTGACGAACACCCAAAGAGGTACACAGAGTTACATGGAGAAGAGAAGAGGGAGGATAGAGATAGAGGTGACCAGGAGGAGAAGAAGGGGAATCAAAAGAGGAGAGAGCAAGCTAGCCAGTAATCACTTCCTTATGTGCTTTCCAAGTCTGGATCCCTCAGAGATGTTCAGTGTTACACAGAGAAGAGAAGAGGGAGAAAGGAGACAGAGGTAGTCACAGCCCAGAATACACAAAGAGATTCACAGAGATGAGTAGAGAAGTAAAGGGGGAGGGGGAGATAGTGGCGACCTGGTGAAGAGAAAGGAGAGTCAAAAGGGGGAGAGAGCAATCAGGCCAGTGATCTCACTCCCAAGTAAAAATGGGTACTGAAGATTGGGTTCTTAAAGGTACAAAGTTGATAATAAATACCAAAAAGCAAAGATTAAAAATCTAGAGTAGAGGTTAGATTCTCAAAAATACAATATTAAAAAAGTCACAAAAATTATAAAGTATATATATATATGAAATTTGCTTTAAAAATAGGGTTGTTTTTTTTTTTTTGCAAGGTAATAGGAGAGGGCAATGGCACCCCACTCCAGTACTCTTGCCTGGAAAATCCCATGGATGGAGGAGCCTGGAAGGCTGCAGTCCATGGGGTCACTGAGGGTCAGACATGACTGAGCGACCTCACTTCTACTTTTCACTTTCATGAACTGGAGGAGAAAATGGCAACCCACTCCAGTGTTCTTGCCTGGAGAATCCCAAGGATGGGGGAGCCTGGCGGGCTGCCATCTATAAGGTTGCACAGAGTCAGACATGACTGAAGTGACTTAGCGGTAGCAGCAGTAGGTTATAAAAATGAAAATTAAGGAGTAACAGGGGACTTAAAAAATTATTTTTAATTGTAATTAGAAAATGATAATAGTAAAAATATATCTAGGACTTTCTCTGGAGCTGTTGCAGACAGTGTGGGGTCAGTTCATTTTCAGATAGTTCCTTGGTCCAGCTTGTACTTCTCAAGGTCTATAGGCCCCTTCCTATGTAGTCAGTGCTAACTACAGGGTTTTAATCTATTGCACCTGCACTTCCAAGGCAGTCCCCTCTGTTTTGGCTTCTTCTGTTTGCTGGTCTCTTCAGTGTCTAATTTCCACCCTGACATAAGGAAGGTGATCGTGTTCACTTTTTTTAGGCTCACTTGTTCAGTCATGCTGTGGGGAGGGAGGAACACTGCAAACAAATATCACTGGCATGTGCTCACAGTGATTCAGCCACACTGGGTTTGCCCCCACTCACAGTGTATGTGCTTTCCCAGTCTACATTGCTCAGGCTCTAGGTTGATCTGCCAGAACTGTCTAATGCTGGCCCTGAGTTGTATGTACTCCCCAGGTCTAAGCCGAAGTGAAACATCCCAAGATACATATTAATCAGATTAACAAAGATCAAACACAAAAGAACAAATATTAAAAGCAGCAAGGGAAAAACAACAAATAACACACAAGGGGATTTCCATAAGGATAACAGCTGATCTTTCATAGAAACTCTTTAGGCCAGAAGGGAATGGAAGGACATACTTAAAGTGATGAAAGAAAATAGCCTATAGCTCACATTACCCAGCAAGGCTCTCATTCAAATATGAAGGAGAGATCAAAATCTTTCAGTTCAGTTCAGTTCATTTAAGTCACTCAGTCATGTCTGACTCTTTGTGACCCCATGAACTCAGCTCTCCATGCCTCCTTGTCCATCACTGACTCCTGGAGTTCACAGAAACTCGTGTCAATTGAGTCGGTGATGCCATCCAGCCATCTCATCTTCTGTCGTCCCCTTCTCCTTCTGCCCCCAATCCCTCCCAGCCTCAGAGTCTTTTCCGATGAGTCAGTTCTTTGCATGAGGTGGCAAAGTATTGGAGTTTCAACTTTAGCATCAGTCCTTCCAAAGAACATCCAGGACTGATCTCCTTTAGAATGCACTGGTTGGATCTCCTTGCAGTCCAAGGGACTCTCAAGAGTCTTCTCCAACACCACAGTTCAAAAGCATCAATTCCTCGGCACTCAGCTTTCTTCACAGTCCAACTCTCACATCCATACATAACCACTGGAAAAACAATAGCCTTGACTAGATGGACCTTTGTTGGCAAAGTAATCTCTCTGCTTTTGAATATGCTATCTAGGTTGGTCATAACTTTTCTTCCCAGGAGTAAGCGTCTTTTAATTTCATGGCTGAAGTCACCATCTGCAGTGATTTTGGAGCTCCCTCAAAAAAAAAAGTTGGCCACTGTTTCCACTGTTTCCCCATCTATTTCCCATAAAGTGATGGGACTAGATGCCATGATCTTCGTTTTCAGAATGTTGAGCTTTAAGCCAACTTTTTCACTTTCCACTTTCACTTTCAAGAGGCTTTTTAGTTCCTCTTCACTTTCTGTCATAAGGGTGGTGTCATCTGCATATCTGAGGTGATTGATATTTCTCCCAGCAATCTTGATTCCAGCTTGTGTTTCTTCCAGTCCAGCGTTTCTCATGATGTACTCTGCATAGAAGTTAAATAAGCAGGGTGACAATATACAGCCTTGACATACTGCCTTTCCTATTAGGAACCAGTCTGTTGTTCCATGTCCAGTTCTAACTGTTGCTTCCTGACCTGCATATAGGTTTCTCAAGAGGCAGGTTAGGTGGTCTGGTATTCCCATCTCTTTCAGAATTTTCCACAGTTTCTTGTGATCCACACAGTCAAAGGCTTTGGCATAGTCAATAAAGCAGAAATAGATGTTTTTCTGGAACTCTCTTGCTTTTTCCATGATCTAGCATATGTTGGTAATTTGATCTCTGATTCCTCTGCCTTTTCTAAAACCAGCTTGAACATCTAGAAGTTCATGGTTTACCTACTGCTGAAGTCTGACTTGGAGAATTTTGAGCATTACTTACTAGCGTGTGAGATGAGTTCAATTGTGCAGTAGTTTGAGCATTCTTTGGCATTACCTTTCTTTGTGATTGGAAAGAAAACTGACCTTTTCCAGTCCTGTGGCCACTGCTGAGTTTTCCAAATTTGCTTGCCTATTGAGTGCAGAACTTTCAGACAAGCAAAAGCTGAGAGAATTCAGCACCACCAAACCAGCTCTCCAACAAATGCTAAAGGACTGGACTACAAGGAGATCCAATCAGTCCATTCTGAAGGAGATCAGCCCTGGGATTTCTTTGGAAGGAATGATGCTAAATGAGTTTATACACAGAAAAGGTGTATAAACTCGAACCCAAAACAATAAAGTAAATGGCAATGGGATCATACTTATCAATAATTACCTTAAACGTAAATGGATTGAATGCCCCAACCAAAAGATAAAGACTGGCTGAATGGATACAAAAACAAGACCCCTATATATGTTGTCTGCAAGAGACCCACCTTGAAACAACGGACACATACAGACTGAAAGTGAAGGGCTGGAAAAAGATATTCCATGCAAATAGAAACCAAAAGAAGGCAGGAGTAGCAATACTCATATCATATAAAATATACTTTAAAACAAAGGCTGTGAAAAGAGACAAACATGGACATTACACAATGATCACAGGATCAATCCAAGAAGAAGATATAACAATTATAAATATATATGCACCCAACATAGAAGCACTGCAATATGTAAGACAAATGCTAACAAGTATGAAAGGGGAAATTAACAATAACACAGTAATAATGGGAGACTTTAATATCCCACTCACACCTATGGATAGATCAACTAAACAGATAATTAACAAGGAAACATGAACTTTAAATGATACAATAGACCAGTTAGACATAATTGATATCTATAGAACATTTCACCCCAAAACAATGAATTTCACCTTTTTCTCAAGCGCACACAGAACTTTCTCCAGAATAGATCACATCCTGGGCCATAAATCTAGTCAAAATTGAAATCATTCCAAGCATCTTTTCTGACCACAAGCAGTAAGATTAGATGTCAATTATAGGAGAAAACCTATTAAAAATTCCAACATATGGAGGCTGAACAACACACTGCTGAATAACCAACAAATCATGGGAGAAATAAAAAAAAAAAAAGAAATTACAATATGCATATAAATGAATGAAAATGAAAACACAACAACCCCAAACCTATGGGACATTGTAAAAGTGGTGCTAAGGGGAAGGTTCATAGCAATACAAGCATACCTCAAGAAACAAGAAAAAGTCAAATAAGTAATGTAACTCTACACCTAAAGCATTACTTTGCCAACTAAGGTCCGTCTAGTCAAGGCTATGGTTTCTCCTGTGGTCATGTATGGATGTGAGTTGGACTGTGAAGAAGGCTGAGCACTAAAGAATTGATGCAACTGTGGTGTTGGAGAAGACTCTTGAGAGTCCCTTGGACTGCAAGGAGATCCAATCAGTCCATTCTGAAGGAGATCAACCCTGGGATTTCTTTGGAAGGAATGATGCTAAAGTGGAAATTCCAGGGCCATCTCATTCGAAGAGTTGACTCATTGGAAAAGACTCTGATGCTGGGAGGGATTGGGGGCAGGAAGAGAAGGGGACAAGAGAGGATGAGATGGCTGGATGGCATCATGGACTCAATGGACATGAGTCTGAGTGAACTCCGGGAGTTGGTGATGGACAGGGAGGCCTGGCATGCTGTGATTCATGGGGTCACAAAGAGTCAGACACAACTGAGTGACCAGATTGAACTGAACACCTAAAGAAAGTAGAAAAGGAAGAAATGAAAAATTCCAGGGTTAGTAGAAGGAAAGAAATCTTAAAAATCTGGGCAGAAATAAATGCAAAAGAAATAAAAGAGACCATAGCAAAAATCAGCAAAGCCAAAAATTGGTTCTTTGAGAAGATAAATAAAATTGATAAACCATTAGCCAGACTCATCAAGGAACAAAGGGAGAAAAATCAAATCAACAAAATTAGAAATAAAAATGGAGATATCACAACAGACAACACAGAAATACAAAGGATCATAAGGACTATTATCAGCAACTCTATGCAAATAAAATGGACAACTTGGAAGAAATGGACAAATTCTTAAAAAGTACAACTTTCCAAAACTGAACCAGGAAGAAATAGAAAATCTTAACAGACCCATCACAAGCACGGAAATTGAAACTGTAATCAGAAATCTTCCAGCAAACAAAAGCCCAGGTCCAGATGGCTTCACAGCTGAATTACAACAAAAATTTAGAGAACTAACACACCCATCCTACTCAAACTCTTCCAGAAAATTGCAGACGAAGGTAAACTTCCAAACTCATTCTATGAGGCCACCATCACCCTAATACCAAAACCTGACAAAGATGCCACAAAAAAAGAAAACTACAGGCCAATATCACTGATGCACATAGGTGCAAAACTCCTTAACAAAATTCTAGCAAACAGAATTCAACAACATATTAAAAAGATCATACATCATGACAAGTGGGCTTTATCCCATCGATGCAAGGATTCTTTAATATCTGCAAATCAATCAATTGAATACACCACATTAACAAACTGAAAAATAAATATCATATGATTATCTCAATGGATGCAGAGAAAGCCTTTGACAGCATTCAATATCCATTTATGATTAAAAAAAAAAAAACAAAACCTCCAGAAAGCAGGAATAGAAGGAACATACCTCAACATAACAAAAGCTATATATGACAAACCCACAGCAAACATTATCCTCAATGGTGAATAATTGAAAGCATTCCCCCTAAAGTCAGGAACAAGACAAGGGTGCCCATTTTCACCACTACTATTCAACATAGTTTTGGAAGTTTTAGCCACAGCAATCAGAGCAGAAAAAGAAATAAAAGGAATCCAGATTGGAAAAGAAGTAAAACTCTCACTGTTTGCAGATGACACGATCCTCTACATAGAAAACCCTAAAGACTCCACCAGAAAAGTACTAGAGCTAATCAATGAATATAGCAAAGTTGCAGAATATAAAATCAACACACAGAAATCCCTTGCATTCCTATACACTAACAATGAAAAAACAGAAAAGAAATTAAGGAAGCAATTCCATTCACCATTGCAATGAAAGGAATAAAATACTTAGGAATATATCTACCTAAAGAAACAAAAGACCTATATATAGAAAACTAAAAATAGTGGTGAAAGAAATAAAAAAGGACACAAATGGAGAAATATACCATGTTCATGGATCAGAAGAATCAATATAGTGAAAATGAGCATAATGAGTATACTATCCAAAGCAATCTATAGAGTCAATGCAATCTCTATCAAGCTACCAGTGGTATTTTTCAGAGAACTAGAACAAATGATTTCACAATTTGTATGGAAATACAAAAAAAACACGAATAGCCAAAGCAATCTTGAGAAAGAAGAATGGAACTGGAGGAATCAACCTGCCTGACTTCAGGCTCTACTACAAAGCCACAGTCATCAAGACAGTATGGTACTGGCTCAAAGACAGATATATAGATCAATGGAACAAAATAGAAAGCCCAGAGGTAAATCCACACACCTATGGACACCTTATCTTTGACAAAGGAGGCAAGAATATACAATGGAGAAAAGACAATCTCTTTAACAAATGGTGTTGGGAAAACTGGTCAACCACTTACAAAAGTATGAAACTAGAACACTTTTTAACATCATACACACACACACAAAAAAAAAAAACTCAAAATGGATTAAAGATAAGATTAAAGTAAGACCAGAAACTATAAAACTCCTAGAGGAGAACATAGGCAAAACACTCTCCAACATAAGTCACAGCAGGATCCTCTATGATCCACCTCCCAGAATATTGGAAATAAAAGCAAAAATAAACAAATGGGACCTAATTAAAATTAAAACCTTCTACACAACAAAGGAAACTATAAGCCAGGTGAAAAGACAGCCTTTGGAATGGGAGAAAATAATAGCAAATGACACACGGACAAAGAATTAATCTCAAAAATATACAAGCAACTCCTGCAGCTCAATTCTAGAAAAATAAATGACCTAATCCAAAAGTGGACCAAAGAACTAAACAGACATTTCTCCAAAGAAGACATACGATAGCTAACAAACATATGAAAAGATGCTCAACATCACTCATTATCAGAGAAATACAGATCAAGACCACAATGAGGTACCATTTCACTCTAGTCAGAATGGCTGCGATCCAAAAGTCTACAAGCAATAAATGCTGGAGAAGTTGTGGAGAAAATGGAACCCTCTTACACTGTTGGTGGGAATGCAAATTAGTACAGCCACTATGGAGAATATAGTATAGTATGGAGATTCCTTAAAAAACTGGAAATAGAACTGCCATATGACCCAGCAATCCCACTGCTGGGCATACACACCGAGGAAACCAGAATTGAAAGAGATACATATACCCTAATGTTCACCGCAACACTGTTTATAATAGCCAGGACATGGAAGCAACCTAGATGTCCATCAGCAGATGAATGGATAAGAAAGCTGTGGTACATATACACAATGGAGTATTACTCAGCTATTAAAAAGAATACATTTGAATCAGTTTTAATGAGGTGGATGACGCTGGAGCCTATTATACAGAGTGAAGTAAGCCAGAAAGTAAAACACCAATACAGTATACTAGTGTATATATATGGAATTTAGAAAGATGGTAATGATAACCCTGTATGTGAGACAGCAAAAGAGACACAGATGTATAGAACAGTCTTTGGACTCTGTGGGAGAGGGAAAGGGTGGGATGATACAGGAGAATGGCATTGAATCATGTAAATTATCACATGTGAAATGAATCGTCAGTCCAGGTTTGATGCATGAAATAGGGTGCTCAGGGATAGTGCACTGGGATGACCCAGAGGGATGGGATGAGGAGAGAGGTGGGAGGGGGTTCAGGATGGGACACCCATGGCAGATTCATGTCAATGTATGGCAAAACCAATACAATATTGTAAAGTAAAAAATAAATAAATAAAACTAAACAAAAAAAGAAAATGAAACTCCAATATTTTGGCTACCTGATGTGAAGAGGTGACTCATTTGAAAAGACCCTGATGCTGGGAATGATTGAGGGCAGGAGGATAAGGGAGCAAAAGAGGAGAGATGGTTGGATGGCATCACCAATTCAATGGACATGAATTTGGGTACAAGAGTTGGACACGAGTGAGCAACTGAACTGAACTGAATAACTGATATAAAGGCATCATCCCATGTTCTCAGCAATTCAATGATCTCATCTTTTAGGAAAGACATGTTGATATTTACCTTCCACCAATAGCACAGGATGAGTTTCACACATTTTATACAACTGACTATAAACCTTAGTAAAACACCCATTTTCTTTATGCTGACCTTCAGTGATTCCCACTCAGCAATAGATTACTTGAGCATCATGTCCTCATAGATGGTCTTCCTTAGCAACCCAGTATGGAACAGTTGTTTTTTTTCTTGGTTCTCATAACTTCCTAATGAGGAAGGATGAACTCTTATACTCAGCACCTCAGAGGACACTTGGTCCTCTTGAAATCTTGGGCTTCTAGTCGCCAAAACTTTCAGAGAATAGATCTGCGTTGTCCTAAACCACCCAATTTGTGATACTTTTTAATCAGAATCCCAGGGAATGAACACAGAGGTTGGTATTAGAGAGTATGTTGCTGCTTTAACAAATATGTAAATGTGCAAATGCTTCAGAATTAGGAAATGGGTAGAGGGTGGGAGCCTTTTTCTTAATAGAAAAAGCCTGAATTATTTAAGTGCTGTTGTTAGATGTACAGACATACAAGGTGCTTCTGTTGAGACTTAAGAAGGAAATAATGGCTGTATTAGTGGACAGTTGAGGAAAGGCCATCCTGGTAGTCAAGAGTCAGGGAACATGACTGGATAACACCCTAGGGTTGGATGGTAGCAATGAACTTCAGCATTAGCTGAGATCTGCAAGCAGAGCATGGAAGGTGCAGCCTGCTGTCTCCTAGTTGTTCACAGTAAAATGTGAGAGGAAAAGACAGAAACTGAAGGAGTGATTGCAAAGTAAAAAGGAGCTAGCCTGTGATAATTTGAAGAAGCCACATCCTGAGACAGGCCAGTGTGCAGCTGGAGGACTGCAGACAGAGGTCAATTGTGTGCTCATGGGCACATCACGCAACTCCAGAGAAACCAGGATAGAGATGCCTATTCAGGAGCAACCTAGGGAGTATTCTTTCTTTTGATGGCTCAGACCCCATGAATGTACAAAAGGTCAACAAGGTTTTTGAGAATTTTATACTGGTAGAATCACCACCAGCATGGGAAATAAGACAAGATGAAGGAAGAGCAATTCCAAGGGCAGAGCCAGGGACTGTGGGGCCTGACAGACAAGACCTCGACTGAGAGGGCAGAGCCACTGCCCTAGAAGGTCCAGATGATAGAGCATCAAGGCTCAGAGAACAACATCCTAAAGCCTGATGAAATTTGCTCTGCTGAGTTCTGGCCTCCTTGTGATCCAGGTCTCCCTCTTTCCCCCTGATTTCTCCCCTGGACACGAAAACATCTACCCTAGGGCCGTCTACCATTGGATCTTGGAATGGTGGGAGTCTTGGGGTTAAATTGAAGCTTCATTTCAAAAACATTTAGGCACTTACTGACCCCTCTCATAGTCCATATCCTAAGCCTCTTATTGTCTCATGTTAATACCCATCCTTTTCTCTTCCAACAATATTCAGGATTTTGAAAGCATGTACTTATCTAATTTCTCACTCTTAGTTATCACTATTGCCCTATTTAATTAACCTGAATCACAAGCTGGAATCAAGATGGCCAGGAGAAATATCAACAACC
The DNA here is from genome assembly GCA_006408695.1 of Aepyceros melampus. NCBI lineage: Eukaryota > Metazoa > Chordata > Mammalia > Artiodactyla > Bovidae > Aepyceros > Aepyceros melampus. The sequence goes on along the minus strand of SJXQ01001582.1, from coordinate 120,649 downwards.
TAGGACATGCAGATGATGCCACTCTCATGGCAGAAAACAAAGAGGAACTAAAGAGCCTTTTAATGAAGGTGAAAGAGGAGCATGAAAAGGCTGACTGAAAACTCAACACATGTACACCCATGGCTGATTCATGTCAATGTTTGGCAAGACCACTACAATTTCGTAAAGTATTTAACCTCCAATTAAAATAAATAAAAAACTAAGAAAAAAAATTCAACATTCATAAAACTAAGATCGGTTCCATCACTTCATGGCAAATAGATGGGGAAACAATGGAAACAGTGAGACTTTATTTTCTTAAGCTCCCAGATCACTGAGGACAGTGACTGCACCATGAAATTGAAAGATGCTTGCTCCTTGGAAGAAAAGCTATGACAAACCTAGACAGCATATTAAAAAGTAGAGACGTCACTTTACCAACAAAAGTCTGTGTAGTCAAAGCTATGATTTTTCCAGAAGTCATGTATGGATGTGAGGGCTGGACCATAAAGGACAGCCTCACCTCTGGGGGCATCATTCTGTCACACCAGACTGGAGCCCTGCATTGTGAGTGTACACCTGTTACTCACAGCACCGAGCACAATATTTAGTACATAGAGTGAACTCAGTACTAAAGTATTAAGTACAACAGAGTACAGAAGTTGTCTTAGTAAATTAAAAAAACCTTTAGAGTTGATGTACTTTTCCCTGAAAAATCACATGTTCTAATACTACATATTTAAACTTCCTAGACACTAATTTCCCCTGGAGAAGGAAATGGCAACCCACTCCAGTATTCTTGCTTGGAGAATCTCATGGACTGAGGAGCCTGGTGGGCTGCAGTTCATGGGGTCACAAAGAGTCGGACACGACTGAGTGACTTTACTTTTACTTAGACACTAATTAAATATTTGAGTGATTAGTATGTGACACACATTCACAATAAGGAGGGAGGAGAAGCCCTGATGCTTATTTAAGGAAACAAAAAATAAAAGATAATGATACTGAACCAAATTAACCTTCTCCTTTAGTTAGTTAATGATTTTTTTTAAAAAAACAATTGAGCCACTTTGAGATGGGTTTGAGAGTAGAAAAACAAAAGATGGAGATACCTATACTTAGAATTTCACAGTAATTGCTTCAAAGGAGGGTTAGATTCTTAATCAAGATTGAATTTCACAGTTAGAGGAGGAAATTGATTCCTGAGTCCCTGACATTAAAAAAGCATGTTCTCAGAAGTCACCTTCCAGGCAAATGAGACCCCACAGGTTACTTCTCACTTACACATTCTCCATTAAAAGTTCTACACTTTTCAGAAATAAGCAGTCAGATTCATGCAGGGACAGCAGCCATCTGAACACTTTCAGGTGTGGCATAGACAGGTCAGCAGGTGAGTAATCATTTTATAGTATCACTTTTGAGACTAAATGCCATGAAAATAGGATACCATGTGTTCAATGCAAACAACTACCTACCAGCAAGAAGAACTTGCAATCCAGTTACAAACCCTTCGATAAAGAAAACACTTGGAAAACTGTATGAAGTATTGAATCTCACCTTTAAGAGTAAATCCTATTCTCCTACCTTCTTCAGCCCAGCACTATGATTTCAGCAACAGGAAGGTGGGATTTATCTTATTTTCATGGCATTCACGAAGGCAGTTTCTTTAGGAATTTGGCAACAATTATTTTTGTCACTGTGTTAGTGCAAACACAAGGAGGGGAAGCCCCCAGAGGCAATTTGGCATGCAAATGAGATGATTTTCTGCCTTATTTACCAGTGATGTGAAGCTATATCAATAATTTATCAGTAGATGGTTAACAATAAAACTTCCTTGTCTGTTCCACTCATGTGCAGGCCATAGTGCTCTTTGGCATCTTATTTTTAGATGTCAGTTTACCTAAAGCATCATTTTCATTTTTTAATGATTTTTGTCCTGTAGAAACATCAAATACTATTTCACACAGTGGATAAGAACTATCTAAACACTTAGCTGTTAAATCCATTCTTTAGCAGAAACGCTGTCCACAAACTAAGGAGGTGTTAGGGCTGCCATAACATAGCATCACAGACTGGGCAACTCCAACAACAGAAGGTCACTCTCTGACACTTCTGGAGGTTATATCTCTGGGATCAATCTGACCACAGGGTTGGCTTCTTCTGAGGCCTCTCTCCTTGGCTTGTAGGTGGCTGTCCTCTCCTGCATCTTAACAGGGTCTTGCCTCTGTCTGGCTGTGTTCTGACCTCTTCTTTTTATGAGGACAATAGTCCTCCTATGGGATTAGAGTCAACCCTATAACATCACTGCAATTTAGTTACCTCTTTAGAAACTCTATCTTCAAATACATTCACATTCTGACCTACTAGGGGTAGAAACTTCAGCATATGAACTGGCAGGAGTGCAATTTAGCCACAAACATTGTTTTTTCTAAGAAAAAATAAACAAACTAGCAGTGTTTCTTCCTTTGGTTCCCTTGTTGTCACTGATTCCTGGGAAGAAACAAAACAAACCAGTGCTTTGCTTAGACCTAAGAGGTAAATGTTATTCTGAAAGCAAATTTGATATAAAAATTTGAGAAGTAATCAAGAATCCCCCACTTTCTGAAAGTCTGCTTTATGCCACATTGTTTTTACAAAAGACCTACATCACTATCTGGTTTCACTAACTGAAGGAAATCCAAAGAGAAGTTTCACTTTTATGAAAAAAAGGTGAAAAGTGAAAACGGCATCCACATTTGTTTTGCAGGAGCCCTTAGAAGGCAGGGTACACCCTGAGTAGTGAGGCTGCTCCACCAAGCGCCCTCCTGCCCAGGAACCACTCTCAGCTTCCCAGCGTCCAGCCTCCACAGCCTGGAACTGTCCATGCACACCTAGGCTCCATCTCCATTCACTTCGTGCATCTCAAGGGAGGACCAGTCCTAAGGTAAGCAGTCTTCACCTTAGCCATTTCAGCTTAGGGCTCTACCTTGGGATAGCGAGGAACCTGTCACAGGGACCACTTGGCAAGCTAACATTTCATCACTTAGAATGGATATGGGAGAAGACTGCACTGTTGTACTCTTGCACTTTCTTAATATCAAGATATTCCTAAACACCTAATCTCTTTATGTTTTTGGCAGTCAGGAGTCAGCTATAAAGAGGCTTTAGCTGAATTTCAGGGCCTCACATTCTCACTGTTTACAAATGTTCATATGCTCATCGCGGGGATTCACGTAAGATCTGTTCAGTATCCTTGTCTCTCCCTTTAGGAACACTGAAACCGCCAACACATTCGTTTTTCCTGAATTTGTCATTTTTTGGACAACTTAAGTATCTTTGCTTTTGAACATGTGCGCAACTGTGTCGGAGCTCTGAGCAGTACGATCATTGCCGTCAGCTGATTGTCTGTTTTTCTGTAAGCCTCCTCAATGTCTAGATGAAATGGGCACATTAGGTTTTCAGTGAGTTTCGTGATGCCTTAGAAGCACGCAGCCTGCTTGGCAAGTGAATCTGTGATTGCATACCCCAATGGTCTCATTCTCACACCCAGTTCTGAAGACGTTATTTGGCCACATGCTTCTGCAGAGTCTTTAATCCTTCCCACAAGCTGGAAGTTATGAGCTGCTAGAATCCCTGGAGCATTCATGCTCAACACATAATAGATACTCAGTAAATAAATGTTAGACAAATGCACTGCCTTTCCCACTCTATAAGCAGAGGAATTAGTCTCCTCTCTTCCTGCAGGAGAACAAGGGGTTCAGCCTCCTCCAAGGAGATGCATCTGACATGTCTCTGGAATCCTTCCATCTCCCTCACTGTTCACTGATCACAGTGCTTCCTCAAACAGGACCAGACTCCCCACCCACACCGCACCCTCTCCATCTACTTCTTGGCTTTGTGGCCGGAATGATCTTCCTAAAATGTAAATCTAAATGTCATTTATATGTAAAATCTAAGAAAATGATACAATTGAACTTGTTTGCAAAACAGAAACAGACTCACAGACACAGAAAACAAATTTACAGCTATCAAAATCGGGGAGGGATAAATTAGGAAATTGGGATTGACATACACACATTGCTTCATATGTTATTTTATATATATATATATATATATATATATATGGAGAGAGAGAGAGAGACAGAGACAGAGAGACAGAGAGACAGAGAGACAGAGCTTCCCTGGTGGCTCAGACAGTAAAAAGTATGCCTGCAATGTGGGAGACCCGAGTTTGATCCTGGGGTTGGGAAGATCCCTGGAGAAGGCAACCCACTCCAGTATTCTTGCCTGGAGAATCCCATGGATGGTGGAGCTTGACGGGCTACAGTCCATGAGGTCTCAAAGAGTCAGAAATGACTGAGCAACTTTCACACACACACACACACACACACACACATAAAATAGCTAGTCAACTAGGACCTACTGTAGAGCATAGGGAACTCTACTCAATATCGTGTATATCAGTGTATTTTCCTATAGTGGAAAAGAATTGGAAAAATTATATAAGTATAACTGAATCGGTTTGCTGTACACCTGAAGCAAACAATATTGTAAATCAACTGTACTTCAATCAAAAATAAATAAATAAAACATAAATGGCATTCCCTATTCAAAAGTCTTAAAGCTCTGCAGCTTTCCTTTAGGATGAAGTCCAAACAGCTCTGTCTATGAGTCCTGGGCACTGCCTCCTGGCAATGGCTGGGCTGCCTCTGCTCCCTCCCCTCCTGATGGCAGACCCATTGCAACTCCAGAGGGCACCTTCTCCCTCCTCTCTGCCCTCAATCCCCGTGCCCTCTCCACCACATGGGTACCCTGGACCTGCTGCCCACAACAGCCAGAAACATCTGCCCATCTCCCTCTTTGCTTTGCAAAATCAGTAGACATTCATGAGAAGGGGACACATGACTGAGCACAGGTATAGGGCCTGAATTGTTGTGGATATTTCTTATTATTTATCCAAAGGAAGTATGGTTTAAAAGTTTGAAAAACACCTGATGCACAGCCTAGAAGTTGTGTGTCTATGCAGAGGCAATCTCGGGCCCTGACAGTGGGCACCTTGATGAGCAGGGAGGCACGATGCCAGCTCAGGCCTGCCTGCCATCCCCTCCTTGAGGGCCATCCTGTCCAAAGGCTCAGTGGTAAAGAATCTACCTGCCAAGGCAGAACACACAGGAGACCAGGGTTTGATCCCTGGGTCGGGAAGATTCCCTGGAGGAGGACATGATAACCCACTTCAATATTCTTGCCTGGAAAATCCCAGGGAAAGAGGAGCCTGGCAGGTCTGTGGGGTCACAGAGAGTCAGACACTACTGAGTGACTTAGCACACACTCAAGCACATCAACCATTCTTATTAGCTTTCCCATCCAGAAACCCCAGCTTAAGATTCAGACTTAAGACAAATATGCCTGCCCTGGACTCTGTCCTCCCTTCCCATTTAGAACAGTTACAGTCTCTTGGTTCAAATCCTGGGAAAATTCAACATTGCTTATTCTAAAATACTCTGTGCAATACAACTAAAGAACATCGATATTACTTATTTGACTGAATCACATTACTTCTCACACCTATCTGAGTATTCATTATCCTCCAAAGCACTTAAACCATGTTAGCAGCAGACTCCTTTTAAATTATATTCATATATACATATATATACATATACACACACACATATATATAATGTTGTATATTTTGATAAATTGGTGAGCTTAACTTTCTTAGAACTTCCCTAGGTTTTTGTGCACTGTGTGTAGAATGAGGAATGTGGGAACTTCAAGGAGCCTTAGAGACAATCCAGCTACAGGTTTTATTTTATACATATGAAAACTGAGACTCAAAGGTGGAAATCCACCTAAGTTCACAAAAATAATAAATAACAGAGTCAAATCCAAAGGTAAAACTGGTCACTCACCCAGTAACATGAATTCTGACTATTTGAAGGTGCAGTTACTTTATTCTGAGGCACTTATGTATGGAAATTACAGCATCGAGAAATAATTTTCTGTATATGTTGCAAGTACATATTTATTGGCAATAAAACAGCAGATTTTCTAATATTCCCAGATTAAGATAAAACTAATACCTAAATAGTTTCCCTTCAGTATCTACTTAGTTTGATTTGTCCACAAAGAATGGACAAAAAGAAAATCACACTATGGGAGAAAAAGAGCATCGGAGTGTTTCACGTAGGTCAAATTATCTATAGTATGTTCACGAGACTTTATAACAAGCTGCCTGGTGAACATGACCAGCTGTCTCCTCAAACCACGTTTATTCCACAGCAACACAGTGTGTTCCCTTAGTACATTATATACCGTTCCTTTACCAGATTAGTGCAGATTAATAACTTTATACATGCTTCTGAACTAAACAAAACAGGAGAGATAAAAATTAAAATAGGATCTGAAAATTTTAAAGGGGTTAGTAGAAACAGTGAATTCAAATGAAGAATATTGTTCATTATATTCATAGTGGTGGTGGTAGTAATAGTAATAATGGTACTGGTAAGGTGACATGGAGGTGATGATGGTAATAGTACTGTGTTACTCATTCAGTCGTGTCCTGCTCTTTGAGACTCCATGGACTGTAGTCCACCAGGCTCCTCTGTCCATGGGATTAGAATGGGCAAGAATATTGGAGTGGTCTGGCATTCCCTTCTCCAGGGGATCTTCCCAACCCAGGGATTGAACCCAAGTCTCCTGCATGGCAGGTGGATTCTTTATCGCCTGAGCCACCAGGGAAGCCTACTAGTCAATAACAATAGGAGCAGCTATTTCCTGAGTGTTTACTGAGGGTTAAGCATATTCAGAGCCTTTACGAGCACAATTTTTCCTTGTAATAACCCTGGACAGCAGGGACTATTACAGTTACTTTTCGATGGGAAAGAAAACAAGCACGGAGCATTGTCATCAAGGCCGAGCCACTCATCTGCTAACTTGCACCACTGGAATCAACACCCAGGTTGAGGGCTCCAGATCCCACATTCTGCCCTTAGCCACCCCACCTCTCCAGGAGAGACGTGAACTGTCACGCTCAGGAAGACTCCAGGTAACCCTTCCTGAAGGCTGAGGTCCCTCATTCTGAGACAGACTCACAGATGAGTGTGGTGCACACCGTATGTGAGCACACACTCTCCTGGAAGAGCACATGTGTGTTTTGTGATAAATCAACTGTGAGCTTGCATCATAAAAGGTTAACATGTTTTGAACATGTACATATTCTGGCTCCTAAATTTACCAAATATGAGCGTAGAACAGTGTGTTTAACTTCCCTAGGGCTCAGTTTCTCATCTGAAAGTGGGATATTAACCATATCCAGCATGAACTTGTTACTCGAAGTGAATCAATGTAAGAACTTAGACAATAAATGATAGCCAGCAACTTCAGAGCTAGCACAGCGTTAACTGTTTCCATATCACCTCATTAGTTGTCACATCTTCTAGGTGAATGAAACAATGTGAAAGGGATTCAACAAGAAACCGAAATCACCCGAGCAGTGACAAGCTGAACCAGAGGTTGAGTCACTCTTTCTTAACCCTTGAATTCTATGATCTGACCACCACCCCACATTACACTGGGCTGTGGATCCCATCAGCTCTAGGTCTTGGCACTGCCCTGACTCACACGTCTCCTGTAAGCACAGCAACGCCTCCAAGACAAGACACTCGCTTATCCCCAGGAGGCCACAGAAACATCGATATTTCCTTAAACATACCAAATTACAACTGAAGAAGGGAATAACTCTGCTCGCAGTTGTTGCAGGGGTAAAATATAAAACTGGCCATATTCACTAACTCTATTTTCCTACCACATAGAGAAAACTCACAAGAGAATAAAAAGGTTAATTTAAGAGAGAGAAATTCATGAATAATCAAAGAAAAATGATTTCTAGAAGTATGTTTTTTTTTTGTCTGAGATGTTTCTGAGGCTCACCTCTTTGAGGGTTTAACTCTCCATTTGTTTTCATGAGCCCATACATCTCGCCATATTTTCCTTAGCAATTTAGAGGTAGAGTTCATCACTCAACCAGAACCCAGGGAATCTCTATTCACAACTAGAACACGGAGGAGATAGATTCTTTACATTGCTTCCAGTTCTTTCAAGAGACCGACTTCTGTTTTCAAAATGAGCTTAGTAAGATATCTATCTCTTTAGAATAATGAAACCTGACATTTTTGTCATTTGAAAAACTAGTATTTATGGAACTTAAGAACAAATTTCAATTTTATAAACTATAAGTGGAAACCAAAAGAAAACAGCTGTTTGTTTTCAGACGATAAGCTCCTGAAATGTCTTTCAGATTTCCCAGGTGTCTCTGGAGGCCTCATAAGCAGGTGAACTGAGCCTGCCTCTGCTTCCTTATGAATCTGGCTCTGAGATTTATCTGCTCCATTGGCCTTGAGCTAGTGGTTCATCCTGCTTGCTTCTCTTCTTTAATACACAAAGTAGGGGTAACAACAGCATCCACCCCATGTGGAAATTACAAGCATTACAAGAATCCAAATTTGCAAAAGTGTGCAAAGAAAGCACTGAGACAGCACTTGGCAATTAAAACTTAATTGACATTATTATCATTCTCCTAAATATTTATCTGTAATAAAATTTGAGGACACAGCAACCTACTCCAGTATTCTTGCCTGGAGAATCCCATGGACACAGCAGACTGGCAGGCTATGGTCCATAGGGTTGCAAAGAGTTGGACACAAGTGAAGTGACTTAGCATGCACATTATGAAAAATGTAATAAAAACTGAGGAGGTAAACTAAGCTGTTGCTTCCTGGGGAACCATGGCTTCTCCTCTGGATGGGAACCCATTGAAAACAGGCCCTCAGTAACTCTCAACCTCAGATGCCAGAACACCAAGAAATTCCAAGATGCCAGCAAATCTAACCTTCCCATGACGGGTGTGCACCTCACCAGTTATCATCAGACTGTTTTAAGCCATACATCTGAAAAGCAGAAAAGCAGGCTGGGGCTCTGGGGTAAATGCCACCTAAGAACACGTGTCTACACTCTCTCTCCATCTCCACCGCAAGCATCCCAGTTTCACCCACAGCTGCAGCATGCCTGTTTCCTGACTGCAAACCTGACCAGTGCTTCCCAGACTGCCAGGTGACACCACATCATCCCCTGACGTCAGGCTTGATCGCACAAAGGGAGCAGAAATGACTGAGGGAGGTGCTCTCTTCCTCCTTCCTGAGGCCAAGGAGTTGGAAACCCTTCCTGCCATATTCCAGCAACAGCAGACAGATTAACTAAACTCAGTGACTCACACTTAGCAACGGAGCTTCCCCACTGAAACTCACTGAGAGCTACAGCTGTGACGCTGAAGTGTTTGGGGAAATTGGTTTTACAACAATGAATTGTAGGATTCAGACAGAAACCCAGTGATCGAGGTTTTGCTGAGAGCATGAGGGCTTGTGTTGTGCTTTGCTCTCCCCCTCAGCTCTGAGACAGCGGTGCTGTCCTGGGGGTGAACCAAACCATACACTGTATGTTCTCCACAAGGAAAGGAAGGTAAATATGTCACATGCTGATGTTACAGAACATTCTTAGATAAGGAATAATCCTTCCTTTTTATTTTCCCAAAATGTTCTGAAAGTGTGAAGAATCGCATATACTTTGATCATGCAATATAAGAGAGTTTAGGCTGTACATCTTATGATATGCTGGAATAAAATGTTGGTGGTCTAAAGTTATAATAATAAATTCTATCTGTTTTTCAGTTAAATTGTTTTCACATTATAACATGTCCTTATTATTTCCACACACTCTGGAAATAATGTCTTAAGAGGGATTGGAATATTTTTATGTATATGTGAAATAGTGGCCAACAAATGTTCTCATTCACCTGAGTGATTAGAAATTTGTCAAGCAGAAAGAATAGAATACATTGGTTCCAATATTATTAAAAAATGTTTTTCAATATTAACCTTAACAATAAAGTTATCAAACATAATATTATTCAGGCAATTATATGCCTCATTCTCCACTGAGAAAATGAGTCCTAGAAAAAATTCAGAATCTCTGGTCTTCTGTAAATGAATACAATTTTTCCTATTTAACTTAAAATGCTGAAATACTCTACAAATCTAGCTTTCATAGTTCTGAAAATTATTCAGTTAATGGCATGATCAGGTGGAGTCACATGAAATTCTTAGAATGAATAGATGAAACCCAAGAAGTTATTGAAATATCACTTCTTTAGGAAAGAAATTAGAGCAACCCAATCACCACATACTTCTTAAATGGTCACAGAGAATTTAAAATAAAACATTTTTGGCAAATAACAAACTGACACAACCAACAGGAAAAACAAATGGACCTTCAGAACAAAAAGCTCACCTAGGCTCACACCCAATGGGCAGGCTAAGTGCATAGGGTATGTTCAAATCTCTATCCACTTACAAACTCAGAAAACAGGTGGGCAATGACTGCGGATATAGAATTGATGAGAATTTTGTCAGTTCAGACAATGTTCTTCCAACGTAAAGCTAGTGATTCTTAAAAACTTCAAGCACAGTAAACAAAAGGGCAAGTTAAGAGTCACAGAAATGAAAGACCCAAAAGTAGATGTAAGGTAAAGGCAGAAGCAGTATGACCTCTCCTGAGCTGCATGTTGGATGTAAGAAAAATCAAGAATGTTTGCTCAGATTGCTAAGTGGCCAGAATCCTGAATTAGCAAAAGGCTTGATATATGGCAAGGTTTCAGCAAAGGGTCAATGAATAGTACAAAAATACCTGAAGTACTTTACCTTCAATAAAATCACAAGATTATCTATGGAATCATATTTTTTGTTATTTTATTTATAGATCTTAGCTTGTTTTTCCCCCTTTCATAGACTCTTGTAGAGAAATACAAAATCTTACTTACTGTAGACTATCACCTTTATAATATTGAAAATCCCCTTTTCCACTTTCCTTCCTACTGTTGTTTTTTTTAGAAAACATCGAATCAATCCCAATTCCATATAAGACCATTGCCAAGTGGGACAAATGTATGTTCCTCAGGCTTCAGCTTTTACCTGTGCCCTGAAATCCTAGAATACCACCTGTCCCGTATTTTGTGACATTCCTTCTTCAACTTTCCTGAAGCCAGCATGACTTTACCCTATTTGCATCAAATAAATGACAGTGCCCTGATGTTTTTTAAAATAGAAAGGCTGTATTTTACTCAGTCCCTTCCAACAGAGTTCAGTTGGTGAGCACACGGTATCCCCTTGAGGACAGAAAGCTCTGCCACGCAGGGTGTAGGTGGCGCACGGGAGCCACCTCACCATCATCTGGAATCTTGTCTGCTGCATATATTCAGAATGAGACCACAAGTCGTTTGGAAGAGATCAACAAAACGGCCACTGGCTCACCATTTAAAGTACGGCTCTGGGAACATCCAAGGCAGTGGCAGGTACTTAGTATTTATCAAGGGAAAGTATTTATGAGGTGAAAACTAAATATTTTAAACATAGCCTCATTTGATTCTTATAACTCCTAAAAAGTTATTTTTTTCCTTGTTAAAACCATGATCCCTAATTTACTTTAGCTTATAAAATAAGCTTTGAGGTAATGTACTCTTAAATCTTAAATAAGATGGGTACATTAACTGTAGAGCTATTAAAAATACAATCTAATAAAAGGGAAATATTTAAAAACAAATTGCATGTAAAAACTAACATTTAAATAGCATCTCTATGTGAAAATCTCTCATCAATCTATCCATCCATCTATCTATCATCTAATATCCACCTATCCATCCATCCATCTATATCATCTATTGAAACATCTATCATCTACTCATCTGCAGCTTATCTATGTATCTAGTATCTATCATCTATATTATCCTTCCATCCATCTATCCACCCATCTATATCATCTTTATCTATTCATCATCTAAGTGGCTGATATTTTGTACTGAATCATCATATAATAGGAAGGAAGTCAAGGTTTCCCTCCTCCAGTATGGTAAAGTTACCATTTCTTGGGGCATATTATGATAGTCTTGAGAGACTTTGATATAAGGCAAAGATATTTAGAAGACTAAAGCATTCAAGGGCACTTCAGTTCCGTTCAGTCGCTCAGTCGTGTGCGACTCTTTGTGACCCCATGGACTGCAGCACGCCAGGCCTTCCTGTCCATCGCCAACTCCTGAAGTTTACTCAAACTCATGTCCATTGAGTCGCTGATGCCATCCAACCATCTTATCCTCTGTCGTCCCCTTCTCCTCTTGCCTTCAATCTTTCCCAGCAATAGTCAGTTCTTTGACTGATGAACGAGTCAGTTCTTCACATCAGGTGGGCAAAGTATTGGAGCTTCAGCTTTAGCATCAGTCCTTCCAATGAATATTCAGGACTGATTTCCTTTAGGATGGACTGGTTGGATCTCCTTGCAGTCCAAGGGGCCCTCTAGAGTTTTCCCCAACACCACAGTTCAAAAGCATCAATTCTTTGGTGCTCAGCTTTCTTTATAGTCCAAATCTCACATCCATACATGACTACTGGAAAAACCATAGCCTTGACTACATGGACCTTTGTTGGCAAAGCAATGTCTCTGCTTTTTAATATGCTGTCTAGATTGGTCATAACTTATCTTCCAAGGAGAAATCGTCTTTTAATTTCATGACTGCAGTCACCAACTGCAGTGATTTTGGAGACCAAAAAATAAATAAATAAATAATAAAGTCTGTCACTGTTTCCACTGTTTTCCCATCTATTTGCCATGAAGTGATGGGACCAGATGCCATGAACTTAGTTTTCTGAATCTTGAGTTTTAAGCCAACTTTTTCACTCTCCTCTTTCACTTTCATCAAGAGTCTCAGCTTTCTTTATAGTCCAAATCTCACATCCATACATGACTACTGGAAAAACCATAGCCTTGACTACATGGACCTTTGTTGGCAAAGCAATGTCTCTGCTTTTTAATATGCTGTCTAGATTGGTCATAACTTATCTTCCAAGGAGAAAGCATCTTTTAATTTCATGACTGCAGTCACCAACTGCAGTGATTTTGGAGACCAAAAAATAAATAAATAAATAATAAAGTCTGTCACTGTTTCCACTGTTTCCCCATCTATTTGCCATGAAGTGATGGGACCAGATGCCATGAACTTAGTTTTCTGAATCTTGAGTTTTAAGCCAACTTTTTCACTCTCCTCTTTCACTTTCATCAAGAGCCTCTTTTATTGTCCTTCACTTTCTGCCATAAGGGTGGTGTCATCTACATATCTGTAGTTATTGATATTTCTCCCGGCAATCTTGATTCCAGCTGGTGCTTCATCCAGCCCAGCATTTCTCATGATGTACTCTGCATAGAAGTTAAATAAGCAGGGTGACAATATACAGCCTTGACATACTCCTTTCTCTATTTGGAACCAGTCTGTTGTTCTATGTCCAGTTCTAACTGTTGCTTCCTGACCTGCATACAGGTTGCTCAAGAGGCAGTTCAGGTGGTCTGCTATTCCCATCTCTTTAAGAATTTTCCAGAGTTTGCTATGGCAAAGGCTTTGGCATAGTCAATAAAGCAGAAGTAGATGCTTTTCTGGAACTGTCTTGCTTTTTCAGAACATTAATTTACTGACTCATGACAGCCTTCCTAAACAATAGTTCAGTTCTTCAGCAGTCCTTACTTTGTCTGAAGTTTCCCGTTGGTATGGAGTGACCCTGGTACTCCATGTGTATGTGGTCAACAAGCTACCAGGTGCCCGCCTGCTTCCCTCCTGCTGGTCATAAAGCTTCTTTTGGTTCCATTTGTCAATCAGCTGTGTCTGTCTCTAAACCCATTCATTCTAGTGCAGTTTGTTACCATAATTACATAAAATAATATGGGAAACACATGGGCTTCCCCGGTGGCTCAGATGGTAAAGAATCCATCTGCAATGTGGGAGACCTGGGTTTGATGCCTGGGTTGGGAAGATTCCCTGAAGAAGGCATGGATAATCCCCATGGACAAAGGAGCCTGGAGGGCACAGTCCATGGGGTCACAAAGAGTCAGACACGACTGAGCAACTAAGCACATGTAAATTGTTGAAATATTCATGTCAAAATATAGCATAGATAAAAATCTATAAATGGTGTGGTTGATCTAGGTTAACTAGGCTGAGTTTTCTCTACCAGCAGGAATAGCATCCAAGTTCTTTCCCTTGTGTTTTTTGTATGCTGATAACACTGGACTAGATTTGCTGTGGGGGAGGGGCAGACAGCTCCAGTGTTGAGTCTCTGCCAGTGGAGGTGGCATCAAGTCAGGTTATGTCTGGTTTACCTCCTGGGAGGTCACTTTCTGGAAATGACCTTCTCACTGACTTTCCTTCTGCTGATATTTTCAGGTCAATTATGTATGTTGACCAAATTTACAAATAAACATGTTCATCCAATTAATAAAAAATTATTTCTCATGTTCTGGAAGCTGAACATCTGAGCCTGGGTTTTGCAAGTATGGTTAGCATTGGTGAGAGCTCCCCTCTGGGTCCGGACAACTTCTCACTGTGGTGAGAGCTTGCTGATTTGACAGCTCAGGTCCCTGAACTTTCTCCATGCTCACAATGTTCCCTTTCGGTGTCCTTCAGCTTCCTTTCTATCTCTGACTCCTCATGATATGATGCTACTCCACTCTACAGCCAGGTAATCTCAAACACACCCATGATTTGGCAAATGACTGGACAAAATTCAAATTTTCTTATCTTCAAAACACCTATTGCCCAACCTCCAAAGTCCTATAAATAAATGGAATCCAAACACAGAAATAAAAACCTTTTCTTTTCCTTTGTCCTTGCTCAGGTAATGGGTTTATCATCCTCTCAAGTCACTGAAGCTAAAATCCTGAATTTCTTCCGAGGTTCCTATTTATATCACAGCTTTTATTTGAATTCTCACAAAGCTCTATCCATTCATTCACAATCCAACTGTGAATGGATTATTGGGGCCTTAACAAGTATTGCTTTGTTTACTGGAAAATCCCTCTGGTTGGGATGCTTACAATCAAATTAAATTTTTCAGATTGATCTTCTAGCCTTTTGCCAGAATGACCTTTCTACAGTGGCTATTAATCATCTTTCTTTGCGGTTTAACGTTGTTTCATGGCTCTTCATCATCTGTAGATAAAACCCAAGCTCCTACGATGTAACATGGGCTTTTTTAGGTCTGGTCATAGTTTATTTTCATCTTATTCCACTGCCTCCAAGTGTTTCATCACAGACTTTCTGGACATCTTATAGGTCTAGAGAGTCTGCATTCTTTTAGATTGTAGCATCTCCATCCATAATGCCTTCTCCAGGAGTTAATAACCAAACCCAACTGATACCTTCTCCATCTTCAAACTCATTCCCTTTTACCACCTCTGAGCAAACTTCCTGAGCTTCTCGTGTAACCTCTTTACAGGTTTTGCCAAAATATCAGTGAAAACTAGATGAAAGGACCTTGGGCAGGACTGACTACTAGACTCCCATTAAGCCACGTCTGTGTGGGATTTTAGATCTTTTCAGCTGGCCTAACAGAAACTATACAACAGTGATATGGTGAGCTGATCAGACTCTTAGCACTCTACTATTTGACGTGTAGTTTGGACATTAATTTGTTGTATAATGAAGATAACTGCATAGCTCTCTGAACAAGCTGAAAACCACCAAACCATACACTTCAGAGAGCAGATTGATGGTATGTAAACGTATCTCAGGAAAACCATTTCTGGAAATGTAAATGGTCTCAAGCCTTATCCCAGACCTGCTGAGTTTTAACAAGACCTCCAGAAGCATAGGGGTTCTCAAACCTTGTACATAGGGTGATAAACAACTGCCCACACTTAGTAGGCCCTAATAATCAGGAATGTTTGCTCCTCAACTCAGATCTTTAATTTGCATGACTATCTCCATACAGATGAGCATTCCTATTCTCTGATAGTCAGAATTCCCCTTCAACTGCGGTGCATTTTCACTAATCATATCCTTTTCCTTCTGTTGGAAATCCATATAACAGAATCCCAAACAATTTCACTGTATTGTATTGCATAACAGAATTGCAAACAATTGCAATTTCACTGTCTTACAATTACTCTTTCTTTCAATACAGTAAGATTTCACATGGAGCATTAACTGTCTTTCTTATCTTTGCGATTCTAGGATATATCCTGGTAACATCACCATTCACACAGTTTGTTGAAAAATAAAATGACTCATCCGTGTAGCATGTTGTGTTAGTCCAAGTCCTCTGAGAAGCACATGCCAAGACAGGATTAAACATACAAGAATTTCATTAGAAGAGATATCTGTGAAAGAAAATGAGATGGGGCCCAGGAAGTCTGGCCCCCAAAAAACATGATATAAGGACTCAGAGTGAAGAAGTCTGGGTGGATGCCCCCTGAACTGCCACCCAGGCTGAGGAGAGGTCTGGAGGGCTATCAGGGAGTCTCAAGTCCAAGCCCACTGCAGAGGAACCCTGTATCTTCCAGAATGGGCCTGCCCACATGCATCCCTGCCATCCTCCAGGGACAGCCGAGAGCAGCCACAGGACACAGTTCGGAGGAAACACAGGGACGATTCGGAGCAGAATGGATGTGTCCTCATATCAGTCGTGCGCCCCAAAGTCGGTGATCTGAGAGGTGTGTTCACTGTTGTCCCTGTGGTTTCCATGAATGCAGCACTTTTTAGCTCTTCAGATTGTTGACCACGTATTCATAATGCAATGCACCTCTTACTTTGGTCTGTGTTTCTCTTCACTGGACACTGATTCCTCAACATGGGTGAAGTGTTTTTGTGTGAGGGGCAGAGGACTTCCCAGGTGGACAAGTCTCTGCCCTCAGAAATCTGAGGGAATGGCAACAAGTTCATGTGTATAGTTTATTAAATATAACTTTGTTAAGTGCCTCAACAAGGAATACATGCCTTGTGATATTTTCCTTAGAGTAGGAAAAGGGATTCGAAGAGTTTTATATCTAGACCAGGAGCTCCATGTAACAGATTTTATGCTCTGTCATTGCTATTGGTCTCTTGGCTGAGTTCCTGCCATACCATATATTTTACTCAAATTGAATTTTATGTTTTAATTAAAATTATACTGAAGCTTCCAGAGGCCATTAAATAGGAGATAAATTTTAAAATTAAAGAAGAGCCAGTTATCTGTTTGCTGTCTTCCTAATAGATTACCTACAGCTTCACTCTTCATCAACCATTCTTCAGGGACCCCATCAGTCAGGGTACATTCAAGGAAAACAAACATCTCACCTTAAGTAAAATATATTCAAGAAGAAAAATATATAATCTACTGTTTCTCTAACTACAAATTAAGAAAGAAAAAATGTTTCTTCTTACCAACTTTTTAAATTATCTATGCCACTGTTCTCATTCATACTTACAAGAAACTAAAATTCTATTTATTTTGCAAAAAATCTATTATTTGGCCCACGGTCATTCTTATGAGCACTTTCACCTCTTCAGTAGCCTTGAGCATTTTCAATATACAAATCATTTTTAAATACAGCATGGAGAGGCACAGTTTTAGAGAGGGCCCTGCACTTGGCCTCGCCTCTGCGGCACTTCCTTGCTACAGTCACATTTGCTTTTCCCGCCTGTGATGCACTTCATTGCATTCTGGGTCATCGCGCTCTTGAGGTTCAGTCTGTGCAGTGTGCACAGCAATACCATGACTCTTCCTAGCTGTTTTCTGCCCCATATCTAACTTCCCTTCTTTGTCAACAGCCCTTGACTTCCTTGGAGCCCACCCCTGCTTCTGACTCTCATTCTGTGTAACCTGGCGGCAACATGAGACTTAGGTCACTATCTTCACCCACTCTGGGAGGAAACCTCAGAGGCAGACTTCCATCCAAGGTGGGGACTTCATAGTGACTCTCAGGACTTGTAGAGGGATTTCTGAAGCTCAGTTCCTCCAAGTCTACTGCTCTTTGAGTTGTGAGGCAATAAAGCTGAAAGCCATCTCACTGATGTGAGGGGAGAGCCAATCTCACACAGGAACCAACCCAGAGAAAGAGAAGATAAGAGGGAAGAGGAACAGGACCCCAGAAACATCTTCTGAGATCTCACTGACAGTGAGCACAGAACCAGCCCTCCCCTGTATCTTCAGTTATTAACACAAGTTACAAACCAATCAGTTCTTCTGCTTAAGCTGTTCTACCAGGGACATTTTATCACTTGCAAATGAAACCACTTGCTGCTGCTGCTGCTAAGTCGCTTCACTCGTGTCTGACTCTGTGCAACCCCATAGACAGCAGCCCACCAGGCTCCCCCGTCCCTGGGATTCTCCAGACAAGAACACTGGGGTGGGTTGCCATTTCCTTGAAACCTCTTGAGCAATACACAAAATGAATTAAATAAAACCTGACTCAGGACCTTACAATAGTTAAGGAGAAAGCGTCCTCACACCACAAGCAAATTTGAGGTCAGGGTGCCGTGACAGAGATGCATCCATGCTGTCTACTACCAGCACACCTTCTGGGAAACTGAGAACACCCTCCCCAAGAGGGTGGCGTTTGTCTGGGCTTTTAAAGTGTGGGTAAGGATTTCATCAGGCAGAAAAGTGAACATGGGCATTCTAGTATGTGAGAACATACTGTGCTAAGTTTAGAGCAAGTACGACACTATGTTCCAGTTCTTTTATTTCACAGCTTGAAGAAACTGATATATTGAGTTGTGATGATTTAGAGATATTTTGGTGATGAGTCGACTATTTCCAGACTTGCTATCAGTTTCCATTCACCAGTCATGTGAAGGAAACAGAAGAGTGGCAAAGGATGGTCACTGTTTATCCAAAACTTTGGCCCTGGTTTGCCATGTTTAAGGTCTGTTTATCAGGTGAAGAAGCTTTACTGCCAGATTGTGATCTATGATCCATAGGATGGTATGAAATTCTGTCTCCTGAAATAATTTCTACACTTTTTTAAAGTATAATAAGACTTTCTATGGCTGTCTGCTGTGTAATTTGGATTTAAGTTTAACAGTGAATGTTATCCTCACATATTTTGCAGTAGGGGATATTAGCAAGTTGATAAAAAGTACTCACTGAGCTAAGTAGACTATATCCATAGACCATAGAATGGACCATCCATAGTATGGTTTGATGATATAAGGATGTCTTTCACATGAAAGTACCTAAAGTATTTCAGGAGCTAAAAAGAAAGTGATGGAAAGGTAAGCAATAAGAGATGAGATGTTTTGATACTATTTTGATATCATGTAAAGATGCCTGAAATTATTGAAAAAGGCATTTCTACATGACACAGGAAAATAGTGAAATACATTGCAAAGATTTTCAGGCCCCCTAGAACTGAACAGACCCTCTATTTGAGAAATCAGAGCTCCAGGACACTTGAGCAACAATCTTTTATGATCAAAGGCAAATCTGACCCTTTCAGAGGAAGCCAGCACCCCCAAGGAGATCCTAGTTGAGATAAATATCATATCAACAAAAGAAGAATCCAAAAATGAGTCAAGAATCTGAAACTTTCTAAAACATGTCTTGTTCATAAAAATTCAGTAACAGAGAACAGCTCAAAAAACTAGACATGGCAATCTCTCACTTATTTCACAAAAACTATCAGAAACATAAAGGTGTAGTAACACAACTCAAAAGTCCCCTTAACCCTGACAAGACCTCAAAGCCCATACTGTGTGGAGGAAATAAAAGAACAGTGTCCTCCCTTAAAATTGTGGAAAAGCACAGAAATAGCTTCAAAAAGAGCTATAAGAGTTCTACAACACTGCCATTTTCCATTCCACTGCTGCAGTCACCTAAAACATTGTCGTTATTGATTGTAAAACCTGTATGCTAATCCTTCATCACTTTATGCAATAGGTAATAGGTTTCTTCCCTTCCAATAGTGGCCATCACGCCCATGTAACTCAATGACCTCTTGGAAACAACCCAGAAGTCCTTGTCCCTCCCTGGGCCCAGAAGTCAGATTTACTCTGTCCCCTGCTGAAAGTGAGATATTTAGTACAGGCTCCAACACAGACTATCTCTGTAATGTGACTATGAACCAGCCTAATGAGTTAGACACCAAGAAGAAAAGGCAAGAAAAACAGGAAGAGCTGGCAGGTCTGAGGATGTAACTGGGGTGCTAATTACTCTGTGCATAAAGTCATGCCTCTGGTCTTGGATCCTTTATCCCTCAACTTCCCCAGAAGGATGCAATCTAAATGAGAAGAAGGTCATGTCCAAGTCATCCAGCACAGCCTCCCCAGCGCTCACAGGAGTGCTGGGACCTTCTGGAGTTCAACAAACAATGTGGAAGGGAGAGAAGAACAAAAACAGAGAGAAGGAAGTCAGCTCTATGCATTGTTAAAGAGAGTGCAGATATTGCTACTGAGAAGTAAGGAGGTTTTCAGTGCCCAACTAATTTTCCTCTAAAGAATTATTGCTCCAGATTGTGGGATTATTGGTCATTTGTTTTGACTTGCATTCATTCTCTATATGGTCTTAATATTCTACAATCTTCATGCATAGCGCTATTAATGAAAGAAAAGTAATTTTAAAAAATTAACAAAAGAGGCTATATCTAATTTGCTCCTTAATTAGTTTATACATGAAAATGTTGTATATTGGCTTCCTGCCACTGCATCATCTAACTTGACAGTGTACTTTTACTAATAATATAAAAATTATAAACATGCTCATAATCAATTATAATTATAAACTTGTAAGTATTATAATTATAAATATGTCCATAATTAGAAATTTTAAGCATTATAGCCTAAAATTGCTTACTTTCACTTGAATCACAAAATAATTAAAGCTGAGATCTACAAATGACTTTTCCAAAGTTATGCAAATTTTGGTAATCCAGATTTGAGGAAAAAATTATAGTATATTTAAAGATTTTATACCACTATATGGTATTTTGCACAGTATTTCCTCCAATATCACAGAACTCCTCACACAGTATCAGCAGCAGTGACTCTCTTTAAGACGTGAGTATTGGGAATATATATTCAACTTAGAATGAGGAAGCACATAAAATAATCTATGTATAAGTCTATAAGAATGAGGCACTTAGACTTTAAAGAAGTTCTACATAAAAATTACATCAACATATTGAAGAAGATGGTCAAGAAAGCATTAAGTTGGTATGGTAGAGCATTTTTTCTATTCAACCCCTGGCTCAGGATGATCCCCTGGGGAAGAAATGGCAATCCAGTCCAGTATTCTTGCCTGGAGAATCCTGTGGATATATGGTTCATAAGGTGGCAAACAGTCAGACACTGAAGCAACTTAGCAGCAGCAGTATTTTTGTGAGTAATTTTAGACTAAGAAAAATGTGATATTTTGCAAAACCAAAGATTCACAATTTTGAATAATAATGAGACATTGCAAAATTACTGACTGGGTAGTTGGAAAGCTTGATGCATTGAACAAATGAAAAGCATAAGCAAATATAGTTCCATCATTTTGACAGTTAATTTTTTCCCGAGAAACAAGAATATATAATAACAGAGATATATCTGTATTAAGGCAACAATAAAATATTAATACACAAATCAGATGAATGCTTGAAATAGTTGTTTTTAAATAATCTTGTAGTTTAGATGCATCATACGCTGCTTCTAATGGATAGAATTCTGGCAGTGAAAGAATGTGGTCCTTTATATAAAATCCACAAATTTAAGACTTGAATTCGTATGCTGATTTCCAGTTCCCTTACTGTTCCCTTGTTATTAGTCAGTGTACCTGCACCGCAGAGACTAAAGGGTGCAAACATCCCAACAGAAGAAGCCTATGCACATGTGCAGAGGCCATGTGGAAGAGTCCATTGAAAGTAACAGCAGGGAAGATTTAAGATGGACTGACATTTAGAAACTCTCCAGGCCAAAACTTGATCCAACAGCAGGGACCAGAAACTTTACTGGCTAAAGGTCTAAGTATATGCTTTTACCAATATTAAGATGAACCCTAATCTAATCAAACAGCAGTTATCAGTAGTAATTGAGACCTAAAAATAACACAATAAAAAACAGAGAAGAGAAATAACTAGGCACACATTACAGGGAAGAGAGAATCATCAACTTGTCCTGGAAAGTTATAAAGCAAGCAAAGAAACAAAATGGCAACACTCAGTGGAAAAAGTCAGAATTCACTGTTGCTAGAATAAATTATCAAAATGCTTATTCTTAAGCAAAAACAATTTCTGAATATGAAAAAGCAGAAAATGTAATCAAAACATAGTCAAAAATAGTCCATATGTATTTTTTCTGATTACCAATAGATGCGTTACTCAGCCAAGAATTAAAGGTAGCTCTTATAAATAAGGTCAAAGAGCTAATGAAAACAATACCTAAAAAATTTAAGGTGAATGACAATGACTCACCAACAGAGAATCTGAACAAGCATATAACTTATTTTTTAGAACAGACCTAATTGGAAATTCTAGAGTTAAAAAGTACAATGACTAAAATATATGCTCTAGTAAAACTTAACAGAAAATTTGAGATGTGGGAAGAAAGAATCAGCAACTTGAAGATAAAGCAAAATAAGTTACAGTCTAAAGAACAAGTAGAAAGAAGATTAAATAAAAAGAGCTTAAAAATCTGTGGAAAACACTACAAACACTACAAATATAAAACTGAGCCACAGAAGAAAGGAGAAAAGGGGGAAGAAAATATATGAAGAAGCAATCATTCAAATTCTCAAATATCATGAAAAACTTTAATCTACAGATTCAAGAAGAAAAATAAACCCAAGCAAAATAAAGACAAAAAGTAACATTTAGGCACATCAGTCAAGCTGTTGAAAACCAAAGAAAAATGTGGTAGCAGCAAGAGATAAATGATCAATCATAAACAACATGATTAATGGTTGACATAGTAAATACCAGGCAAAAAAATGTTTCACTCTATTCAAATGGATGACAGAAAAGTATTGCTGACTAAGAATTTTTTTAATCCAGCAAAATTAAACTTCAAAAATGAAGCAAAGTATAGACATTCTCTGAAGTTAAGAAGGCTAAGGAAATCTGTTACTACCAGACCTGACTTACAAGAAATAGTATTAATAATATAAATTTTTTAGACTGAAAGGAAGCAACCAGAGAGTAATTCAAACTGACAGAAGTGAGTGCTGGGACAGTATTTGTATGGGTGTATATAAAACACTCTATAAATATACATTATCTTTTCCTATTAAACCACTTGAAAGACACACGATGGTTTAAAGCAATAATCACCACCTGCTCTCAGGGTTTATAACATAGAGACCTGATATTTACAACGTGTGTGTTTGTGTGTGCTCAGTCACGTCTGGCTCTTTTGATCCTGTGGACTGTAGCCCGCCAGGCTCCTCTGTCCACCGGATTCTCCAGGCAGGACTACTGGAGTGGGTTGCCACTTCCTTCCTCGGGGGATCTAACCAGCATCTCCTGCACTGGCAGGTAGATTCTTTACCACTGCACCACCTAGGAAACCCCAATTCATATGATTATATTAACAGAAAGGGGGTGGAGGACAAGGAGCGATAGTGTAGCTGATTTCTAATCTTGCCATGATGAAGTTACTATGGCTCTGAAGTAGATTATAACAAGTTAGTATAATACACATGTGATCCCTAAAACCTGAGGGCACAAGATGACTGACGGAACATGCCTGTCCCACCACCTGCTTTTCACTCACTTGTGGACCCTGGCTGCTTTCACAGGACAGTGGCAGAGCTGCAACAAAGAACTTACAGCTCACAGTCGGAAATATTTATGTCTGGTCCTTTATGAGAAAACGATCTGCCCACTCCATAGCAAACAAATACTAAGAAAATAATTCATAATAATGTGGTAAAATATAAACAGATATGCTAAAACATCATACTGAAATGCTTATCACAAGAAGAGACAGTAAAGGAGCAAAGTAGCTGAGAAGGTATGATATAATTTAAAAATAATTACCAAATGGGAGACACAGGTAAAATAACATTAAATACAAATGCACTAAATATCCTTTTCAAGAAGCAGATTGCCAGTCTTGATAAAAAATCTAGATGCAACTACATGTTGTCAACAAGAAACTCATTTCAATTCAACAACATAAATATATTGAAAATAAAAGAATGACACATGATACACCATGCAAATAGTAACCATTACAAAGCTGGACTATCAGACAAATAGGGTTTAAAACAAGCAATATTATTAACACAAGGGAAAAGAACATTATATATTGATAAATGTCTGAATTAGCCTCAAGTGTAAATAAGCATGCATTTTATTCTAGTTGGGTTTATAAGTGAAATAGATTTATTTATAAATCTCTGCTAGATGTTTAATGTTACAAAGTTATAAATGCAACCTAAGAACAAATGTATAAATAAAGATGCAGTAAAAAATAAATTGTTGGGTGTCCCTTACTTCTTTCATATTAGGCAGAACAGTAGAACAGAGACCCAGGTATTTAAACATTTTTAGGTTATTTTGCTTTTGCAATACTTTCCTAACACTCATGTGCTATAAAAATTGTTGACAGGGAAAGGCCTGAGATGACAGATACATTTGTTTATTATGTTTTCCTAAATAAGAAGATGAAACAGTTTCCAAACAGTTACAGAAACTGTTACGGAAAATTCACAATTGTCTAATTGCTAGTTTTATGTGTAAAAGAGACCTTACTAAGGATTAAAAATAAAGTCCACATATAAAAATAAAACTATTAAAATAAAACGAACAATTTCACAAGAGAAGTATGCACCAAAAGTGTGATATATCTGAAGGATATATCTACATTTTCATTAAGGAGAAAAGAGAGTGATTTTGTTTTAAATTAAAGTGACTGGATGTTTCAGAATGAGACAGAGGAAAATGAAGGGGCGGGGATTGAAGCTAAATAGACATAAAAAGTTGTAGAAGGTTTGCAAAAAAAAAAAAAAAAAGAATTTTATGTGTTATTGGGATTGGCTAAGACTTGAATGGATTTATTTATAAGCTTGATTTTTAAAGCAGTCTTTAATTTTCTGTTGCAAAACAGAATTTTCTATTTTCTCTGTTAAAATGACAAAATTTTCTGGATTATTACTTTGCTCCTCATAACAGATATACAAGACTTTTACTTTTTGAGTAATCTTTCTAAGAAACCAAAATTTTATGTCTTAATCAGAATAATTTCCTAAGCTTTATGTTAACCTTTTCATGTCCTTTATTTGAGAGATGAGACTTCTCACTTTTAAAAGAGGTAAAGTTTTTTTATATTTTTGACAGTTGGCTTTCCCCAAATCAAATCCTAAATAAAAACTTCTGCTCTTAATCTAGGCTTGGCATCATTGACTAATGGACATGAATCTGAGAAAACTCTGGAACATAGTGAAGGACAGGGAAGCCTGGTGTGCTGCAATCCACAGGGCTTGCTGTCAGCCATGACTGAGCAACTGAACAACAACAGGTTACGTTTTTATGAGTAAATAATATATAGTAACATTTACATGAATAAATGCTATTGTAGGTATTCCAGAAACTGACTTATCAAAGTTCTGAGAATTTTGTCAGTACCTTTCCTGTTCTCAATATGGGTTTTNACCAGTCTTCTCTGTCCCTGGGATTCTCCAGGCAAGAACACTGGAGTGGGTTGCCATTTCCTTCTCCAATGCATGAAAGTGAAAAGTGAAAGTGAAGTCACTCAGTCATGTCCAACTCTTAGCGACCCCATGGACTGTAGCCTACCAGGCTCCTCCGTCCATGGGATTTTCCGGGCAAGAGTATTGGAGTGGGGTGCCATTGCCTTCCAGGACACACAATACTTAGGAGACAAAGACAAGCTAAGATATCCAGGATAGCTAGGGAGAGAAGCTGAATTCTGTAATTAAACTGAGATTCTATGAAGTAACAAAAACAGTATGTTAAAACAATCTGTTGTAAATTTTAGATTTGAGGCCTCAAACCATGAAAGTACCTAGACTACCCAACATGGCAAAGCAAACCCTGTAGGACAGAGAGGGGTAAGAGATGAGGTTAGCCCTAGGAAAGAAAAAGATAGTCTTCACAATTGTGCCAGATGTGATTTCACAAGATGCTATGATCAAAATGCTGGCTCAAAGATAGCGAGATGGAAAACTGGCTGAATGACAGTGCTCTTCATGGAACTAGAGGAGTTCTACAAATGATAGCATTTTAAAAGAGAATATAAGTATTAACAGAGTATGTGAGTTTGAAATAGCTATGCATACCCATGTAAAAATTTATCTGGATGTAAGGGAAGTTATCCATGCACAAGAAATTAAATGCAGTCTAAATTCCAGTCATACTCTATTTTTCAAGTTGCTTTCTTAAATTAGTGTACGTGCGTGCTTAGTCACTTCAGTCATGTCCAACTCTCTACGACTCTATGGACCAGGCTCCTCTGTCCATGGGATTCTCCAAGCAAGAATACTGGAGGGGGTTGCCATTTCCCTCACCTAAATTAGTGTGCAGGGGCAGAGAAGGGAAAAAGAAAAGCCAAACAAAAGTGGATACCATCATTGTGTCTTTATAGTATTAGATTTGGCAAGACTTAGTCCTCTTTTTCAGAGGCTCTTGCATTTTGCAAATCAAGTCCATTTTTTATAACAAAATCATCTGGCCTAGTCTTCATTCAAACATTGACACTTCATCTGATATCTTGAAATATAAAAAACTATATCATGTTTTAGGGAGGGACCACCTGATTCTTTAAAACCAAACCAAAGAAAACAAAGGTGCCAATTTAAGGCAAACCTGGATTCATTTTAGGTTTGGCGTGGAAACTGTTAAATGTGGTGGTTCCGCTCTTATTTCATCTCCTGGAATTTACACTCTGATCACTGTGCATTGTTTTCAGTTTTTCAAACCTATAAATACCAGGATCAAAATTCAAGGTGGGAAAGGAAGTAGCCTACATTAATGACATTTTTTAATGAGTGTAATTTAAACTTTTCTTAACTTAGTTACTCACATTTGCACTGGTTTATTTTGTAATCATTCATAACAGCGATAAAGACTCGTGTAGTACTTAACAGTGTGGGATACTGTTCTAATTCTTCACATATATTAACTCATGGAACCTTGACAACAACCCATGAGGAAAGGACTCTAATAATCACCATGTTAAAGATGAAGAAACTGAGGCACAGAAAGGCTAAGCAATTTACAAAGGGTTCCACAACTGGCAAGGGCAGGGGTAGAATGTAAACCCAGGTCATCCGGGACTTCCTTGGTGGTCCAGTGGCTAAGACTCTGTGCTCCCAATGCCGGGGGCCCACACCCTGCACACCACAGCTAAGACCCCGCACCGTCCAATAAATGAATAATGAGGACAAAATCCTAGGCGGTCTAGCTTTGGAACCTGGTCTCACATCTCTTCTGCTGTATCGTTAGTCCACTTTACAAACAGTATTTCTCTTTTATTGTCTTTCATTATTTGAAGGTTTGTTCTGAGACCCCTGGGGCATAAGATACAAGGCTGCTTCTTCACATGGTATGTTCATCCAAACTGTCCTTGCCAAGGAAGCCAGATGCCGGCTAGTAGTCACCGTGATCCCTTTGCTTCTCCAATCATCTCATTACAAAAGAGTGACTGCTGAGAGTTCATAGACCTCCTTGTCTTTCATTATTTGAAGGTTTGTTCTGAGACCCCTGGGGCATAAGATACAAGGCTGCTTCTTCACATGGTATGTTCATCCAAACTGTCCTTGCCAAGGAAGCCAGATGCCGGCTAGTAGTCACCGTGATCCCTTTGCTTCTCCAATCATCTAATTACAAAAGAGTGACTGCTGAGAGTTCATAGACCTCCTCCACTGGGAAGGGAGTAGCGAGGGGAGAGCAGGGAAGACCACCTCACAGCTGCCTGCCTTCCTTCCACCCCAAAGCGCTGAAGAGTTAACAACTACCTGTCGAAACAGGTAAGAAGAAGGGGGAGGGAGGCTGCACAGTTACTGTGCTGGCAGCTTTGTGCTGAGAATAAATATCACCTTTCACAGAGGGTAAATAACCTACCTGAGATAAAGGAGTCAGCTCAGTTTAACTTCAAAGCCCAGACATGGTCCTTCCACACGGAAAGGCAAGCTCAGAGGGAGAAGACAAGTTCCCTTTGATACCTGTTCATTTCATTGCGTCTTAACAGTTCTTCTGTAAAAACAGCATATTGAATAATTTTCAACATTGGTTTCTGATTCGTATTACTACTAAGTGCCTACTGTTCTTTATTGCAATTCATAACATGCAATATAGTGAAGAGTGGCTTTGTGAAGTAATCTCTAGGGAACATAAAGCAAGCAAAACTAGGGTAAGGATATAGCAATAATAATCATATGCCTTATTAACTGCCCAAATTGACCTGGAATTTTGTTAAATTCTCTCTCAATGTGAATCTATGTACTTGTTTGACAGATATTTTCATTTAAAATAATCACTTAAAATTTGAAATACCTATGCTTACTTTCTCTTAATTAAAATATAATGGGAAAGAGTTGAAAACCTTTCCTTAAAAAAACAAGCAAATAAAAAGCATCAGTTTTTAAATTTAGCAAAAGGTCTACATAGGGGGGTTGTTGCGAAAATAAATGAAATAATACGTTTAAAGGGCATTTAGCATGATGCCTTATGGGTCATAAATGATCAATAAGTGGTAGAGATTTTTACTAGGAAAGCATTATAAAATTAAAATATTTAAAACTTCAAAGCTCTACTGACCACCAAATTTATGGCTTCATAAAACGTTTTCATAATATTTTAACCAATTTAAATTATAACTTTTAACTACTTTATATAAATAACACACCATACTTTTCCATTTATTTTTATACACAAATCCATGAAGTATTTTTCAAATATTTCTATTGCACATATTTATAAAATAAGTGCTTTTATTCATCATTGGTACACAAAAGTGATAGCAAAGAATTCTAACTGGTCTTCTTCAAAAGAATATATCCTCTCTTTCTGCATTTTTTTAAAAAGCTTGCAGATTCCAAAAGAAATCTCTATCACTTTTTCCTGTTCTCCAAGGCTATTAATATTCACAGAATGCTGGTTTTAAAAGTAAGGTTCTGGACACATTTGTAAGCAAACTTATTCTTCTAATTCAGTCATTAGAATCACAAGAATTACAGTGACCACACACATACATCAAAACCATCGTGGTTTGTGGGCTGTCAAAAACTCTTCTAAAGAGAAGAGAAGGAAATGAGATTCTGTTGCATTTGTGACCTCTAGAGGCCAACATGAATGTGATGTATTTTATTCATTCAACAGGCCCTCAAAGTACAATCTTCAAGAGTTTAAGATTTATAGGCTTTAGAAAATAGAGCAAATTCAAGAGAAGAGAGGTTCCATTTTAGGTGGATATGTTGCCTTGAACTAACAACCACAAACCACAAATTGAAGTTTTAAATAATAATTGGAAAAACCCTGAGACTCTTGGAGAACCTTCACGGAAAATGAAAACCTTCCCTACTTCATGGTGGAGCTGTCCAGACTAATTACTTATTGTGAGTAATCATCAAACTGAGGATGAACATGGTGAAACGCACCCATTGGATCTTGGAGGAAAAACTGGATTCTAGTATTTGTTAGTTACATATCCTAGAAAAATCATTAACCTCTGAACCTCAGTGTCATTATTTGTAAGTTAAGTATTCATAATAAAACCTACCTCACAGTGATGTTTATAGATTAAATGAGATAACATATATTCAAACTATATCTTGAAAACTGCAAAATATGAACTCTGTAACACAAATTTCATTGTCATTTATTACTATTTGCTCAGATGTTTCCTTTTGTCTCTAAATGATAATACTTTTTTACCACAGTGATAAAACCAAAACAAAATATTAGTCTGATAAAGATTTCTTTATATTCAAAAAATTTTTGAAGTAGAACTTACTGCACTTTCTCACTACATTGTATTACTTGCACAAAAGGTCCTAATAACTCTGAATAGAATAAAGCACGGAGCAGCAGTAACTTACCTGCCCTATTAGATTATTTCCCTTTGTCCTGAATAATAATGGTATAACCTGTGATATGTTAGGGCATTTCTTCACTTCTCAACATGCTCAGAAGTGGTATCTACCCACTTCCCCACACACACTGCCAGTGTGTTCAGGAATTTTCAAGGGCCAAATCTTCCAAGTTAGTCCCTTTTACGGTTGGAGTGAAGTCTGAATTGTTACATTTTGGCATGTTCATGGAGCCCACCTATCATATAAGGAAGGTTGGATAGACGACAGCTAAGTGTTGCTGTAAAGTTCCCTGGGGGGTTCCGTATTTATTCCCATAAAGCATAAGTCTAGTCACTGATCTTTTACTGCAAACCTTCTCCCATCCCAAAGAACACAAGAGAAATTCACTTGACTATTATAATCACATTGTTTCTAATCTCAATACCATTCCCAAACCCTTACTTATTAGCTCTTTCTCATGCCTCACAGTTTTTTGTTAAATCTCCAATATCTATGTCAAATGTCAGACCTCCTCTACTAAAATCTGTCTTCTGTTGTTCTCAACAACTAATTTAACTTACAGATGCCTTAAGATAGTAACTCATAAACTCCCTACCATCTACTTACCAGTGAATTTTTACTCACAACCATCATTCCATTCTTCCCTCCTATTTCAGTGAATTAGGTTATCTTCTGCCTGAACTGAGCCGAATCTTCACACCATACCCTAGATCTATCTATGTTCTGTCACAGTTAAGTTCAACCACAAGGGAAAGAAATATACAAAATGCATTTCTCTTTTGCAAAAGCTAGAAGTGAAGTGAAGTCGCTCAGTCGTGTCCGACTCTTTGTGACCCCATGGACTGTAGCCTACCAGGCTCCTCCCTCCATGGGATTCTCCAGGCAAGAGTACTGGAGTGGGTTGTCATTTTCCTTCTCCAGGGGATCTTCCCGACCCAAGGATTGAACCCGGGTCTCCCGTATTCCAGGCGGATGCTGTAACCTCTAAGCCACGAGGGAAGCCAAAAGCTAAGACCTTACATAACCAAATCAGGACTAATTTAACAGCTCTCCAATTGTTGCAGGAAGGGGGACCCCTTCCAGGGCCTGAAACTGGGCTCTTGTCTAACACTCAGAAATGAATTGTCCAAGGAGACACATGCGCTGACAAAGCAGGAGATTTTATTGGGAAAGGGCACCTGAGTGGAGAGCAGTAGGGCAAAGGGAACCCAGGAGAACAGCTCTTTTGAATGGCTTGCAGTCTCGGGTTTCATGGTGATGAGATTAGTTTCCGGGTTGTCCTTAGCCAATCATTCTGACTCAGAGTCCTTCCTGGTGGTGCACACCTTGTTCAGCCAAGATGGATGCCAGAGAGGAGGATTCTGGGAGGTGGTCAGACAGGTGGTGTCTCCTTTTGACCTTTCCGGAACTCTTTTGGTTGGTGGAGGCTTATTAGTTCCCTGTTCTTTACCAGCACCTCCTGTTGTAAAACAACTTATGCAAATGGTTACCATGCTGCCTGGCGAGGGTGGGCGGTTTCAGTCAGTGTGCTTCCCCTAAGACAACCATCAGAGATATGGTTCCTTTCAACATATGTGTCCATTCTCAAAAATATGGGTTCCACCTCATGGTCCAAGATAACTACTGAACTCCAGCCAATGTGCATGCATTCCAGCCAACACACAAAGCATCAACTTCTCTCTCACTGGCTAACTGGCCAGAATGTAACCACAAGGCCCACGTGGCTACACAGAAGCTAAGAAATGTATTCTTAATATGAACAATTACATGAACACAGCTAAAAATCAAGGGAAGCAGAGAGTGAAGAAGGGATATTGAGGGAGAAGAAACAGAGTGAACCACAGTTCTCTCCTGTCTTCTCATATTCTTCATTATGTTCACATTTTCTCTCTCCTATAACTTTTAATTTTCCCTCTAGTGAATCTTTCCTTTAACCCTTCAAACATCTTCCTAAACCTTGTGTCTCTCTCTACTACTATATTTTCCTCCTCTTCTCTATCAAGATTTTTGAAGATTTGTCTTCACTTGCAGCATTCACTTCTCAGCTCCCCTGCTGTGTCCACCCAAACATATGTTGAAATCCTAACCCCTAGTGCCTGTAAATGTGGCCTCACTTGGAAATAGGCTTTTTGCAGATGAAATGAAGTTAAGAGGAGGTCATACTGGATTAGGGTGGGTCTTAAATCCCCTGGTGCCTCACCCAGTAATGCAGGTGACCTGGGTTTGATCCCTGGGTTGGGAAGATCCCCTGGAGGAGGGCACAGCAACCCACTCCAATATTCTTGCCTGGAGAATCCCTTTGGAAAGAAGAACCTGGTGAGCTATAGTCCATGGGGGTCACAAAGAGTCAGACATGACTAAGCACAGCACAGCATAAATCCAATAACTTATCATTTTAAGAAGGCCATATGGAAACATAGCAACACTGAAGAATACCTAAAAAGCACTAAGTGAAGATAGAAGAAGGGGTGTATCAACAAGCCGGGGGGCGCCAAGGATTGCTGGCCACCACCTACAGCTAGCAAGAAGGGAGGAGAGATCCTCCCCGGCAGTCTACAAGGCTCTGCTGACACTGATTTCAGACTTGTAATGTCTAGACTTCTGATTTATTTTCTACAGTGAGACAATAAAGTTCTGTTATTTTAAGCCATTGAGTTTGGAGCACTTTGTTATGGCAGCCCTAGCAAATTAACACAGCTCCCAGCCACTGCATCAAAACAGCCTTTGACTATGTCATAATGGGCTCTTTGTAATCCAGAGGGCAATTTTTGAGACTTTAAAATTCTATCTCTCTATAGCGTTTGTATATACAAAATGTTGCACTCCCTGCCATTGAAATCCTACTGGTTTCTTCATAGCTTTAAGGCTCTTCTACCTTTAGAAATTTTCCTTTCTAAATCTGCTTTTTTTCATACTCTAAGTATTCCCATTACCTACTTTCAACTTAATATGTTAACTGAGCCAAGATATCCTTAACTCCCCTGATTTGGCTCCCAAATTCCTATTGAAATGAGTAGAACAGTATGCTTAGTTGTTCAGTCATATCTGACTCTTTGCAATCCCATGAACTCCTCTGTCCATGAGGATTCTCCAGGCAAGAAGACTGGACTGAGTTGCCAGGCTCTTCTCCAGGAAATTTTCTTCTTGTAGGTCTTCATAGAACCATTCAACTTCAGCTTCTTCAGCATTACTGGTTGGGGCATAGACTTGGATTACCATGAGATTGAATGGTTTGCCTTGAAAATGAACAGAGATCATTCTGCCGTTTTTGAGACTGCATCCAAGTACTGCATTTCAGACTCTTTTGTTGACCATGATGGTTACTCTATTTCTTCTAAGGGATTTCTGCCCGCAGTAGTAGATATAATGGTCATCTGAGTTAAATTCACTCATTCCAGTCCATTTTATTTCGCTGATTCCTAGAATGTCAATATTCACTCTTACCATCTCCTGTTGACCACTTACAATTTGCCTTGATTCATGGATCTGACATTCTAGGTTCCTATGCAATATTGCTCTTCACAGCATCCGACCTTGCTTCTATCACCATTCACATCCACAGCTGGGTATCGTTTTTGCTTTGGCTCCAACCCTTCATTCTTTTCTGGAGTTATTTCTCCACTGATCTCCAGTAGCATATTGGGCACCTACTGACCTGGGGAGTTCCTCTTTCAGTATCCTTTCATTTTGCCTTTTCATACTGTTCATGGTCTAGTCAAGGCTATGGTTTTTCCAGTGGTCATGTATGGATGTGAGAGTTGGACTGTGAAGAAAGCTGAGCACCAAAGAATTGATGCTTTTGAATTGTGGTGTTGGAGATGACTCTTGAGAGTCCCTTGGACTGCAAGGAGATCCAACCAGTCCATTCTGAAGGAGATCAACTGTGGGATTTCTTTGGACAGAATGATGCTAAAGCTGAAACTCCAGTACTTTGGCCACCTCATGTGAAGAACTGACTCATTGGAAAAGACTCTGATGCTGGGAGGGATTGGGGGCAGGAGGAGAAAGGGATGACAGCAGATGAGACAGCTGGATGGCATCACTGACTCGATGATATGAGTCTGAGTGAACTCCAGGAGTTGGTGATGGATGGGTAGGCCTGGCGTGCTGCAATTAATGGGGTTGCAAAGAGTCAGACACGACTGAGTGACTGAACTGAACTGACTGAACTGATATGTATTAAATGTATTAAACTGTGATAATGATTAAGTAGAAAAATATGAAGCAGGTTAAAGGAGTGTGAAACAGGATAAAGGAGTGAGATAATGGGTATTTTGGATGGGTTTTTTAGGGAAGAGATCACTGAAGAAATGATGTAAGAATGAGGCACAAGTGCAGCAAGCATGCAAGTTGTGTACCAGTTTCTGGATAAAGCATTCAGGTGGTGAAAATTCCATGTGTGAAGACTGTGAGGTGGGAATATTTATGGTTTAATCTAGGAAGGAGTCCACATGATTCCTTACCCTCAGGGGCAGAGGAAAGGAGAGGTAGGAGTCAAGGCTGATTGGGAAGAATGTTGGGTTTCCACCACATGGGAAGCCTGGATGGTTGAAATCATCAAAGTATTATGCTCTGATTTTCATTTTGAAACGATCACTGTGTTGAGTAGGAAGAGTGGTGAAGCATAGGCAGAAAGAGAAGGTCTAACAGGCAGTTATTGCAGGTACCCAGGGAGGATCAGGGTTTGGACTAACTTGTTGCTTAGTTGCTAAGCCATGCCCTACTTTTTTGCAACGCCAGGGATTGTAGCCCACCAGGCTCCTGTGTCCATGGGATTTCCCAGGCAAGAATACTGAAGTGTGTTGTCATTTCTTTCTCAGGGGATCTTCCTGACCCAGGAATTGAACCTGCATCTCCTGCATTGGCAGGTAAATTATTTACCACTGAGCCACCTGGGAAGCCCTGGACTAACTTAATAGAGAGTTAATTTGAGATACATTCATAGGTAGAGGTGACAGTGTTTGCTCATGTGACAGAGAAAAAGAAAAGAGATTTCATATGAATCGTGATATCTTATTGAATAAGGAGTGTAGAGAGAGAAGTTGGGATACAAGGAAACATTTTTTAAAGTGAGGAAAATATGTTGCTTTCTTATGTTCTCCATAAAGCCAACAAACAATTCTGATATATTAAAAAACAAAACAAAACAAAACAAAAAACAACAATTTCTATTGTTTAAAAAAAGATATGCATAACTTGAGATAATAAAGATATGGGTTATTTATCTTTATTCTCTTTGAGATGAACATAAATATTTTCTATCACAGTGATTCTCAGAGAATATTCTAGGCCCACTGGTGGTCTTTAAGGGAGCTCTCAAAGAGCCTCAAATGTCCAAGTGGTCTTTTTCCTCATCAATGAAAAATCAGGCTTTATTTCATAGACCTATCTTGCCTTTGGGTGCTCAGTTGCTCTTCAGTTTCATTTGATTCTTAGCAACTCCATAGACTGTAGCCCGCCAGGCTCCTCTGTCCATGGGATTTTTCAGGCAAGAATACTAAAGTGGGTTGCCATTTCCTCCTCTAGGGGATCTTCCCAACTAAAGGATTGAACTTATGTCTCTAGTGTCTCCTGTACAGCAGGCAGATTCTTTAGCCACTGAGCCATCAGGGAAGCCCAATCTTAACAACTAAGAGGTTTTTTTTTTTTTTTTTAAACTAGTAACCTATGATATTAACATTTAGTATTTATATACCAAAAATATCAAGTTGCTAGAGCTTCCTGTAGACTAATTCAGTTTTATTTTCAGAACTGCTGACAATGTTTGACAATATTGCCTCAGTTCTAAGGGAGTACAATTTGTTATCAGTGAACCAGAAATGTCTAGATTTGGCCATTATTTTAATTGTTGTTATCTGTGTTTTTTTAATTATAAATTAATTGTCAGTTAGTTTAATCATTACCATTTTAGTTTCTTATGGGATGTCTCACTAAGCTTGCAGTGGTTAGTCATGTGTATTTGATCAAATAGTATTTTAAGATAGTAATATCCCCAAAGCATTGAATCTCAAAGTGCTGTGATTTGAATATGAATCATCCATACCCCGTTGCTAAAACAGATGTCTACATAATGTCCCTCCTTCATCCCTTAACTTGCTTAGGCAATGGCACACTGTTACAACTGAATTCATTTTTCCTCTGGAAGAACTGATCAGGTAGGGTATGTGAATTATGGAGTCTTTGCTATGATCAAATACTTTCATTGACAATGATCCAATATGCATTTTGTGCACCCACAAAGCTTTGTTTCTTCTAATTTCTCTTATATATATACATATTTCCTCAAATTTTCAGATATACAAGGAAAAGTAAAAAGACATCCAAAATTTGTAGAATTTTTCCTGTGCTTCATTTTGAGTCAGACAGGTCTGCAATTAAATTCTGGCTGCACTAAGTACTAGTTGCTTGATCACTGACAAACTACCTAACTTTATATCTCAGTTTTCTCACCTGCAAACTGGGGTAATATTTTCTAGTCTGTTAGGCTACTGTGAGGATTCAGTGAGACAGAATACACAAATTTTATTACAGGTCAAGCACTAAAATGATTTCAAAAATAGCAATAAGAAGATGGTATTAAAAATATTAGCCAATATTTTAGTGCAATTACTGGAACAAGATTTAAAAAATCATTCTGGTCAAATTCCCCGTTGCTAAAACAGATGTCTACATAATGTCCCTCCTTCATCCCTTAACTTGCTTAGGCAATGGCACACTGTTACAACTGAATTCATTTTTCCTCTGGAAGAACTGATCAGGTAGGGTATGTGAATTATGGAGTCTTTGCTATGATCAAATACTTTCATTGACAGATGATCCAATATGCATTTTGTGCACCCACAAAGCTTTGTTTCTTCTAATTTCTCTTATATATATACATATTTCCTCAAATTTTCAGATATACAAGGAAAAGTAAAAAGACATCCAAAATTTGTAGAATTTTTCCTGTGCTTCATTTTGAGTCAGACAGGTCTGCAATTAAATTCTGGCTGCACTAAGTACTAGTTGCTTGATCACTGACAAACTACCTAACTTTATATCTCAGTTTTCTCACCTGCAAACTGGGGTAATATTTTCTAGTCTGTTAGGCTACTGTGAGGATTCAGTGAGACAGAATACACAAATTTTATTACAGGTCAAGCACTAAAATGATTTCAAAAATAGCAATAAGAAGATGGTATTAAAAATATTAGCCAATATTTTAGTGCAATTACTGGAACAAGATTTAAAAAATCATTCTGGTCAAATATTAATAGAGTGATTTTTATGAATTTGACATTTTTGACTTTGTTATCAAAAACATATGGCTTTTAGATGTAAAGAATAAGTGAAAATTCATCTGAAGTAAAAAAAAAACATTGTGGAGTATCTTTCTTTTATATAGGATAAACTAATTACAGAGATTTTTCATATGAGAAAATGTACTTATGGTTAAAGATGAAATTTTGCCTCAAGAATATATCTGTTTAAGTGGAGTAAAACCCATTCTTTCCTAGAGCTATAAATGGTTATGGTTAAATGAATCTGTTAGTATATCCTAGGTGGACATTGACTCAAATGATTC
The DNA here is from genome assembly GCA_006408695.1 of Aepyceros melampus. Taxonomy (NCBI): domain Eukaryota; kingdom Metazoa; phylum Chordata; class Mammalia; order Artiodactyla; family Bovidae; genus Aepyceros; species Aepyceros melampus. The sequence continues at coordinate 83,254 of SJXQ01001582.1, read as the reverse complement.
TTTTTCCCTTATTTAAGCAAAAAAGACTAAAATTAATTTTGACAGATCTGTAAATTATCTAATAACGGCTAGATTATTTTTTTTAAAAACTACTCAATAGCAAGACATTTTGATTATCAGAAATCTTGTGTGAAAACAGCCCTATAGTGAAATTGAAAGGGAAATTCCCTCAGTCATGTCCCACTCTTTGCAATCTCATGTGTCAGGAAGCATTTAACAGGAGGCTTCCTGTGTGCTGTTTTGGATCTGTATTGAATCCTCTGTCCCTTAATTCCTCTCCATTCTCATTTCTTTGTATGCAGGTTAGCAGACAAACCCCCACCTGGCCAGGAAATTCTATCACCTAGGCCCTGTATTTCTTCACTGATCTTTTACTTACCTTCTTGAGTTGATCCCCAATATTTAGGAATTAAGTGGAATAGCAAACTACTCTTGGTGGGGGAGGTGGCTGAAGTATGCATACATTTCCATACGGTGATAAGTGACTATTTGTGACCCTCTTCCTTTTTATGAATCATACAGTAAAAGGTGATTATTTACAACCCTCTTTCTTTGATATGGATGGCCTCATGTTTTCTTGATAACTTGTAAGTTTTGATTTTTATCTCTGCTGAAATCTATCTTGTAAGACAGTATAAATACCCACACAATGTTGAATAAAACACCTTTGCTCCATCAGAGCTTTGGTCCCCATGTCTTCTCTCTCTCTCCCTCTCTTTCTCTCTCTCTCTTTTACAGGCTAATCTCTGGAATGCAGAGGCCCTATGGATTCACTTCCCTGCCTGGACTTCTAAGACCTTCTTGAGAAGGCACTCTGTGCCTTCACCCCATCAGGAGGTTGCCTGAGGCCTTTGTGAACAGATCTTCCCAATCCAGGGATTGAACCCAGGTCTCCTGCATTGCAAGCAGATTCTTTACCAGCTGAGCCATAAAGGAAGCCCAAACCAGGCCACTATAGAGTCTGTGGCAATAATCTGAAAACCAATTGTCACTCCAAGAAGAGAAGGACTGTCACCAGCAAACCCCATAAACAACTCCTGGGGGATAAAAATAGAGAATCTAGGTAATAAAGTCTAATATATTTTTCCTTTGTGTTCAGTTTCTCTGTCACAAAGGGTATCTCATACAGAGGCCTTGAACTTGGCTCTTCAGACTAGAGTTTCTTGTGTGAAACAGCTGCAGCCACACGTCAGGTTGGAGGGCTGTGTGTAGAAGCACCACTAAAGAAGCCTCAATCCAAGATGGCAGTGGCACACAATATGCACAGACTCTGCGCCTGCACCCAGCACAGCAACCTGGAGCTCAAGTGGCCTACCTGCACCAGACCCACGAGAACTCCAGCCCCCCGCCCCCCACTGATGAAGTGAAGTAACTTAGTTGTGTGCGACTCTGTAATCCCATGACTGTAGCTACCAGGCTCCTCCGTCCATGGAATTTTCCAAGCAAGAGTACTGGAGTGGCTTGCCATTTCTTTCTCCAGGGGATCTTCCCAACCTGGGGATCAAACCCGGGTCTCCCACACTGCAGGCAGATGCTTTACTCTCTAAGCCACCAGGGAAGCCATGCTGATGCTGCTGCTGCCGCTGCTAAGTCACTTCAGTCGTGTCCGACTCTGTGCAACCCCATAGACGGCAGCCCACCAGGCTCCTCCATCCTTGGGGTTCTCTAGGCAAGAACACTGGAGTGGTCCTCCGTCCATGGAATTTTCCAAGCAAGAGTACTGGAGTGGCTTGCCATTTCTTTCTCCAGGGGATCTTCCCAACCTGGGGATCAAACCCGGGTCTCCCACACTGCAGGCAGATGCTTTACTCTCTAAGCCACCAGGGAAGCCATGCTGCTGCTGCTGCTGCCGCTGCTAAGTCACTTTAGTCGTGTCCGACTCTGTGCAACCCCATAGACCGCAGCCCACCAGGCTCCCCCATCCCTGGGATTCTCTAGGCAAGAACACTGGAGTGGGTTGCCATTTCCTTCTCCAAAGCATGAAAGTGAAAAGTGAAAGTGAAGTTGCTCAGTCATATCCGACTCTTAGCGACCCCATGGACTGCTTAAACCAGCCCTGCCCAGCCTGTCAAGGAAGGGTGTACTTCAGAGATTGCACCTCTCCCTTTTTGATGAAAGAATGAAGCTCTCCTTTGCTTCTGAACCAAACTTTATCTTGTTCTATTGGCACAAATGACAGTGGGAAGAAGGAGCCTTATTGGGGATCAACTCAAGAACGTAAGTAACAGATCAGTGAAGAAATACAGGGCCTAGGTGAAAGAATTTCCTGGCCAGGTAGGGGTTGGTCTGTTAACCCGCATACAAAGAAATGAGAATGGAGATTGTTTTCTCCAAAGTCCTAATGTAAATGACAACCCATTCCGGTATTTTTGCGTGGAGAATACTATGGACAGAGGAGCTGAGCAGGCTATAGCCCATGGGGTCTCAAGAGTGAGGCATGTCTTAGCAACTTCACCACCACCACCAAGTCCTCATGTAAAAGATGGATTATTATTAGCATTTGCATAATACTTGCATATGTTATTAAGTACTTATAACACAGCAATGAATTTTAAATTGGGACCATGAAGGAAAAGATTAGGGAAGAAGTCAAAGAAGGAAACAGCATTTCAGGGCTTAGACCCTCATTGTTGGGTACAGTTTTCTCCCAGCTCTCACAGCCCCACTAATTACTCTTGGAAAGGCAATTGTACCATGTCTTTCTCTATTACTTTTTTAAAAGATATTTATATTTTTGGCTGTTTCAGGTCTTAGTTGCAGCATGTGGGATCTAGTTCCCTGACCAGGAATTGAACCCTGGCTCTCTGCACTGGGAGCTCAGAGTCTTAGCTGCTGGACCACCAGGAAAGTCCCTGAACCATGGCTTTTTTCCTAACATTATTTACTCTTATTCTGTGACCTGGATTGTCTGACACCCTACCTGTCTCCCCTTTCCCCACTCCTACCCCTACCCCACCCAAATGGCTTAGTCACTAAGGTCAGTTTATAAATAGTAATAGAATGGTGATAGGAAAGACCAGTAGTTATAACTGTCATTTTACTAACTAGAAAGGCTGAAAATATGGGCAAAGGTTTTAATACAATCCACAGGTGAACTCGAATTTGTGCACAAGTGAATACACCAGTGTCAATAGTTGTTGCCATACCACATAGTGCTGTTTTCATATAAGGGCTTGTGTATTAATGAAACATCACTCTTTGATGGTGAAAACTGTGCAGCTATTAAAAAGTTAATATTCTATTTTAATGAGTCTAAAAGGCACTCAAGGCATTATAAAATTTCAATGAAAAAGAGTAGTCTTGGGGTTTTGAGACATGATTCTCTCAAGACCCAAGGCTACACTTAACGAGGCTAGTTACAAAATGCATTCCAAAAATCATAAACTGGAAGTTGTAGATGAAATCTAGCCCAAGGACAAAGAGATTGGGCTCTGACGGTAAGGTTTAAGACACATGGCCCCTAATGTGAAAAAGACATTTCTTTCTTCTGACCCTTTGCTTTGAATCAGAAAACATATGAGATTGAGAAGATTTGGTTTCTGCAGCTGTGAGAAATGTAGTCACACTTAGGGAAAATGGGTCAGAGCAGTGCTCAGATTGGTTTCATGACACTCCATGAACCTGAGCCTTAGCAGGCAAAGAGTTAGAAGACACCCTGCATCCTGATGGTGATGTTCATGTGGAGTAGACAAGGGTTGTAGCTAGAGCCATGACAGTACATTCCTGAAATTCTGCCTGATTTTTATCCCCTTGATTCCTAGCCTAGGGCATGCAACAGGTCTAGAAGGACCTTTGCTAGCTTTAATCAAAGTTTATTTCCTGTGACCTTTTCATAGAAAATACTTTCATTATTCTTCACAGTAATGTTCTTGTATACAGTATACCATATGGTTCCTACGGTTTCTCTCTTGAAGAGACAACCTAGCAGACAGTCTAAAAGTGATTCCCTTATTTAGAGGCAATTACCCCAGAGGTAAATTTTTAATGAGGTAAATTTTAGTTATGTGAACTTTGACAAATTATTTAATCACTCTGTTTCCTTATCAATGAAATGAAGACCATAACTGAATCAACCAAATAAGGTAATTATATGAATCAATATAGGGCTTCCTGGTGGTTCAGTGGTAAAGAATCCGCATACAGTGCAGGAGATGTGAGTTCGATCTCTGGAGTGGGAAGATCCCCTGGAGGAGGGCATGGCAACTTACTTCAGTATTTTTGCCTGGAAAACCCTACAGTCCACGAGGTCGCAAAGTGTTGGACATGACTGAAGTAACTGAGCAACAGCACATGAGTCAATGTATGGTAAGCACTTAGAAAACGTGTCCAGTGCTTCATATGAATAAATACTATGCAAGAGTTAGCTCTATTACAACTGACTAATTTCTAACAGTAGATCTTGTTATACCGGATTAGTTATCACTTGAAAATTGCTAAACACCTCTCTAAGGTCAGCGTTCTGCAAAGTATGAGGATAATAAAGCCAAATAGGTGCCTGTTACTATTTTTATCATTATTGTTTTGTTATAATCTCAATGTATACTACTTAGTGTTTGTTTTTGTTATTGTTTGTTTGTTTTTTCTTTTAGGGATATAAAAAGAGTGACTATTTTAATGCTTCAGTACCACTTAAGGAGTTCACACATTTGCTTATCCTCGAAAGTGTGCAATTGTGTTTACTAAAACATATGGATGTTTACTATAAATGCTTTAGTCCTAGGATCTACTTTTACATGTGCATAACAGGCATAATGATAATATTTTAACCCTGGTAGGGTAACGCATGCTATATCAATGTACATAATGTGCTCTAAGACCATTTTTATCCTCATGTTAATTACTGGAGTAAAATGAAAATGTTTAATTGAATGTAAAAATTCCTATACATATTTATTTGTTCTCTAATCTCACTATATTTAGTATGATTACTACAAGCATAAATTCAACTGACTTCTATGAGAAAGATTTCACAGTCACAGGCTATAACCATCATTATGGAAAACCCCCAAAAGGAGCTTGCAAAATCTTGTAAGGGTTTCTTAAATCTTATGAAGAAAAAGAAAGAAAGAAAAGGCAGATTTCACCTCAAAAAGAAATCTGAAAATGTACTGGTAAAAACCAAGGCATTCTTGAAATGCTGACATTTTAAACTTACTATACTTAGATTTCTTTTATTTTTCATTTTATGTTATTGTGTATTTCATTTCAATAGTACTTAAAAATTGCTGCATTCTCTTAAACCACAAAACAGATGAAATTGAGATATAAAATTTTTGTACTTTGAAAGTACTTGCAAAATGATTTCTTTTTTTAAAAGGTCACAGCAACAAAAGATAAAATCAATGCATTAAGAAAAGCTAGGATACAATATGGTGTGGTTCACCATTAGAAAATATGATTTTATTTCTATCAAAATGAATCTTGAAAATTTCACTGATTACACTTCTCTTCTTAATGTATTGTTTAGAGGATAGAGTAAAGAACAAAAATACTGATAAAAAGTTAATAGACCAAGACAGGCAAGACAGGTTTTTGAGAAACCCAGATCTTACTGTTAGGTAGTATGTTCATAAATAATATGTGAATGTTATAGTTCAACAATTTTCTGTCTATCTAGGCTACTGTAAGTTGACATATTTTACATAAAATACATATTTTTTCCCTTGCCTTTGCTTTCTGTTTTGTTATCTTCAAGTAATACTGTGTTTTATTATTATTATTATTATTATTATAGCAACTTGGACTTCACATCACTAAATGTGACTCTATAAAGGGCCTCTGTACTATACTTTGTCATATTTATGTTTTTAAAATAGAAAAACAGTATGCCATTGAGGATAAATAAAAACTCAGAACTGCACAATTTCAACTCATTTGCAGTGTAACTTGTTTGACATTACATACAGCATACTTTAATATCACTTGTAAAATAATATTTACAATTCTTATACTACCTCTAGAATCTCAAGAATTTTAACATTTGAATTTCATGATATCTTAAGAAAATATGTTGGCTTAATGGCCACCTAGCCTAACTTGGAATTCTTGTGTAAATTTAAAAGTTCTGGACAAAGACAAGAGAACAAAATAACTTAACTAGGAGTCATTTACATGTTATACCCTTGTTCTTTTGATTTTGGAAGAATACCCTATGAAACTTACCTATATGTGAGAATAATCAAAGATGATGCTATAATGTTTATAAACTTTAAAAAGTACTCTGTATTAGCAGTTTTCACCGAAAATATCTTTCACAAAATTTTTTATCTTCATATCCTCTTTTGGACCTGCTTCAGTGAGTCATAGTTATTCTTGAATCCATACCCTCACATACATTCATAAACAAAACAAACTGAGAAATATCAAAATTAATGTGAGTTATTGTGTATTTAAAAAATGCTTGGCAATTCCCTGGTGGTCCAGTGATTAGGACTTGGCACTTTCACTGCTGAGGGAATGGTTCAATCCCTGGTCCAGAACTAAGATCCCCCCACCCCAAAATGCCTGAAAGATAAAACTAGAAAAAAGACTACTAATACAACTGTGGAAGGTCTCACCGTATTTTCCATGGACTCTCCTAACCATCAATATTCAGTGAAAGATGTAAATAATCATTTGATAAAATCTTCTCAAAATCTCAAATCTTCTGTTTCTTCCATGTGAATCTAAATAGTACTTACTGTCTTTTTTGCACTCAGAAAATGAGTTCTACTCGTGTTGCTACCTGACTTGCTGTGTAGCTTTAGGCAAGCCAATTAACCTCCCTGAACTAATAGTCCTTAATGTGAAAATCTGGATAAAAATATTTGACTCTACCTCACAGGTTTGTTATGAAAATCAAAAGAAGATTATCTATACTATAGAATTCATATATAGTTTGTTAGCAATATTTAACTAGACATATAGCATTAGATCCAAATAAATTTTCATTCTTTGTAATCTATCACTCCTCATCATTTATAGATACTGACTTTTTGTTTTATTTATCTATTCTGTAAACTTTTATTGAAAATTCTCATTCTGAGTGATTAATGGTATGGTAGAGGTGTTCATAAGGAAGGTTACAGATGAAATGTCTGGACAGTTGAGGTGTCTGGGTCTCACATTCTGTGCCAGCTGTTGTTGTTGAACTGCCTGGGAATTAATCATGGAATGTAAAAAGTGACTGTGCAATGTCCTACTAGGTGCCTGGGGGCAAGAGGGATGAAATTCAGCCTTTTTTCTGTTATTCCTCAGGCCATATATCCTGGCAAGGGAGGGAGGTACTGTGCCTGCTAGGAACTCTGGGTTCCTTTGTTTATTCTTCCAAAGCCAAAGTATGAGATAACCCTATATATCTTTCTTTGGGATCATCACTATTGCCTTCAAGTGAAATAAGATTCTTGGCCCTGTAAGAAATGTCAGATTCTTCGCGACATATTTTAGAGTTTTTCTCTGGGTCCTAAACATTTCTCAGACCATAATACAGGAAATTTGCCTGACTGTATTTTTCTAACATCTCTACAGATTCCACACATCTAAGAACTGCACCAGAGTCAGACTCTGTCAACAGGCTACAGCGCAGCACCTGTACATGAGGTGACATATCCTTCATTCTTTTATGGACACTGACTTTCAGCTCTCAAGCTCAAAAGATAACCTGCATTTCAGAAACTTTTCTATCCTTATATTTGCAGTCTCACTGTAAAATATTCAGGTTGAAATTCTCTGCTATTTATGCAAACTTCAACATAATTAGAACTCTGAAGGTGTGATATTGATATGACTTGGAAAGTTTAAAATCTTGGATTGTACACAAAGGAAAGTTAAAATTCAAAATATGAATGTCCAATTAATCTACAAAGGAGTCTTTAAATATTGCCATATATTCTGTCCTCAAAATTCCTTATTTCCTATTTATGCAAAATCATTACATAATCCAAAAATATAAAATTATTAAACCATATAAATTCTAAAACTTGTGGCTTGTTCCTGGAAATAATTACATTGATTGAGGCACTGTGAATTTGAAGTAGAATGTTTTTGTGAGTTGCTGCAGGAGAAAACTCTCAGGCTTCATAAATCTAAATTGAGTGACTGAGAAAAAAGAAAAGGTCTATAAAGCTATGAATACCTATTCTAGTAAAGGATGCAAAAATTTCAATAAAGAAATAATTGGTAATCTTGAATTCAGTGACAGGAAATTATAAATCTGTCTCTTTATGAAGTCCCTTGTGTGAAATATGGATGAGTTGAGGTTATAAAAAAGCATGTTTACCAGCAGGAGCCTAAATCAACAGCTTTGAACATGATAGTTCAGAAAGTAGCAGGGAGCCACTGTTCCTAGATGGGAAACACTGACATTTATTTAATTTTTTTTTTAACTTTCTTACTGTATCCATTTCATCTCCTGTCTTGCCCCTTTCTACCTTTGTCCTTGTTTAAAATAAATGATCATAGCATTAAATCTGTCTACAAGAGTTAATTACTTCAGCTATGTGCAAAAGCATTTAGTTGTAGCACCTTCTCTCTATGAGTTTTGAAGACAGTTTAATATCAGTTTGTATAGTAGTTTCTGTATATTTTCAAACCACAAACATCATGTCAAGTGCTCCAAGGAATAATAAAATATTAATTTTGAGACAGAAAATATTAAATGGCTTAAGAAGAAGCTCTTGTCTATCCCATGAGTGTCTTTTAAGACATGACTATCTATGCTTTGAACACAACTATTCTTAGCAATTCAAACCACATGTAATGAGCCCTAAGTAACTGCCTACCTTCAACTATGTAGCACATAGTGAAACCACCAATCCCTTCTTTCTGAGCACAGCTCTGAAAAAAAGTCTTTGTTTTTTGATTACCTGCATGCTCAGTCACTTTAGTTGTGTCCAACTTTTTGTGACTCTATGAACTGTAGGCTATCAGGCTCCTCTGTCCATGGAATTCTACAGGCAAGAATACTGGAGTGGATTGCTATGTCTTCCTCCAGGCAATCTTCCTGACCCAAGGATTGAACCTGAGTCACCTGCATTGTAGGTGGATTCTTTACCCACTTAGCCACGTGGGAAGCTCTCCCTTTTCTTATATACAGTACTTTATCTTTGAAAATGCTATTCCAATACAGAAGACCTGCTATTGTCTAATAAATACTGGTGAAGGGAAACACCTTTAATGCTTAAAGAAATAGTATTTATACATACCACAAAAGACCAAGTATTTCATGGTATGTATACATGTGGATTGGTAATGCTTCTCCATACTTATTTCATTAAATAATTTACTTGTGAAAAAAAAAAAAAAACAAATGGCAAATGACAATCTTTTTCTCATTCATTCTTAGAATAAATATCTGTAGAGCTTATTTTGTGAGTCAGAGTTGATACAAAAAGATTCTTTTATCCAATTTTTTAAAAAAATCATTAAAATAAAAATGGATTGAAATGTTATTGCTATAAGAAATGACTTAAATACCATTAGTTTGCAATATTGAGCAGTGACAAAGTAATTTCATAAAGTAAAAAAAGGAAAAAAAATTTGACTACATGTTATTTCCTTTGAAATTAAAAGTTCCATTCATAAATGTTATACTAATTTGTTGATGTCATCTGCTTTTTAATTTCACTACCAATTTTCTTGCAAAGCAGGAACACTGTGAATGCTTAATTGATTCTTAAACAATAATTATTTGTAAGTGGTTTATGGAATTAGGATAAGATGGGAAGGCATATAGAGGCAAGTGTGTCATTTGATAAGGGGCCATGGTGATAAGGACTGAAGGCAAGCTTTAGGACAATTTTTGAAGCAGAGGAGAAAAGCTGGTGGAGAACCTGATTAGAAACATGAACAAATAACCACTTAGAAACTTAAAGCAACAAGATAAGAAGATGGTGAAGAAACATCATTTAAAGAGTAGGAGCTTAAAGGGATCCCCTTTTCTTATGAATAATTTTACAAAATACACATGGCCCACATGGATTATATGCACACATTATGTTGGGGACATGGTGTCATGAGAATCTCTTTTCTGTTCATGTTCCCAGAACTCTTTGATTAAATCAATACTCATAGTCCTGATTCATTAAAAAAAAAAAAAAACTCTCCAAAATCATGAAAGCTGATAGATCCAAGGATTTTAAGACTTTCCTATTTAATATTCAAAATCTGGATGGCCAAAGATAGATATCTTACTGATTCACAGGCTTATATTTTACACTCAGGATTGGTACAGTTTTCAGACCAGAATTGCTATTAGAAAGATCCACATTTGACTTCACAAAGCATGTTTGTAATATTGTAATAGCCTGGAAAAAAACCCAGCTATTCAAGTATGTGTGATTTCTAATCACCATCTCTTTCATATTGTTTAGTCCAATCTTAAGTCTTTTTCTCTAGATTTCATGCTTTTGTACACTAGGGTCTGATTGCCTTAAATGTGTACTTATTCCTAAAATTGGAGAAGGAAATGGCAACCCACTCCAATATTCTTGCCTAGAGAATCCTGTGGACAGAGGAGCCGGGTGGGCTGCTCTCCATAGGGTCGCACAGAGTCGGACACGATTGAAGCGACTTAGCAGCAGCAGCTTTCCTAAACTGTTATGGCAACTGCTATTTTAATTTCTCTGTAGAGCTTCAATTTTAATAGTCCCACTAAGAAGTAGATTAAGGAAGCAGGGCTTTGGTGCTGAATGATTGCATCTGGAATTTTGTCCTCCCACAGGTAGAAGTAACGGCAAATAGCAGAAGGAGGTTAAGTCTCATGGAGGGCTGTACCGCATCCTCAGTGTTAATCTCTGGTGAGGCATTTGTTAATTTATATCCACAAACCAACTAGTGCTTCTGTTGACACCTCCAAGTTGTTACTTTTAGCACTTCTTCCTTCTGTGTCATGCATTGTATACAGTATGTCCTCAAATGCATTTAGTATCATGAATGTAGCAGCACTCAAAGCATTATTTATTTCTTGGAATAATGCACCTCAGCAAGGCTTGAAGTTGAGCTAAAAACAGGATTTTTTTTTTTAACCCAGAGTTTCAGTGAATTCAACACCTGACAGTTGTCTCTAATCACTAACAAAAAAGTTAACTGAAAAAAATGTACCATTCTGGTGTGTAATGTTGACACTGAGGGAGGCTGTGAGTGTTTGGGGGTAGGAGGTCTAAAGGAACTCTCTGTCCTTTCTGCTCAATTTTGTTGTGAACCTAAAACTGTTCTGTCTGCACAGCTGCTCAGTCATGTCCGACTCTTTGCCACCCCATGGACTACAGCCCGCCAGGCTCCTGTATCCTGGGGATTCTCCAGGCAGGAATACTGGAGTGGGTTGCCCTGCCCTCCTCCAGGGGATCTGTCCAGCCCAGGGATCGAACCCAGGTCTCCCAACTGCAGACAGGGCCTTTACCATCTGAACCACCAGGGAAGCCCTAACCTCCATTTATATAAATGGAGCATTATTCCTCCCCACTTTTTAAATAGAATAAAACTGCTCTAAAAATAGTCTATTTAAAAAGTGAGGAGGAGTAATACTCCATTTCTATAAATGGAGGGAACATATTTAATATTTTTTAAAGATATGGTTTCATGCTTCAGATTGATTTTATATTTGCTATTATGTACTGTTTAAGGTACAGTTTATTAGTAAATTTAAAAGCCTTAAGGCAACATTTTCAATTGTTGTTTGCTGAATGCAGCTTTCTCTGGAGTTGCAATTGAAGAAAGAATTCATAGGGCCTGGACTCCATCTTGGGCCTGTTCATGCTGATCACGCTCGGCCACCTTTCCAGTGGACTCTGAACTCTGTGTTTAGTGCCTATGAAAACAGCAACAGAAGGGTACGACCCCCTCCAGACAGGGGAACCTTGAAGATCGTATCTAGGTTACCCATCGCCTAAGAGAAAACATACCCTAATCACCCGTTCCTCCAGACAGGCCATAAAGTTTTCTGTATCTATCAGAGTGTAACCTCAGGTTTATTGATTATTGGCTAATTGTTTGATTGTTTGAGCACATGAACACATAGCACGTGAGTGATGGGGTTATCGGGATTATATTTTCATTGGTTTATGTAAGTCTCAAGGAATTTGGAGTGGTGGGTTCAGATACATACACATGGGGTATAAAAGATTTTCACAAATGCTGATCGGGGTCCTTGGCTGAGAGGAGCCTCTGCCTCAGGCCCGCCGGTGTACTAACCTGCACTCCACTCCCTGCATTGTCCTTCCGAGAGAGTTTGTTTCCCGGAATGCGTGGCTAAAACATGATCACCAGGCCAAACATTGTGAGGATGTTATACACAGTTTTTCAGCCTGAACACTGAGTGAATGACTGTTTTAGGCAAGATTTTGAATTATAAAGGTGGCATTGTAGAGGTATAAGATTCTTGCTTTTGATGGGCTTCCTTGGTGGCTCAGTTGGTAAAGAATCTGCCTGCAATGCAGGAGACCCCAGTTCAATTCCTGGGTTGAGAAGATCTGCTGGAGAAGGGATAGGCTACCCTTTCCAGTATTCTTGGGTTTCCTTGGTAGCTCAGCTGGTAAAGAATCTGTCTGCAATATGGGAGATCTGGGTTTGATTCCTGTGTTGGGAAGATTCCCTGGACAAGGGAATAGCTACCCACTCCAGTATTCTGGCCTGGAGAATTCCATGGACTGTATAGTCCACGGGGTGGCAAAGAGTCTGACATGACTGAGTGACTTCCATTTCACTTCACTGTAATATGGAAAAGAAATGAATGGAAAAGTGTTTAATGAAGGACATTAGAATAACTGAGAGATCAACTTTGTTGAAAAACAACATCAAAAGCAGTTATTTTTCTCTTTCTTACATGTTCATAAATCTATCTTATGTTTTATTCACTACTTAGTGATGACCTAATCTCGCTCTCTCTCTCTCTCTCTCTCTCTTTTTTTTTTTTTACCGCATAGTGATTTAGCAGCCACCAAATCTAAATCAGAAATATAATGCAGTGCTATAGCCTTAGAGTGTGTATAATGCTGAAAGTATATTTTTTAAAATGTAAGTCAAGCAATCTCACTCACTCATTAGAAACAAAGGAGCACAGGTATACTTGAGTTGCTCTCACCAAATAAAGCATATGCTTTGAAAGGAGTAAAAACTTATGCAGCCAGAATCTTTCTAATCTCCATCCCATATGTATTTTGCATGCAACACTCAGGGTTGGGAAACCAGAAAAACAGAATTCACAATGTGAGACTTGGTGTTCAGAATGTCGAACAAAGAGTTTGACACTGTTCATTCCTCCACAAACAGAATTTTCAGAATCCCAGACAGCCAAAGCCTGGCACTTTGTATAGAGTGATATGCTTGGATCTGAGGAAGAAATTCAACAGCACTGACACAGTCTGTCTTGATGTAGTAGAGTCCTACATGCAAATGGTTTCACTACCTGCCCCTCAAAAAGTTTAATTTGTTTTCCCAAACTATAGACTTCTTTTAATCCATGTAAAATATATAGAGCTTTGTTTTATGCATCAGGTTGGTTTTTGTAGCGTGATTCAGTCACTTCAGAGACTCTGTCAATAAAGGCTGTTTGAGGAATTCCTAAGTGTGCCAAGGTGCTAACTTGCCTCTTATGTAGCCCTGGATTCACAGAGAAAATTAGATTCTCCCACACTAGGACAAAGGTACTAGCTTCACACAACTAAAAGCAGGGCAATTTTCTCTTGTCCCTGGCTCCTTTTCAAGTAGGTTAGCAATAAAAGTTGTGTGCATGAAGAGAGAATTAAATGCCAGCTCATTCAGACCACACTGGAATATTCAGTACATTGTAGAGGCAGCCAGATTTCCTTCATAGTCACAATAACAGTGAAATGTTAGAAATAATTCAAAATGTATATTAAAAATAGTCTTCTATAGATTTGAAACTGCCCATCACGAGGGAAGAGAGCAAAGGAGAGCAAAGCATGGGGATGTTGATACACAAACTGAAATAGGCGACCCTTGTCAAAGACAGCAAAGGCAACCACAAAGAAACAGGAAAAGGGATAAAGTGGGAATCAATATGTAACCATGCAAAAAGAAAAGTTTGGATTTAAGTCTAAGCTGCTAAACACTGGATGAGCAGGTTCATTGTTCTCTTGAAAAAGAAATTGCTACTTCAGCATTTAAAGTGAGAATATACTCAAGAAAGCCCCTTTAGGCTTTGGCTATTTTCACACCATCCCATTAAAACCTACGGTTGCATACTAATGAAAGTAAACATAGAGGAGGTGGAGGGGGAGTTGGGGGATTGAGAGAGTGACCGAGAGAGGAGAGAGAAAGAAAGAAGGATCAAGCATCTTTTGCAAAAAGAGTTTAGCATTTAGTTTCTAAAAAGCAGAGTTCTCAAACCACTGAAAGTTCAGTGTTGTTTTCCCTAATTTTTGTAAGAGTAAAATAGCCCTAGAAGAAATCTCCTACTGACAGTTTAAAAAGGAACTGAGGCAGAAATTTGGAGGAAAAGAAAATGAAAAGAAAATGAAAAAACAACAACTAATGTAAAACAAAACCAAAATAAACATGCTAACTTTGTCAATCAAGGTGAGTTTGTGTGAACTATTCCAGCTTCTTTCCAACAGTCAGTTTGTACCACTGCAGCTGCTTTTCTCAACTGCTTGTGGCATTAACTTTTAAAACTTTAATTTTCCAGTCAGATGCCAAGCATACCTGAGCTCTCTTATGATGGGCATGATTAGCCATGCTTGTTAGCCATAGTAACCATGAGATCTTTACTGCAATGAGAAATTAAACTTTAAAAAGTCACTCTGATTTACAACTATACAAATTCTCACAACATGGTAATAAAGAGGCTACATGATGAAACTTGACAGGATGCTAAGCTTATTGCACAAGTGTGGACAGCTGAAGAGGCAAGAAATAATACAGTTGTCACTGGGCTGTTTCACCTCAACACAGAGCAAACAAAAAGAGCGTTGTTAATCAGTTCAACTCTTCGGCTGGATAATTCTAAACCAGTAATTGATAAATGGGAAAACCATACGGCCTTAACTCTGTGATTCATAAAACACATGAATATTCATCCCATCTCCTCTGGTCAAGAGGCATTCTACATGCTTCTGGGCAGGCTTTGTAAAAGGAATATAAATAGTTTCTTGCTCAGCAGTAAAATACTGCTTCCCCTTTAAGGCCTATTTTCTCCTATTAAAAGTGAAGTTTAGCAATACACAGAGGACAGTAAACACAGTAAACGAAGGTAAATGACAAGTGGCTTTGTAGGAAGTGCTGTACTTTACTTTTTCATACAGCTGCATTTGGAAAAATATTAAATCCTTAAAGGAAACTGAAGACACATTACCACAGAAAGCATGCTGGCAATATAGCATATTCATTGTGGAAAAACTTACTCAAGCTCTGCATTTAAAGAATCATTTATCTCTCCCCCAAAATCTTAGTATCTGAATTACTGATGTGGTTGATATAAAAAGTCTAGCTTGTGGACAGTATAAAAATAATTTTCAGAGTAATTATGATTAAAAATAGGTTGTTTATTCTTAATAAAATCTGGTTAAAAGTACATAAAATAAAATGTATGTATTTGTATCAATGAATTTTATCTTTAAAAGTATATCTAAAGTATAGTGAAATAAACCCATTGCATGTACCAACAGAAATTTATGTGCTAAGGAATGTAAGTTAAAATATTATAAATATAACTATATTTTAAGCACATTTGTATTTAGAGACCTTTTGTGAAGCCATTCATATAAAATGAAGAATATTTTCACAGTTTTATCTCTTGTAGAAATTGATTTTCATATGTGAGCTTTCTTTAAATCAGAGCACCTGTTGCTATACCTCATTTATAATATAAAATCATGGGTCATTCCAGACCCCAATGATAAAAGCAGAGGAAGAAACAAAACTAGAGGAAAATAGCGGTGTATTTGGTTATACAAAAAATATCAATATATTCAACATAGGGATATTCTTCAATATTATTTAGAAAAATAGTCAAGGTTAACCAAATGACCACTGCAAAAGAAGGATTGATAAAATTAAATAAGATATACTCATGATGTACTTCCAGGCAACAATTAAAGTCATAGCTTGAAGAATATGTAATGTTATGTTCAAGATCTCATGTTATTATATATTTATATATATATAGGTTGAAATATATATATATATGGGTTAAAATCACTTATGCAGTGTGATCCTTATATACATGTATATGTGTAATTAATAATTATCTATATATAATTAATTTACATATTTGGGGGGATTTTTCTATCTCTGGACTCTCCCTTGTAATTTTCCTCAAATATATTAATTCTGCCTGATCAGTCTGCTCAAGGACCTTTCTCTGGATTTCTGTTTAATGAGAGCTTAGTTTTAAATTATTTTTATTATGCTAATTTTATCTCTCCAACTAAACCATATGGAAAATTTCGATACACATATAGTGTGTGTGGATGCATGTGTGTGTGGTTCCAACAAATGTAATACATTTAATGGCTTGTCTACATATCCTATTTGTGATTGTCCTTTGAATTTTCTGTTATTTGGATTTGGATGAAATTTGAAAAGTGACTCTTCTGGCACAACCCATGGGGTGGAAGAACTTCTCTAACATGAATCACATCCTTTTTCTCTTCATTCTGCATCAAAAGAATAAAGAATTTTAAAGCAGCACAGTGGTCCATTTTTTGTTTCACTGATCACAGTTTTGCAAATTTCATTTAACATACAAGATGGAAATAACTTTTCCTAATAGATAGTTCAAGCTTTTGCTTAAAGTATAAACACTTTGGAGGAAGTAGAGTGTCTTATTAATTCCTACTCTTCACACCAATAACCACCGTTAGTAGTAGTTTGGCATGTAATTTCTTGTTGTTCTTTAGTTGCTACTGCTGCTGCTGCTGCTGCTGCTGTTGCTAAGTCGCTTCAGTCATGTCTGACTCTGTTTGACCCCATAGACACTAAGCTGGGTCTTTTGTGACCCAATGAACTATAGCCTGCCAGGCTCCCCTGTTCATGGGCTCTCCCAGGCAAGGATACTGGAGTGGGTTGCCATCTCCTACTCCAGGAGATCATCCTGACTCAAGGAAGGAACCTGGCAGATCCTACCACTGAGCCACCTAGGAAGACCCAGGTGTAATTTTCTAGAGTCTGCTTAATGGTATGTATCAACTTAACTGTATATCCACTACCCAACATTTTAATATGAAAAATTTCAAACATACAGAAAAGTTAAAAGTATTGTAAATTCCCAAATACCCACTACTTAGATTCTACAATTAAGTTTTACTATCTTGTATCTTAAATTTCCACACATGAGAAAAATCATGTGTCTTATTTCTTAATCATCAAATGACTTTTATTTTACTAGCATGCCAAGTATGCAATGAAAAGGAATCTTACCACAAGAAGAAAATTGTCATTTATATTTTTTTCCGGGTTCTCTAGGACTTCAGACTAGGAGTAAGAAACAGGCTTGAAATGAAATAGAATGAAAGCTTGACAGTGAAATGTGTGTCCTGGCTACTTAGAGAAACCCCAGACCAAAATCAAAGAAACAGAAAAACTTCATGTATGTTAAATTTAAAATAGGTGGTAGCAGATTACTTTCCTGAGTGCCTTTGCTTCCATTAGCGGTGCCAACAGTGCCTGCTATTTTACAGGTGCAGTCTGAGAGGATGGTTTGTACTGTGTTGCAAACCTTACATCCAATTTTCTCACCATCAGGCCCAGAAAGGAGTTCCAGTTTTCTATAATAGCTTACTTATGTATGCACTTGCTGCCACAAGTTTGTCTGCAAATTGCAGAACAGATCTCCAAACAAATTCCAAGACAAACATTCTAGAATTCTGGAGTAAAAACATCATTCTTAATAAAGCCAATGATAGTTAAATATAGTGAGCACAGAAATGGCAAATTTTTAAAAAGTCTTCATATTTTTAATATAGCTAGTGCTTTAAGTTTAAAATAGTCATCAAATCTGTTTTTTTTTTAATCTACAAAATTTTTTTAATGCAATACCCAACACAAGCATATCTTCAGGTCAAAAATGAGATACACTTAAAGCCTGTAATTTAGTGACTGACTCATATAAATAGTCAATACTGTCATAATAAATAGTCAATATACAATATTTTATAGTATTTGCTTCCTAGCGCTTTCTCCTTGTTTTCATAGAGAATTAAAGCAGCCATTTGTTGTAATTATACTGTATTTTTTAAAAATAAGTAACTATATGGGTCATATATACAAATATAAATATGTTTAAATATTTTATCAAAATATATAAACATCCTTTCCAATTAGACTGTAAATATTACAAGAAATCTAAACTGTGTTTGAGGTAGTACATATATTAAGTGTCATAAATTAGTGTTGTGCTTTGGGGAGAGAGAAGGAAGACTCAGAAGCATTTTATTTATCCTTTCATTCAGCAAGGAAAGTGATTCAAATTCTATTTACTATGGCCTACATGTGGCAGGTTTATGAACACTGGAAGATACCACAGATGTGAGACTTTACTATGTAATCATGAGAATTATATTTTACCTTTAGAGTTATCAGAATCTAGTTAACTTAGGACAAGAGCTTTAGAAGAAATTATATATATATTAAAGACAAGAGATTATATATATATATATTTCAGACACTTTCAAGATCATTATTTATTACTTTGGATAAAAAGATAGTACATAAATTAGAGGATCATATATATATCTCCAGGCTTTTATATATAGGCTTATTTATGACTATGCATTTCAGTCCTATTTCACATTTTCATTCAAATACAGGTTTTAGCAAAAACATTTTTTTCTTGAAATAATTTCCCCTTTAGCAATCACTTTGAATGATTATTTTAAATTAGTAGCAATAAAGTACTTAAGAGAAAACTTTAAATATCTTTTGGTTTTAATCCTTTAATTTTTGTTAAGTTTGAAATTTGGTTATTCTTTCTCATTGAATTTTTTCAGGAGTGAACACGATCCCCTGGAGTCTGAGAAAATTATAAAGACTCCCTTAGCAATGCTTATGAACCAACTGAGACTATGCTTAACTTTTAGTGATGAGCATTTAAATAAGTTTGGAAAAAAATATAGGTACAGTATTAGCTGACAACAATCCTGGGAGAATCCAGACTCAACCTATTTTGTCCGTCAACACTTTGTTGACAGGTTTAATGGATATGTTTGCAAATTATTTTAACTGGTATTAGCAATACCAATCCTTAAACCCCCTCAAATTTATCCCACAGATTGACTCCTAAAGGATTAACTGAATTCAGTAGACAAGAGCTGCCAAAGCATTAGCATTTCTTTACATTTCAGTTTTGGCTTTATGCTAAGACGTCATGTTTACTTTAAAACTAAACCCAATCTGCAAAATATTTTTAGTCCATGTGTTGATAATGTCTCACTCTACAACACAGGTAACCATAAGAAATGGAAATCGGCAGTGATAAACTTGCTTTAAAATAATCTCAGAGGCGCTAGAGTACGTGGAACACACGCCTTTTAAATCCATTATTAAAAACATATGATGCATCTGTGAGAGCTGGAGTTTCTCCCCCGACCCCCCAACACACACCCAGTGTTCTGAGTACTGGGGACAGTTACAACATTTTAAGAGGCTGATTTCTTTTTTTCTTCACACACACACACAAAACCATGAAAGAACCTTTTACAGGAAGTAACAAATACTCCTAAATGACATTTCATTAAAAAATGTGTTCCCTTGGAAAGCAGACAGAACTAAAAGCCATACTTTTACTTGGCAGAAAAAGTGGTACAGCAGGCAATGTGTGAAGTTAAGGAGCATCAAAATCTACTTTGCCATGGATATGAGCAGCATTCTGACCTGGAAAATAAAAAGGCAAGGAATTTTACATGTGCTTTGATAGCTTCTAAACTAAAATTCCAGTGGAATTTCCATTTCAAGCAAAGAACAAATAAGAAAATACAGATAATTGTATAAACCATGTTAGTATAAAACTACCTGATACATCTTGGTTCTATTTTGTAAAAACCCTACATCATGACACATGACAATAAAAAACTGTTTGGTTATTTTCTTTGTTTCTAGAAAAAAATTATGCTTCTATGTTAAACATGTAAATTTTCAGCTCTGGATAGGTCAAAGATATTATGTCAGTTTTTTCCTTGTATACCTTTTTCTTTTTTTTTCCTTCTTTCTATTATTTTTCATTTTTTCTCTATCTTTTCTTGGTATTTTTTTTCCAAATCAGAGTTAGCTAAAGCTCCAGAATATGTTAACAGTTTCTGTTATTTAATTGAAAAACAATAAGAAATTTTAAAAAGTTGTAAGCACAGTGACCAAAATAACACTTTCAGTCATTCTTGCTTAAAACATCTGCTTTTAGCTCTTTTTAACCAAGTGAAAGTGAAAGTCACTCAGTCCTGTCCAACTCTTTGCAACTCCATGCTCTATACAGTCCATGGAATTCTCCAGGCCAGAATACTGGAGTGACTAACCTTTCCCTTCTCCAGGGGATTTCCAACCCAGGGACCGAACCCAGGTCTCCCGCTTTGCTGTTGAATTCTTTACCAGCTGAGCCACAAGGAAGGGCAAGTAGTTAAGCTGAGTTGTTTCCTTCTCTTCTAAATAGAAGCAGGCCTAAGTCATCTTCCCCTTGCTCTCTTCTCGTCCTCCTCCCAAGTCGCTTCAGTCGTGTCCGACTCTGTGCGACCCCACAGACGGCTGCCCACCAGGCTCCTCCGTCCCCGGGATTCTCCAGGCAAGAACACTGGAGTGGGTTGCCATTTCCTTCTCCAATGCATTGACGCATGCTAAGTCACTTCGGGCATATCTGACTGTACAACCCTATGGACATCAGCCCTCCAGGTTCTACTGTCCACAGGATTTTCCAGGCAAGAATATTGGAGTAGGTTGCCATTTCCTTTTCCCTTACTAGCATGTGAGATGAGTGCAATTTTGCGGTAGTGGCCCCCTTCTAGGTCCTAAAAAAGGAGACTAAAATTGTCTTGGAAAATCTTCTGTTTATGACAAGCTTTAACATACTCAGTAAAAGCAGTTGCAAAGCAGTTGAAACTCTACTAGGAATGGCATTGCCAAGTTGTTTTTCAAGGTTACTTTCTCTTCATTAAAAACTTTGTAAAATAATAATGAAAAAGAAACTGCTTCACATTAAGGAAAAAATAAGATCACTCGTCAGTTTTACTGCTTCCCTACTCAAACTTCTCTTGGTTTCAGGGTAATGCTGGCTCTTGTTCTCTAAAATGTCTTTGCTTCACATTCTCTGTAAACAGAAAAGAGCCATAATTACTCCACATTTGATCCATATCAAAGCAACTGATCCATGTATCGATTTACATAAAGTAAAGCACATAAAACATTTTTGCTTTTCACCCTTACTTTACCACTTTCTAAGGAAAGTTTCATTTTCCATACTTCATTTGAATACAAAACCCTTCCGTTGAAATTTGTGATGTTAAACAAACCATACCAGTCATTCAACTTTTTAATTAAGGATTCAGTGTTCCATCCCTTTTCAGACATAAAATTCAGGTGCAGTCATTAATCTTTCTAAACGAATTCACCTGTGGCTAATACTGATGTATTTTCTATGAGGCTTGTCATGGGCTGCATGCTGCATGCATAACCACTCCACAGTTAATTACACAGGGGATTATCGTTAGTGTCATAAAGATAAAGCCTTGCTAGCAGCATTATAGAGAAGTTTCTTTTTCTTTCTCCCTCCTCCCCTTTTTTCTGGAGCAATGCCCTATTTCATTTTGCTAACATTCACATAAGTATTTAAGAAGAATATCTTGTGTTTACCTCAATGGCAGGCTGAAGATAGAAGACAAGGAAAAAGTTGAAAAGTAGGCATGAAAGGACACCTATTTTAGGGTTTTGCTATAACAAACTAATTTGCAAGATATGGCCCAAACCAAAAAACCCTGATAATAATATAAATAAAATATTATTAGTTATATTATTACCTTGATTAAATATATAAAATATTTTCCCCCTGAATTTGTGAATTGAATGGTAGCTCATACACCTACATTCAGAAAGTTAAAAAAAATTTTGCCAGTTTTAGTCAAAATTCCACTGAGATATGTCATGAATAGAACCTATAATAAGATTCTTCTCCAAAAATATAAACTCACTTTACAGTCTGAATCAACAATAACAACAAAAATAATCAAAAGCAAAAATAAAAGAAAAACAAAAAGCAGGGCAGCAAGTTAGATGTATTTAAATTCCACAATTTAGATCAATTATTTATGACAATTCTATGTATTTATATTTTGATAGAAATAGAATATTTTCACAGTCATGCATTGAATTTTAAATATATACATTCTAGTTGTAATTGACTTATAATTCTCTTTGAACTTGTTATCAACAGTATAGTACTGAGTATAATACATTCTTAGAAAGAGAGAAAAATGTGTAAGTATAGAATACAGGTGAAATTAAATGAAAATACAAGTTTCAGTTAAAGATAATTTGAGATTACTTCAACCAACAGAAAAATCTTAGTTAAAGAATCTGAAATGCTATCTAATACATACAGTAAGGGAGAAATAAGGGAAAAGAAACTTTTTAAAGATCCAGTTGCCATCAAAAGAATAGAAAATGTTCCTACCCCTTCCCCAATTTCTTTCATATGGATTAAGCGTTTTAATTTCTAACTATGGAAGAATAGAATCTTTATTATACTTTTTGAAAATATCAGTATTTGGAACTATGGAGAAATTGTTTCTGTCAGAAATTTAGGTGTTTCCAAAATGTAGGTAATTGCCTGATTATTTTTAAAATTTTTACCTATGGTTGTCATCAAGTAGATATAGCCACATCCTGTCTCTAGTTTAGGGTAATGAAATGAAATCTATTTTTAATCAACTAGGAGATGGTCAATTTGACTGTTTTGCTTCACCAAAAAAGCAGCTTCTTCTGTTTTGAACAGACACAAACTGACTACTAAAGTTAAAAAGATTAATTAGTAATACTTCCCACAAAGTTTTCAATTTCTTCAGATTAAATATTTAAAGTTCAAACACAATATTTCTATTTTTTGAGTTGATATCTACCCCTTTGCTCTTCTCTTTCTTAGGCTCTATTGTTTCTGAAGACATATTTCTATAAAAAATTTATCATGAGATTTATGCACATAATGTGATTTAAATTGACCATAACAATAATGGAATAATGCTGTAGTAGACAGTCAACCACTCAGTGGACAATCTTTTACTAGTTTTGCTGGTTTTGTCATGGAGGATCTGAAATGGAACAAAATATCTTTTGTGGGCTGGATAGCTTGCACTTAAGAGTTTGGTCACTGAAGCACATCAGTGCAGTTTTCTCTCCTATGCCAATGTGACTGTGAACACCTAGGCCCTAAGACGTGACTGCGGATCCTTGTTCTTTTGATTAGGTGCCCAGTGATAACTAATTCTCCTCTATGATTTCCTTATGTTTCCTAATGTCTTACATTCATATGTTCTGAAGAATATCTAATGTTTTCATTCTTAACACATAAAATGCCAATGATGTTAAATTAATAATACAAGCACTATGAATATATGAAACATTATAAGTAAGAATAAAGTTATTTTCACCCACTCAACTTTTTTTAAAAAAAATTATAACTTAAAAGTTATGAGAATATTTTAAGATTTCTATCTAAACTATACAACTATATTCTTACTTTCAAAATTATTGCCTACATGGTAGGCATTTATATCTTTCAAATATTGCTTTATATGTTACTTTTATTAATTTTTTATAAATAGTGTTTTTCTCAATGCAATATTCACAAATAAGGTCTTGCTTTCCAGCCTCACAGTTTAATGTAAAAATTATTACTCTCTTGATGGACATTAAATTTTAATTGATCTGCAAAGGGAACTAGAGGGAGTATAAGAAGATAAATATGTTTGGATAGTGTTTTTCAAATTTTTTAGTATTTACTGTTTTCTTACCCCTGTTAGATGTAGTTCTGATTATAACTATACCTTTAAACTATACCTTCTTGCTTTAACTTAAGTGATTTAAAGTTATACCAACTTTATAATACTATGCTTTATTTTAAAAATTCTTTTGAAGTTTCATACTTCCTACCCCCACTCTGTCCACTGAAAATTGCTTTCTCTGTGCACTTTTCCCATTCCTCAAAATGGTTAAGAATGTAACAGCATACAAAAAAAGCAAGTTGGAATGTATAGCTGCCAATTCTTTCTTTCTTGATGTACTGTTCTATACAAGATACTTTGCCATTCAAGTAGTGTGGACATTATCCAGGAATGCGTATGTAGGTTTCTGAAATTCTTAGATAAAGCAGAATTAATAATTGGATCAATCAGGCTTAAATATATATTGACTTTTGGGGTTATGTTAAAATATTTGGAGCTTGAGATAGTGCTGAATTTTATATAAGTGCAATAGTAAATATATTTTGGCAATTTAAAAAACTATTTGTGGTTTCTGTTAATTTAACAGGTAATTGTAAAAACCTAAATCTGTGGACATGATATTTTCTTGCCAAACATCTAGGTCAGTGCATGTCATATTGGTCTATAATGCAAATCATCTTAAAGCTTTAAATAATTTTTTCACATAAGATGGCCAACTTGATTCTACTATGATTTATTTGGAAATAACACATATCTACTATAATGACAAACATTTTGAAAAATGTTAAGTTGTACTGTTTGTTCAATTTGAGTTCACATTTGCTGTCTACAACTTTAGCCTAAAAACTGATAACATTAAGAGTATGTATATGCCAGAGTGTAGAAATGTGCTAAATGAATTCAGAACAAAGAAAAAACTAAATGAGATACAATCAGTGTAACTAATACTTGAGGACACTCCAGTAAATTTTTACTTTAATATTTTAAAAGTAAAATGCTAATTTAAATGTTCTTTTTTAGCAGAAATAATCTTATTTCTCTTGATTAAATTAATAATAGGTAATTTGAATAGCCCAGTGACAGAAGAGAAATTTTGTGTATTCACGATTTTTCATGTAAACCTCATCCAATCACCTTAATGAAAGAAACAGAGAAGCTTTGCATTTTAAAAATCTTCTCCATTCATTGTGTTAGAATCAAGAATTACAATACCAAGTATAATATCCAGGAAGCCATTTTCAAGCAATATTTTAAGATGATTTTCAGGCCATGACCTTTCTTTCTTAACAGTTTCAGGTACTATTAATATATAAATCTAAAGTTTGAATTGGCTGCCAATAATTAAATTCAAAAACATTTAATACAAATTCAAACTCATACAGTGAAAACAATATCCTAAAAGACAAAGACAAACCAGCATTTGTGAGCTGACAGGATCTCACAGGACTGATCCTGTGACTGATCTCACAGGATTTTCCTTAATCATAATACTCCTTTCCAGTGTTTGCTTGTTGTACATACTCCTAATCCTCTAATTCAGGATCTGCAGTTTCCTTCAATATCTCTGCTCAAACTTAGCCCAACTTTTATACCTGTGAAAGCAAAAGAACATTCCATCTACCTTTCATGCTGGTTATACACAGTAGACATATGCTGCACCTCTAATCGTCCCAGACCATGACTTCTGTTTTATTGCAGACAGCTTGCAAACCTACTGACAGGTACAGTATAAACACACCAGGCTTTATGGAATTAGTTGATGCACTCACAAGGTTAATGTAGCATCTGTGATACAAGTCTGTGACCATTCTAATAGCTCTATTGGTAGACCAATGCCATTTCTCAGATCTGCTCTTGAGTTCCATTAAGCAGTTTCCTAGTCACCATTAACTTCAAGTATCATTTACATAGTAAATATATGAATCTCTGGAAAGGAATAACAGGAGTGCAGCCCATTTACACACCACAGGATACTGCTGAATCACAGAAACCCTGAGCATATTTAGAATATCTTGGACTGACAGCACATTCCAAAGCCTCACTTTGCATTTCTGGACACATGTTCAATTTCTGCTCATAAGTAAGCTGGTCACTGGCCTGATACATTTGCTGTGAAAGGCTTCATTTTTCTCATTTAGAGGTTCAGCAGCATCTCTCGCTGAGGATATTTGTAAGGTGTCAAATTCTAACAAGCATGGGATAGACTCTGGAATCAGGAACAAATTTCACACAGGACAAGCTTTCTTTTTTATCTGAGAGCAACAAGGCTAAGAGCCCAGCAGGATTCATCTAGTCGACAAAAGCGCTTCCATCCTGCACACAGTGTGTGCTTAGCTGGAACACCCGCACATCATGTTTTCTTACCAAATGACATTTTCTGGCTGCTCACTTCATATTTGTCACTCGTATACAAAGTGTAATGTCTAAAGAAAGCATGATCAGCTTGTGCATCACTAATCTCATTACTGTAATAGCTCTGAAAACATGCAACAAAAAAGTAACTGGTAAGCCACTACACATACACATGCCATGCTCAGCATGCACCTCATTGAAATGTGCAATTCACTGGCTGCTAAGAAAGGCAGCAGTCAGCAGTGCCAATTTGACTCCTCACTTCCTGCTGCAAATGAAGAATAACTCCTCAGACCTAAATGAAAGGAGTGCTGACAGGCCTAACTACCTTATCAGGTACAAGGGGCAGGGTGATACCCACCAACCTTTTAAATCCGATTGAATATTTCTTTTGGAAAAAGGAGCAAAGGAGCAAAAGTTTTCTTGTCATTTAGTCTCCCTTTCACTAGAATATGACTTCTTAGACTTCATTTTGAGGTCTATGGAGACCCAGACTACATCATTACCGTTATGTGCTATGTTGCACACTAATCATAACCATTATCACTTACAAGTCAACAGCTTCATTCAATTAACTGCCTGACATGGATTTTTCAGTTAATTCATTGTGAAGGTCAGCCGTGGTCAGAGTGGCAGGTGCATTCTGCTACCTCTTTGAATGCCAATTATCAGTCTTAGATAATGACTGATTTTTATAGACAAGTTAATTAGAGAGATCAAATCTAAGATATGGAACTTATGGGACTGTCCAATACTATACAAGATTATATAGGATGCCCTGTGTATTTCAATAAATATATATCCTTTAACTTATTCAAAATTAAAATCTATATTTTATGCTTAACTCCTTTATTCTTAATACAAAATAAAATATGTATATCATGGATATAAGAGGTATATATTTAATAAAATATTATAAAGACTCAACATGAAAAGTTAATAATTAGTCCTGACTTGCATATCTTTGGCAATAAGAAAATACCATCCTATGTGTAATGGGGCAGGCACAAGTAGAGACATTTGGGTTCATAAACACCAGATGATTGTAGAAAGATGACTCCGAACAGATCACCTGGATTTACTTATTATTCTGAAAAAGTAATGGTCTTTATTTATGTTGATTGGATATCTCTTTCATTTGAAAATATAAATCACTCATCAAAAGTCAAGGGCAATATGTCAATACTGTAGTATGGTGGGTGATTTTAAATAATTTGTTAGAGAACTTTTATCTTTTTACTACTCTTGGAAGTGGTAGCATATTTTTAATAATTATAACATTTTACAAATTATTATTTAGTTTTTAATGTAATTTATTATTTTACCAAGTTTTAAAAGCTCAGTGAAGTGTTAAATATTAGAACTTTTAGAACACTATAACATACCATAAAAGACACTATGCTTTAAGATGCTCGAAAGAACATAAATAATATTATCTTTGAAAAATTGTATAAAAAGGAGATCTGAAGAAAAACTAATGACTACTGTCTATAAAGGGAAGAACTTTTAACTTATTCATTACTTAACATCCTATTTTGTGAAATAATTTGTGGGGTTGTGATTGGCAATTTATGAGCAGAATGTGAGATCCATTTAAAAAATATATGATGCACAAACTTAAATACGGTTTTGCTATATATAGAAACTATAATAAATACAATAGTTTTTAAGATTGTCCTAAGATTCATGAAGAGAATATATTCACTCACAGTAAAGAAAAAGAATAGATGGATAGAGTTTGCAATACAAACTGGATTCTAGCTAAGTGTATTAATTTCCCCCTAGTCAAAACCAGCCCTTTTTGATTTTTACCAGTAGTGCATAGTAACTGGATTAAATCAAAGACTTAACATGAAACTTTTATAATTACTTCTGGCTTTCATGTGTTTGGCACTTAAAAAAAGAAAAAAAGAATGACTTATTCAGCAATGGGTTATACATAAGTAAAGACATTTAAGTTAAAAATGTCTCATGTTTGAAGTAATTTGACTAAAGGATTATACTGATTCTCAATATATGTTGATTTTTATTATGGAATGAAAGAGGAATGTATAGAAATGCAGATTTGACTTTTGGAATTTCTAGAGAAAATATTGTACATGGTAAAGTAACAGTGAATAACATCATACATTTAACACAGGAGAAAAATGTGTGTATTAATGGAATATATTACTCAGAATAGTGATTTTACCTTTCATGATCATCATTTGCTTAAGAATTATTTAATTTTTTTATGGAAAGCAATTGAGTTTAAACTTAGCTGTAAGGATTGAAAGACCTTGAAATATTAGTACTCTTCCTAAATAGATTTATTAAAAAGTTTAGAAGTTTTTATCAAGATTATGAAGAAATGTTAGTTGCTTCACTTCTAAAATTTTGCCTTTTCATCATCAAGCTATATTTAAAGTTAGATTAGATGCAGTAATGACATTCTACTACAGTTTTTTCTGTACGTCTAGGGCCCAATGAAATTAAATATCCTCATAAAACATTTGTGTAGTACATACTTGTTATGTATTTACTACAAATGAGGCTCTATGCTAGGTACTAGGATATAAAGTTAAAGGTTTATAGCTGATAAAGAATTTTTATATCACAAGTGACAATTTTCAAGCAAATAGGTACTTATTTAAATTTTATTTATTTCACTTTAAAATTTTTTAATATGGTAAAATATGTACAGCACCCAGAAATGAAAATCAGAAACTTCACTTATGATTTACTTCCATCTTTGTAAACCACCAGTGAAGGACACTAGATTGAACATTAAGTGGAAGTTAAAAGAGGCTGTAACATTTTATGATTGTTAAGTATTAGCTGAACAAACTTAATTCTGAAAAATAAAAAAGTGATGGAAAAGTTACCAAAAGTAATTCCACAGGGATTAAATTTGCAGTGTTGTGGATAACATCTTTCTCTTTCCCCACAAAACTGAAGATAACACTACATGCATTTTGATTATTTTGTATTATTAAGATCTTCCTCTGACACTTGAAGAGAAAAGATATTGCCAGGATAGATGTCAAATGGCTGATTGTTTTCTAAAAATAAAAAAATTGTAAGTGATAAAATCTATTTAATTATGACCATTATATATAACCTTTATTAAACTATGAAACCTATCTATAATATTTCATATACATTTATGAAAAGAATAACAAAGCAATTTACAATTTAACAAAATGTGCCATTTATTATATATATGCATTTATTACACAATTAAAATATAAATCAAACTAGTGATAATATGTATTTATAAAAATATTTGCATATTTATGTGTATCATAAACATATAATATGTGTATTTGGGATGAAATATTAGTGATGTGTATGTGTGTGTTTTGAAAGCAGCAATGTAGTTTCTGGAAATATAATTTAAATGATTTCATGAATTCCTTTGCACTAGTTTATATGCTATATTGCTAATTTATATGAATAATCCAGATGAATGAATGTGTTCATAAGCTTTGTCAAATTTTAATGATCTTAAATGTAAAATCTGTTCAATATATATATTAATATATTAGATTTTAATTTTTTAGCTACCTGGAATATAATGTATTCTCTCATAATTCTCTATGTTTGTTTCACTTTTAAATAACAGTTTTCAACTTTGTAATATATATTATACTTTCAATTAAATTTTATAAAATATATTAATCTGACATTGTGGTCAGATTGTATGACAAAAAGCAAAAGTCATGCTATATAGAGAAAACCTCAATTCACTTTAAAATATTTTAATAGTTTGCATACTATTATTTTTGATTTTTAAATAACTTGAGCAGAAAACCAAAAACATTGAATAAGAAGCGCAATATTTGTTTGTTTAAATCACAAAGGATCACATTCCACAAAGGAAAGTGAAGTCAAGTCCAGGGCCCTGGTATGATGCTCTCAACTCTAGTAATTACTAGTTGTCTCCTCTTGGACAAATGACTTTTCTTTGCCTTTTTTTTCTTCATTTATAAAGTGGAAAGGTTGTAGTAGAATCCACTTTAAAGGAGTGGGATTAAACAAGGAGGAGAAATGAAATAATCCAGGGCAAATGATGCTAAGCAAGAAGCAATTGGTAAACATCAGCATTATTAACTATTGTTACCATTTTGAGTACATGTACTTGTTGTTCATCATAATTTCCTGTATGTGATTTTTTTCCCCCTCACCTATATTCTGGTTGAAGGCAAGAGGATGAACAATAAATATTTATTAGTCCACAGTTTCTCTGAAAATGATCATTTTGCATTTTTAGTAAAGGTTGTCACATTTGAATAGTGCTAAAAATTAAAAAAAAGTGATAAAGGCCAATGAACATGCAAATTATACTAGATGGACCAAAACATAGTAGAAGAACAAAGCAGCATTTGTTTTTTTTCTCTTCTCTTAATGGTTCCCTATGAAGTTAAAGTGTAACAAAGTAATTTTTTAATCTCTAAGAATAATTTCATTCAGTTATTATGTCCTACCAAAATTATTTAAAAACATTAAATTTGATAATTAAACAATTAATTTACATTTCAAAAATATAAGCATAAAATTATAATTAAAAACATATTAAGCATTTCTATAGAATATCCCATATTCTTGGTATATTACTGGGTGATTTTTGCAAAATTAAGCTGTTGGTCCTTATCTTTAAAAGCATAGAAGCCAAGAGCAATACTGATGATACAAATATTTAAAGAACCTAGAAGCAACTGAAAAAATAAGAAACTAATACCAGTGAAACAAAGTTCTTATTTGAAGTACACCCTGGTGGGATTAGACTTTGTTTACTCTGCGAACTGTGATTGTATTACCTGCAGAATTGAGTGGGTGGGTATTATTGTAATGCTTTGTGTACTGGGGGGGTTCAAAAGTTCACCACCCTCTTTTTGCCCGGGTTATGTCTGCCTCTTTGGATTTTCCTCCAACTTTCCTCTCCCCTCACTCTATGTGCATATGCACACGTGCACACACACACACACACACACACACCACACACCCTCCCTTGTAGTTACTGTACAACCTGTTTACTTGTCTCCATAGATCTTCACTTGCATCTTACACAGATTAGCACCCAGATTAGCTGTGACCTCAGTCTAGGTATTTAAGCTCCATGAGCCTCAGTTAACTGGGTTCATTCACTCAATATTATAGTAACCAATTCACACACCTTTTTCCCCAAAGTATGAGGAGGTAAAATATTTAAGCTAATTTTATGAGGTTCACATCTTTGTTTGAAATATTTCCATTGATCCATTGAACCTATATATTCCTATAGGTTTAGGTAAAAAGGGATTTCTGTGAAAGTCCCCAAATGTGAGACTTCAAAATAATGGGTTTTATAAATGCATGTTATAAAATACCTTCACCAATGAAAAAAATATTGCTCTGAATAAAACCTCTGAAGCCAGTAAAGATTTGATTAGAGACGACTTCTTTGAGAAACTATCTGATTTGCAAGGGTGACATTAATTTTCTTCTTACTCTTAGAAATTTGACAGTACTTAAATATCTTATTTCTTTCTGTTTCTTAGAACTCACTTGATTCATCCTCTGTATGTTTTCTTTTTCCTGTTATCTCAGCAGACAACAAAGTCCCTTGTGCCTGAAAATTCTTTCCCTTTGGATCTGCCAAGTCAAGGCCCTCTGCAAATTCCGTCTTTACTCTTTGTTTCTCTGAAGTTTGCAATACACACTAGATAGAATATCAGCTGAACAAGAATAAGCACCCCAGAAACAGACTGATAAATATTAGATGGACAGAGAGATGGTAAAAATTATTGACTTTCTTTCCATAGTTAAAAAAAGAGAGAAATGAGTAGGAAAGATGAATAGGGAGTTGAATCAAAGTTACCCAATCCTTTAATCATTGAGCCTTTTTTAACACTTCATTAATGTATTTATCATAAATAATATTCAAGAAATATTTCTTTTTATTATGTTTAATAGATATATTAAACAAGGCTAATATTATTAAATGAATTTAAGTTTCAACTACTAAGCATAAAGAGTAACTTAATTAGATGTTAGAATTGAGTAGCAATTTAATTAGATGTTAGTGTTTACCACATGTAAGGATCAATGCCTCCAGATAAAGCATCTAATGTTTATATAGTGTTTACTGTGTCCTAGGCAAACTAACAAACTCTGCATAGATTAACTTATTTAATTCCTTCAAAACTCTACAAGGAATACACTGTTACTGAGGTTCAGGAAGATTAGAGAGATTTCAAGAGAATAAAAAACTTGTCTGAATTTATTCAGTTTAGAGGCAGAAGAGTCCAGATACAGATACTGATCATTTAATGCCTCCAGAGCCAATGCTCTAAGCCTTTATGCCCCAAGTCTTAACCAGCAAACAAAGCTGGTATAAACAGCAAGACAAATTTTACAAAAAGGCAAAATAGCTTCTGATTTGAATGGTCTTATTACATGTTAGAACATGATTAACCAAGTATTGTATAAATTATTCCTGAATCAGCCAAGACAGATTTTAGTACAAGATATTATCTTGCTAGTATGCAGACAATTTACAAAATCATGTATTTTGTATAGTCTGTTAATAGATATATCAGCAGAACATTTTGTCTTATGAATGTCCAGCAACATCACTATGCCTCTGAAAAGAAGGCAAAGGTTTAAAAATATTTAACTAAGAAATATATTTTTAAAATTGCCCTTAATACCACATATTTACAAAGTAATATGTGCAATTGAAAAATATTTACATCTAGATTGTCAGTTTAAAAGGGGAAAG
Organism: Aepyceros melampus; assembly: GCA_006408695.1. NCBI lineage: Eukaryota > Metazoa > Chordata > Mammalia > Artiodactyla > Bovidae > Aepyceros > Aepyceros melampus. The sequence goes on along the minus strand of SJXQ01001582.1, from coordinate 50,308 downwards.
TTTTTTTTTTTAATATTCATTTTTATATCTCCCTCCAACACATTGCATTCTCATATAAGGCGTATATGAAGGAATTATTTTGTGGTTAAAATTTTAAAATATAGACATATCTGCATTCATCTATGAGAAGTGACTTGTTTTTCTTTATTTGTGTGTAATTGGGGAAAAATTAAGTAGTGTTTTAATTTTACCTAAAGTACTTATTTAGGAAGCCATCTTGACAGATTTTAATTTCCTGGGCTCCAAAACCACTGCAGATGGTGTCTGCAGCCATGAAATTAAAAGATGCTTGCTCCTTGGAAGAAAAGTTATGACAAACTTAGTGTATTAACAAGCAGAGACATCACTCTGCTGACAAAGGTCTGTTGACTCAAAACTGTGGTTTTTCTAGTCAGTAGTCATGTGCAGATGTAAGAGTTGGACCATGAAGAAGGCTGAGCACAGAAAATTGATGCTTTTGAATTGTGGTGCTGGAGAGGACTCTTAAAAGTCCCTTGGACAGCAAGAAGATCAAAACAATCAATCCTAAAGGTAATCAACCCTGAATATTCTTTGAAGGGACTGATGCTGAAGTTGAATTCTCAATAGTTTGGCTACCAGAAGTGAAGAATCAACCCATTGGAAAAGTCCCTGATGCTGGGAAAGATTGAGGATAGGGGGAGAAGGGAACAAAAGAGGATGAGATGGTTGGATGGCATCACCGAATCAATAGACAAGAGTTTGAGCAAACTCAGGGAGATAGTGAATTACAGGGAAACCTGGTGTGTTGTGTCCATGGGATTTTAAAAAGTAGGACATAATTGACTAATTAACAGCAAAGAAGTCCTTCATCAGATGAATGAGTGAATAAAGAATATGTTATATACATGTATATGATGGAATAGATATATATATAATTGTATGCATAATGGTGTATATCTATCTATCTATCCTATCAGTTCAGTTCAGTCACTCAGTTGTGTTCAACTCTTTGCGACCCCATGGACTGCAGCATGCCAGGGCTCCTTGCCCATCATCAATTCGTGGAGTTTACTCAAACTCATGTCTAATGAGTCGGTGATGCCATCCCAGCATCTCATGCTCTGTTGTCCCCTTCTCCTGGTTTCAATCTTTCCCAGCATTAGGGACTTTTTTCCAATGAGTCAGCTATTTGCATCAGGTGGCCAAAGTATTGGAGTTCCAGCTTCAGCATCAGTCTTTTCAATGAATATTTCAGACTGATTTCCTTTAGGACTGACTGGTTGGCTCTCCTTGCTGTCCAAGAGACTCTCTAGAGTCTTCTCCAATACTGCAGTTCAAAAGAATCAATTCTTTAATACTCAGCTTTCTTTATATTCCAACTCTCACATCCATACATGACTCCGGGAAAAACCACAGCTTTGACTAGATGGACTTTTGTTGGCAAAGTAATGTCTCTGCTTTTTAATATGCTATTAGGTTGGTCATGATTTTTCTTCCAAGGAGCAAACCTCTTTTAATTTCATGGCTGCAGTCACCAACTGCAGTGGTTTTGGAGCTCCCCAAAATAAAATCTTGCACTGTTTTCATTGTTTCCCCATCTGCCATGAAGTGATGGGACCAGATGCCATGATTTTCATTTTCTGAATGTTGAGTTTTAAGCCACCTTTTTCACTCTCCCCAGTTAGTTCTTCTTCACTTTCTTCCATAAGGGTGGTGTCATTTGCATTTCTGAGGTTAGTGATATTTCTCCTGGCAATCTTGACTCCAGCTTGTGTTTCATCCAGCCCAGCATTTCTCATGATGTACTCTGCATATAAGTTAAATAAGCAGGGTGACAATATATAGGTTTGACATACTCCTTTCCCATTTGGAACCAGTCTGTTCCATGTCCAGTTCTAACTGTTGCTTATTGACCTGCATGTAGATTTCTCAGGAGGCAGATCAAGTGTTCTGTTATTCCCATCTCTTTCAGAATTTTCCACACTTTGTTGTGATCCACACAGTCAAAGGCTTTGGCATATTCATTAAAGCAGAAGATTTTCTAGAACTTTCTTGCTTTTTTGATGATCCAGCAGATGTTGGCAATTTGATCTCTGGTTCCTCTGCCTTTTCTAAATCCAGCTTCAACATCTGTAAGTTTACAGTTCACGTACTGTTGAAGTCTGGATTGGAGAATTTTGAGCATTACTTTGCTAGTATGTGAGATGAATGCAATTGCATGGTAGTTTGAGCATTCTTTCGCATTGTCTTTCTTTGGGATTGGAATGAAATCTGACCTTTTCCAATCCTGTGGCCTCTGCTGAGTTTTCCAAATTTGCTGACATATTGAGTGCAGCATTTTCACAGCATCATCTCTTAGGATTTGTAATAGCTTAACTGGCATTCCATCACCTCCAGTAGCTTTGTTCATAGTGATGCTTCCTAAGCCCACTTGACTTTGCATTCCAGGATGTCTCGCTCTAGGTGAGTGATCACACCATCGTGATTATCTGGGTCATGAAGATCTTTTTTGTATAGTTCTGTGTATTCCTGCCACCTCTTAATATTGTCTGCTTCTGTTATGTCCATAGTATTTCTGTCCTTTATTTTGCCCATCTTTGTATGAAATTTCCCTTGGTATCTCTAGTTGCCTTGAAGAAATTTCTAGTCTTTCCCATTCTGTTGTTTTCCTTTATTTCTTTGCATTGGCTTTTTAGGGGAGAGTCTACATTTGAGTAATTAGAGAAGCAAATGGCAACCCATTCTCACATCCTTGCCTAGGAAATCTCATGAAGAGAGGAGCCTGTTGGGCTACAGTCCTTGGCGTCTGAGTCAAACATGAATTAGGAACTGAAGCACCACCACCACATGCAAGGGATATACAGTATTTGTCTTTCTCTATCTGACTATTTCACTGAGCATAAACTAGCTTTTACCATGTCACAAAAGCAGGATTTCCTTTTCTATTGCAGAATAAATCCTCATCACATATATAAACTTTGTGTGTCTTTATAGTGAGGATGGGAGAAGGCGATGGCACCCCACTCCAGTACTCCTGCCGGAAAATCCCATGGACGGAGGAACCTGGAAGGCTGCAGTCCATGGGGTCGCTGAGGGTCAGACACGACTGAGTGACTTCACTTTCACTTTTCACTTTCATGCATTGGAGAAGGAAATGGCAACCCACTCCAGTGTTCTTGCCTGGAGAATCCCAGGGACAGGGGAGCCTGTGGGCTGCCGTCTATGGGGTCACACAGAGTCGGACACGACTGAAGTGACTTAGCAGCAGCATAGTGAGGATACCAAGGACTATAGTCCACCAGGCTCCTTTGTTCACATTTTACATTTCAAATATATACAATTGATTTTGTTAATCATTCTTTAATAAAATTAAAAGAAAGAAAGAAAGAAAGTGAAGTCGCTCAGTCATGCCCAACTCTTTGTGACCCCAAGGATAGTAGCCTGCACCAAGCTCTTCCATCCATGGGATTTTCTAGGCAAGAGTACTGGAGTGGGTTGCTGTTTCCTTCTCTAGGGAATCTTCCCAACCTAGGGATTGAATCCAGGTCTCCTACATTGTAGGCAGACACTTTACTCTCTGAGACACTTTACTCTCTGGCTTGGGGGAAAATGTGGAAAGCTTCATTGCTTTCTGTTTTCAAAATGTTAACATTGGTAATATAACTCACCTGCCTGACATACACATACACATGCATGCTTCAAAGCATTCCAAAAAATATCTGAAGATAATTGTGTATGATAAGATAACTTATAATTTAGCAAAAAAAAACACAAGCAACTAGCATTCTCTCATGAAAGCTACCTGGCACACTTGAGATGCAAGAAATGTCATGCTTGTCAAATTCCACTGCAAAAACACACAGGTTCCCAATCTCTAAAGTCTCTTTTGGAGTCCTTGACCAAAGCTGATTTCAGATATGAAGAATATTAGTCTCCAAAGGATATGCCCTGCTGACTTCTTTCCCTGTTAACAGTATTATATCATCTTTGAACAGAAACCCTTTATAGTTTATCATAGCCTGGCAGCCAAAGATACAGGTAACTTTTATTTGTGGTCATTCAGGTGGGGCAACTCAAGTCACTGATATACATGTATTCCTATAGGGCAGTTTTGAAAGAAAAGGTCATCTGTTTCCTTTTTTTGTTCTTAATATAAATATATCCCTCCCTTTACTTTCTCCCCAGCCACTTTCTTCCCACCTCAAGGAGAAATCTTATATACCCTGAAAATCAAAAGAAGACCTCAAACCCCCAAACTTAAAAATAGAAAGCCAAATCCTAAGCTTTTTAAAGAAAAAAATTTAAAAAATAAATAAGAAACACACTGCAAATTGCAGGAGAGCTTCTTCCCACAATACATAACCTCTGTTATCAAATTGGATTGTCTGTGAAATAAGAGATGTTAGTATTAGACAGGTAGTTATTTTAATATGCTTTTATTAACACAACTTTTTCCCCAAGCAGGAGAGCACAGTCTAGCACTTTTATTTTGCAGTCAGGCAAGGTATACTTTGTATGTTTGTTAAACATCTCCACTGTGTACATAATTAGGTCAGTTATTTACTTCCAAGTTATTTCAAGGTTCAAACCAGTCTAGACCAAGAAAATACATCAATCACTTTTATTTGTTTCCTTGAAAAAGGGAAAAGAATCTAGAGAAAAGTGGCAATTTTACAAATTTGATGATTAACCAATCATCAGATAGCTACAAAATCATTGGCAATAATAAAAGTATAAAATTTATACACTTGGGAAAATATTATACTTTTAAGATAACTAAAATTAAATTAAATTCAAATAATTTTTAAAATATAGGATCTTTAGCCAAATAGTATTTTGCTTGTCACTTTGTTAACTGGAAAATTAAAATTTATTTTGCTTCTGTCTACTAGGTGCAAATGAACTAGGTAATCTAAAAAAGATTTTTGGGGGTACAGAAGAAGGAGGGTTAGAAAATAAGAAATATTTTCCAATGTAACAAAAAAGAATGTACCTGATATAAATTTAATAAAACTAACAAACTCTAAATTTATAGATGCAGACTATTTTGCTCATTACTTTTCTAAGTTTTAGTTATTTAACATTTCAAAACAACAATGAAATAATCTAGAATGTTCTTTTTGGCAATAATTGAAAGAATTTTTTTTTAATAGAAGAGAGTTTCCATATTTGAAGTGAATAAAACATAAACAATATTTGTTATTATTTTGGTTGAAATTGTTACGGAAGAAATCCATTGTCTCTTGAATTTAAGCAACTACCTGTACTATAACCAGAAAATAATTTGAAATTGAATTTTCTGCTGCTGTTCATATTACAACTTTGCATAACTGATTTTTCCAAAAAAAATTACCTTAGCCATTGGAATGGCAAAAATATATTAAGTGAAAATACAAATTCTTTTAAGATTGTAAAGTCATATGCATAAATAACGTTTGAAATGTCTGAGACTTTTCTAGGTTTGTGTTGCTCTGTAAATCACAGTTTCTTCATCTTTAAAATGAAGGCAGTATCCATTTTACAGGGCACTTATATAGATTAAATGGGATTATTTTTATGTAAAAGACTAAATTTTGTATCTGAGACATCTATAAATAGTAGCAATAGTAGTATATAAAAAGGAAAAAACACCAGAATAACACAGTTAATTCAGATACACAGTTTACACCTGCAAAGGAAAAGAAAAGCAACAAGATATAAAATAGCATAATATTCTCCTCTTCCTCCCTTTCCCCTTCCTTGTTCATTTCTTTCTTCTCCTTTCCTCCTCTCCTCCTTCTTCTCCTCCATTTCCCTAACCCCCTTTCTTTTCTTCTTTCTCCTCTTTATCTCCTTTTCTTCTACTGTTTCTTGTCTATTCCTCCTCTCCCTCATCCCTTTGGATATTCATTCCAAGCACAGTACTGGGTACATTAATTTTATCTAATCTGAACCTTAGGACAACCTTATGAAAAGCTATGAAGCGACTTAGCAGCAGCAGCAGCATAGTTATTTTTGTATTGTAAAACATACACTAAAAACTGGTATGTGAGTGACCAAACACTCTTGGTTAATTAAAAGTAAATTTACACTTTTTCTTTTCTTTTAAATTTCTCAGTTCCTGTAAGCAATCTTCACTCTGCGTAAATACTATCTCTTTTTCTCAGGATTTTTTTCTTTTGAAATTGTCCTAACAATTATTCAAATCATGTTTATTGCTTCTTTATGATGTTAAAGCAATATATAATCATTGCAAAAAATTAGAAAAATGTAGGGAAGCAAAATACAATCAAATCATAATAAATAGGAATAACTAATAATTTGAATTTGTAGGTATAGAGGAGGGCTAAAAAAAAGAGCAGTTCATCTTAAAAAGGAAGGTATTGACACTGTCCACTTACTATGTATGCGGGCCATCCATATTACCTGTTTCATTCTTTTATTTAACACACGGGATACCTCATGCCTCATCAGTATGTGGCAGAGTACATGTACAGTGAGGTTAGAACAGTGAACAAGATCACATCCTCATTCGGAATCTGCAGCCTGGTTGTACCTATTGGAAAAAAAAAAAACCAAGGCAATTTTTAAAAATGGATTTAGTCTAGAAAGATTTGAATCAAGACATCTAAATTAGGACACTGGGAAAAGTATTTGTAAAATATTGCCTATTCAGCTTCTCTCTATGTGGAGTATAAGGGATACTTAGGATGATCGAGTGTGGTACTACCACGTCCCCCTGTGCTGTGCTGTCCTGAGTCATGAACACTCAGCCATATGTTCAGCTCTGCGACCCCATAGACTGCAGCCATGCAGGCTCCTCTGTCCATGGAATTTTCCAGAAAAGAATACTGGAAAGGGTTGCCATTTCCTCCTCCAGAAGATCCTCCCAACCCGAGGATCAAACCTGTGTCTTTTGTATCTCCTGAATTGGCAGGCAGATTCTTTTCCACTGCACCACTTGGGATTCCCTGGTAGCTCAGATGGTAAGAATCTCTGGCAGTGCAGGAGACCCAAGTTATATCCCTGGGTCAGGAAGACCCCCTGGAGAAGGGAATGGCAAGCCACTCCAGTATTCTTGCCTGGAGAATTCCATGGACAGTCCGTGGGGTCGCAAAGAGTTGGACATGATTGAGCAACTAACACTTTCATTTTTTCTTTACCACTGTAGCACCTGGGAAGCAAAAAAATTTTTGAAAGAGAAAATATAAGAAACAGATTAAACTCATTACAAATAATACTCAAATCTGAAAGATTAAAATAATTGATTAATAATTCCACACTATAAGGCCTTGCTAAAATGAAGTCATTATTTCTGTGATTTTGATTTATATTTGATCTTTTGTTATATATATGCCTTTTTGTAATGACCCTCAAAAGAAACTTTGGTGTGAGTAGGGTAAAAAGTACATGTGAAACCACATAAATTATTTTTATTCATTTTCCCATAAATTACAGACAAATCTTCAATTAGTTACTAGTGTGTAAAGGTAGAGAGCCCAATGATTTCTTTTTTTAAATTAGTTTAATAGGTTTCCCAATGTTTGATTAAAATGTAAGAAACAAAACCATATTTTAATATCATTATTTTTATATAGATACAGTCTGTAAAACAATTTTGAAAGTGGTATAATTTTAAATTTAGGCCAATTTAACATTTTCCACTTATATTTGCAAAGTTTTAAATAAAAGATGCAATATGCATCACTTAAACAGAGATTATACATAAGTGAATCACTAAAGAACATAATTTGGTTCTAAATTATTTATTTCTGATAAAATAAAAGTACTTCTTCCATCTCTTCTCTTCATTTTCTATCTTGTAATCACAAAACAATATCTCTCATCTGAAAGCCTCAAGCACCAGTTATCAGTAATGAAACAGCAATCATTATCAAACACAGAATTCTGGAACTATGCTTCCATTTCCACCTTATGTCCAATCATATCAAAAATTAAATAATCTAAAGCTTTTAGAGAGTGTGCAATGGTACTCAAAGAGCAAGTTACAGTCTACTTCCCCATTTCTAATCTGACCGCTGTTAGTATTATTAACAAGATATCCAAGGTCATTGAACAGACTGAACAATGCACCTTGAGGCCTTAATAAGTCCACAAAGTCTCAAAGGTTGTACCGTGTAAAAGTCAAATAATTAAACACTGATTACTTACTGTTTAAAAAAAGAGAGAGAGAGAGAGAGAGAGAGAGAGAGAGAGAGAGAGAGAGAGACAGCTGGGAAAAGTTGGATTCGGAAGGTCTAATTTCACAGGGAAGATTTCAGTGAAAATTAAGCCTTTGACTATATTCTGCTTGACTTGATTTGAAAGAAAAGGATGCTAAAAAAGGATTATAAAAGGTATTCAATACTGTCTTCCTGCAGCAGAGCTTTGGGAGGTGACAAACAGCCACTGGTAATTCATTCAGTCATCTTCCCCCCAAATAAAATTTAAATTCTCCTTCAAAATTTGGCTGCAATTCTTTGGTTTCATTATTCTTTCAAGATACAAAACCTCCTTCCTTCTGCACTCTTGGCTTCAGTTGAAATGTTTTAGCTTCCTAGAAACAGCTAATTTCTAGTAAAATTTACAAACATATCAAAGTCCATTTACCTAACACTGTTTTATTGGTCACACATAAAAAAAGTTAGCAAGTTCTAAATATTGAGCTATTTTAGACTCTACTGGCATTTAAAGGTAGAAACATGATACCTTTTAAAAATTGACTTAATTTATTTCTTGATATTTGATTTAAAAAACACAGGCAGAGACTATTAAATGATTTTGAAAATAGTATATGTTTAAATATTTTCATTCAGGACAACTAGAGTTCAGAATATATTTAAGTACTCTTCCTTCTGGTCCACCCTTACTCCCAGTTTATTCCAGTGACTAGTATGAAAAAATGCAATAGATGACACAAGTGCTAAAATTCATTTTCTTTCTGAAAGTCATCTCAGTTTTTAACCCTCTCATTTCACTCTCCCTGGTATAGGAATGCATTTATTTACATTAAATTGATGGGATTAAGATTATGTAATCAAATAGTTATACTTGTTAAAATCTACTTAATATGTTTCTTGGAAATATGATCAATGATCTGATATAAGACTCTTTGTTTTCTTATTGGTCTAAAACTACCTATGCTGAATTTATCCAATATTTTCTTGTTCAATTTTTCCTTAAAAAGCATGTCTATTTTTATTGACAGTGAAAATCAGTTTGGATTATTAATGCCTCCTGAAACATAAACATAAGTATGTGAGCCTATTCATAGCTATCATGGCATAAACATTTCAATGGGTTAGATAAACTGCAAGAACTATTTGTAGCAAGGACTAAGAAGCAAAGGAGAGTTGCGAATCATGTATGAACTATTAAATAAGTAAACATCTTTGAAGATTTTATTGATGAAACTGTTGTAGTTGAAAGGAAAGTTTGAAACATAAATAATAATAAAATATGAAGCATTTTTACTTCAAAGAACATCATTGATAGTATTGGTTTTTTATTAATTTTATTTTTTGTGAGAAATTTTAAGAATAATAGTGGAGTTAAAGATGATCTTAGCAGCTAAACTAAAACTTTATAGTAAAAATAAAATCATAAATCTATAATTATAAAATAGTACTTTTAAGTGCTGACATTTTAAATCAGAAAACCATGTTAAATACTGTGAAGTGTAACCATAATTGTAAATTCAGAGTTCACCCAATATTTCCATTTTCTTCTTTTGCGATAAGCTGTTCTCATTCCAGGTAAAGAAACTACTATTCAATGGTGAACTCCCACTTGAAAGACAAGTGGTTTTCCAGGAACATTTGTATCAGTTCAGTCGTTCAGTCATGTTCAATTCTTTGCGACAAACTGTAGCACACCAGGCCTCCCCGCCCATCACCTCCGGAGCTTACAAAAATTCATGTCCATTGAGTCAGTGATGCCATCCAACCATCTCATCCTCTGTCATCCCCTTCTCCTCCCACATTCAATCTTTTCCAGCATCAGGGTCTTTTCCAGTGAGTCAGTTCTTTGAATCAGGTGGCCAAAGGATTGGAGTTTAGGCTTAGCATCAGTCCTTCCAATGAATATTTAGGATCGATTTCCTTTAGGATACACAGGTTGGATCTCCTGGCAGTCAAAGGGACTTTCAAGAGTCTTCTCCAATGCCACAGTTCAAAAGCATCAATTCTTCGGCGCTCTGCTTTGTTTATAGTCCAACTCTCACATCCATACATGACTGCAGGAAAAACCATAGCTTTGATTAGACAGACCTTTGGTGACAAAGTAATGTCTCTGTTTTTTTAATTTACTGTCTAGGTTGATCATAGTTTTCCTTCCAAGGAGCAAACGTCTTTTAATTTCATGGCTGCATTCACCATCTGCAGTGATTTTGGAGCCCAGAAAAATAAAGTCTTTCACTGTTTCCATTGTTTCCCCATCTATTTGCCATGAAGATGGGACCAGATGCCATGATCTTCATTTTCTGAATGTTGAGCTTTAAGCCAACTTTTTCACTCTCCTCTTTCACTTTCATCAAGAGGCTTTTTAGTTCTTCTTCACTTTTTGCCATAAGGGTGCTGTCATCTGTATATCTGAGGTTAGTGATATTTCCCCTGGCAATCTTGATTCCAGCTTGGGCTTCATCCAGCCCAGCATTTCACATGATGTACTCTACATATAAGTTAAACAAGCAAGGTGACAATATGCAGCCTGACATACACCTTTCCTGATTTGGAACCAGTTTGTTGTTCTATGTCCAGTTCTAACTGTTGCTTCTTGACCTACATACAGATTTCTTAGGAGACAGGTCAGGTGGTCTGGTATTCCCATTTCTTTACGAATTTTTCACAATTTGTTGTAATCCACAAAGTCAAAGGCTTGGGCATCGTCAATTAAGCAGAAGTAGATGTCTTTCTAGAACTTTTCCTTTTTGGATGATTCAACGAATGTTGGCAATTTGATCTCTGGTTCTTTTGCCTTTTCTAAATCCAGCTTCAACTTTTGGAAGGTCATGGTTCATGTACAGTTAAGCCTTGATTGGAGAATTTTGAGCATTACTTTGCTAGTGTGTGAGATTGTGTGGTAGTTGAGCATTTTTTGGCATAGCCTTTCTTTGCGATTGGAATGAAATCTGACTTTTTCCAGTCCTGTGGCCTCTGCTGAATTTTCCAAATTTGCTGGCATATTGAGTCCAGCACTTTCACAACATCATCTCTTCAGATATGTAATAGCTCAACTGGAATTCCATCACTTCCACTACCTTTGTTCACAGTGATGCTTCCTAAGGCCCACTTGACTTCACATTCCAGGGTGTCTGGCTCTAGATGAGTGATCACACCATCGTGCTTATCTGGGTCATGATGAACTGTTTTGTACAGTTCTTCTGGGTATTCTTGCCACCACTTCTTAATATCTTCTGCTTCTGTTATGTCCATACCATTTCTGTCCTTTATTGTGCCCATCTTTGCATGAAATGTTCTCTGGGTATCTCTAGTTTTCTTGAAGAGATCTCTGGTCTTTCCCATTCTATTGTTTTTCTTTATTTCTTTGCATTGATCACTGAGGAAGGCTTTCTTATCTCTCCTTACTCTTTTTTGGAACTCTGATTCAAATGGGTATAAATTTCTTTTTCTTTGTCTTTAACTTATCTTATTTTCTGAGAATTCATAAGGCCTCCTCAGACAATCATTTTGCCTTTTTGCGTTTATTTTTCTTGGAGATGGTCTTGATCACTGCCTCCTCACAATGTTGTAACCTCTGTCCATAGTTCTTCAGGCACTCTGTCAATCGGATGTTATCCCTTGAATCCATTTGTCACTTGCACTGTGTAATCATAAAGGATTTGGTTTAGGTCATACTTGTATGGTCTGGTGGTTTTCCCTACCTTCTTTAAGTCTGAACTTGGCAATAAGGAGTTCATGATCTGAGCCACAGTCAGCTCCTGGTCTTGTTTTTGTTGACTGCATAGAGCTCTTCCATCTTTGGCTGCAAAGAATATAATCAGTCTTCTCCAAGATGGTGGAGGAAGACAGGGAGAGCGCAAGATGGAGGAGGACAAGGAGAGCACTTTCTCCTTCACAAATTCATCAATATTTCAATGCTGAGTAAATCCACAAAACAACTTCTGAATGCTGGCAGAGGACATCAGGCACCCAGAAAAGCAGATCATTGTCTTCAAAAACAGGTAGGAAAAAATATAAAAGATGAAAAAAGAGGCAAAGGAGGTAAGGAGGAAGCTCCATCCTGGGAAGGGAGTCCTGTCCCAGGAAGGGAGTCTTAAGAAGAGGGAAGTTTCCAAACACCAGGAAACACTGTTACTGCCAAGTCTCTGGCGAGCCTTAGAAGCACAGAGGGCAACATAACAGGGAGGAAAAATAAATAAATAATTAAAACCAACAGATTACGAGCCCAACGGTAACTCCCCCAGTGGAGAAGCAGCACAGATGCCTGCATCTGCCACTAGCAAGTGGGGGCTGGGCAGGGAGGCACGGGCTGCAGTGCTTTTTAAGAATCATGCCGGAATGCCCCGAGTGTAACCAGAGTGAACTAATTTGGGCTAGCAAACCAGATGGTGGGATAGCTACCACGCGAAAAGCTCAAACATAAGACACCGCCAGGACTGCGCACAGAACAAAGGATGGAACAGAAATAGCTGGCTCCAGACCATCCCCCTCCAGTGACAGGCAGCCAGAGCCGTAAGGGCTGGAAGAGGGCAATCGCAGCCCCGGAGAGACATTACCTGCCAAACTGCAAGCAGGCTTCTTTGATAACTAAGACTTCTTGGGTTTCTGGATAGTCACCATCTGCCTGAGAAGGGATGCCAGCGGTACACCCAGAAAACTGAACAGTAGGGACGGGAAAGGCGATTAGTCGCAGCAACCGTGCTCGCCAAACACCTGAGCTACTCGGACCTGGGAAGGGCACAAAACACAGGCCCAACCAAATCTGTGTCTCTGAGGGCTACCCGAGTGCTGAGCCTGAGCGGCTTAGACTGGGGAGGTGCATGCAGCCCTAGGGCCGGCCTCAGACGGTTCCCGGTGGAGCAACGTAGAGCCTGAGCGGTGTGTGCCATGAGCAGGGGCAGGCCCAGTGTGGCTGAGACACTGGGAGCACATTTCAGTGTTATTTGTTTGCAGCATCCCTCCCTCCCCTCAGCACAACTGAAAAAGTGAGCCTAAAAAAAAAAAAAAAAAAAAAAAAGTGTCCACCACCACCCCCTTGTATCAGGGCAGAAATCAGACACTGAAGAGACCAGCAAACAGAAGAAGCTAAACAGAGGGAACCGCCTTGGACGTGACCCCACACTGCCCACAACACCAGAGAAAGTCCCAGATATATCTTCACTATTTTTATGATCATTCTTTTTTGTTGTTGTTGATGCTGTTGTATGATTGTTTTTTCTTATTTTTTTTAACTTAAAAAATTTTTTAAGTCCTCTATTTCTCCTTTAATTTTTATTTTTATAACCTACTATTACTTTTCAAAAAAAAAAAAGACCCTGTTTTTAAAGCAAATGCCGTACATATTTTTTGTGTGTGGTTGTTGTTGTTTTTTAATAATTCTTGTGGGGTTTTTTTTCTTCTTCTTCTTTTCTTTAATATTGTATTTTTGAAAACCCAACCTCTACTCTAGATTTTTAATCTTTGCTTTTTGGTATTTGTTGTCAATTTTGTACATTAAAAAACCCAATCTTCAGTACCCAATTTTACCTGAGAGTGAGATTACTGGCTTGACCACTCNCTTGTGGGGTTTTTTTTCTTCTCTTCTTTTCTTTAATATTGTATTTTTGAAAACCCAACCTCTACTCTAGATTTTTAATCTTTGCTTTTTGGTATTTGTTGTCAATTTTGTACATTAAAAAACCCAATCTTCAGTACCCAATTTTACCTGAGAGTGAGATTACTGGCTTGACCACTCTCTCCTCCTTTGGACTCTCCTTTTTCTCCACCAGGTGGCCTCTGTCTCTTCCCTCCCCCTTCTCTTTTCTACCCAACTCTGTGAATCTCTGGGTGTTCCAGACGGTGGAGAACACTTAGGGAACTGGTTACTGGCTGGATCTTTCTCTCTCCTTTTCATTTCCCTCTTTTATCCTCCTGGCCACCTCTGTCTACTTCCTCCCTCTCCTCTTCCCTGTATTACTCCGTGAACATCTCTGAGCGGTCCAGACTGTGGAGCACCCATAAGGAAGTGATTACTGGCTAGCTTGCTCTCTCCTCTTTTGATCTGACCTCATCTCATCCCAGTCACCTCTAACTACCCCCTCCCTCTTCTCTTCTCCATGTAACTCAGTGAACCTCTCTGGGTGTCCTTCAATGTGGAGAAACTTTTCATCTTTAACCTAGATGTTTTATCATCGGTGCTGTATAGATGGAGAAGTCTTGAAGCTACTGTAAAACTAAAACTGAAAACCAGAAGCAAGAAGCTTAAGTCCAAATCCTGAGAACATCAGAGAACTCCTGAATCCAGGGAACATTAATCGATAGAAGCTCATCAAATGCCTCCATACCTACACTGAAACCAAGCACCACCCAAGGGCCAACAAGTTCCAGAGCAAGACATACCACACAAATTCTCCAGTAACACAGGAACACATACTTGAGTTTCAATATACAGGCAGCTCAAAGTTACTCCAAAACCACTGACGTCTCATAACTCATTACTGGACATTTCATTGCACTCCAGAGAAAAGAAATCCAGCTCCACCCACCAGAACTCCGACACAAGCTTCCCTAACCAAGAAACCTTGTCAAGCCACTGATACAACCCCGCCCACAGTGAGGAAACCCATAATAAAGAGAGCTCCACAAATTCCCAGAATACAGAAAGGCCACCCCAAACGCAGCAATATAACCAAGATGAAGATACAGAGGAATGCCCAGCAGGTAAAGGAACAGGATAAATGCCCACCAAACCAAACAAAAGAGGAAGAGATAGGGAATCTACCTGAGAAAGAATTCCGAATAATGGTAGTGAAAATGATCCAAAATCTTGACATCAAAATGGAATCACAGATAAATAGCCTGGAGACAAGGATTGAGAAGATGCAAGAAAGGTTTAATAAGGACCTAGAAGAAATAAAAAAGAGTCAATATATAATGAATAATGCAATAAATGAGATCAGAAACACTCTGAAGGCAACAAATAGTAGAATAATGGAGGCAGAAGATAGGATTAGTGAAATAGAAGATAGAATGGTAGAAATAAATGAATCAGAGAGGAAAAAAGAAAAACAAATTAAAAGAAATGAGGACAATCTCAGAGACCTCCAGGACAATATGAAACACTCCAACATTCGAATTATAGGAGTCCCAGAAGAAGAAGACGAAAAGAAAGACCATGAGAAAATACTTGAGGAGATAATAGTTGAAAACTTCCCTAAAATGGGGAAGGAAATAATCACCCAAGTTCAAGAAGCCCAGAGAGTTCCAAACAGGATAAACCCAAGGTGAAACACCACAAGACACATATTAATCAAATTAACAAAGATCAAACACAAAGAACAAATATTAAAAGCAGCAAGGGAAAAACAACAAATAACACACAAGGGGATTCCCATAAGGATAACTGCAGATCTTTCAATAGAAACTCTTCAGGCCAGGAGGGAATGGCAAGACATACTTAAAGTGATGAAAGAAAATAACCTACAGCCCAGATTACTGTACCCAGCAAGGATCTCATTCAAATATGAAGCAGAAATCAAAAGCTTTACCGACAAGCAAAAGCTGAGAGAATTCAGCACCACCAAACCAGCTCTCCAACAATCAAGACACATATTAATCAAATTAACAAAGATCAAACACAAAGAACAAATATTAAAAGCAGCAAGGGAAAAACAACAAATAACACACAAGGGGATTCCCATAAGGATAACTGCAGATCTTTCAATAGAAACTCTTCAGGCCAGGAGGGAATGGCAAGACATACTTAAAGTGATGAAAGAAAATAACCTACAGCCCAGATTACTGTACCCAGCAAGGATCTCATTCAAATATGAAGGAGAAATCAAAAGCTTTACCGACAAGCAAAAGCTGAGAGAATTCAGCACCACCAAACCAGCTCTCCAACAAATGCTAAAGGATATTCTCTAGACAGGAAACACAAAAAGGGCGTATTAACCCGAACCCAAAACATAAAGTAAATGGCAATGGGATCATACTTATCAATAATAACCTTAAATGTAAATGGGTTGAATGCCCCAACCAAAAGGCAAAGACTGGCTGAGTGGAACAAAAACAAGATCCCTATATATGCTGCCTACAAGAGACCCACCTCAAAACAAGGGACACATACAGACTGAAAGTGAAGGGCTGGAAAAAGATATTCCACGCAAATAGAGACCAAAAGAATGCAGGGGTAGCAATACTCATATCCAATAAATAGATTTTAAAACAAAGGCTGTGAAAAGAGACAAAGAAGGCCACTACATAATGATCAAACGATCAATCTAAGGAGAAGATATAACAATTATAAATATATATATGCACCCAACATCCGCTCTAAGGTGCAGGCGGCTGCCACGAGCGGCGCACTAAGGCGCAGGTGGCCGAGAGGAGCCACCCCATGTCCGAGGCCAGGAGTGGAGGCCGAGGGGAGCCACCCCATGTCCGAGGCCAGGAGTGGAGGCCGAGGGGAGCCACCCAGCGTCCGAGTCCAGGGGCGGCAGCTGGGGGAAACCACCCCACACCTGAGCTCAGGGACGGCACCCGGGGGGAGCTACCCCATGCCTGAGACCAGAGGTGGCGTCTGAGGCCAGGGGCAGCGGCCAGGAGGAGCAACCCAACGTCCAAGAAGCTGTGGCTGCATGGTCGAAGGAGGGCCTAGAAGATCTATCCCAGGTTGAAGGTCAGGAAGGGTGGTGGTGTGGAAATATCCCTCATCCAAGGTAAGGAGCAGCAGCTGCACTTTGCTGGAGCGGCCATGAAGAGATACCCCATGCCCAAGGTAAGAGAAACCCAAGTAAGATGGTAGATGTTGCAAGAGGGAATCAGAGGACAGAACACTGAAATCATACTCACAGAAAACTAGTCAATCTAATCACACTAGGACCACACCCTTGTCTAACTCAATGAAAGGAAGCTATGCCCATGGGGCAACCCAAGATGGGGGGGTCATGGTGGAGAGGTCTGACAGAATGTGGTCTGCTGGAAAAGGGAATGGCAAACCACTTTGGTATCCTTGCCTTGAGAACCCCATGAACAGTATGAAAAGGCAAAATGGTAGGATACTGAAAGAGGAACTCCCCAGGTCAGNCGACCTGGTGGCCGGTCGCTCTTGTGTCCCCTCGCCGAGAACAACTTGAGGGCCTCCTCACTCAGTCTCCCAGAGACCCTCAGCGTGTCCTGCCCAGAGAGCAAGGTATTCGTGCTTCCTGGGATGGTGGGAAATAGTCCCACATCCTCCTCCTAACTGTGGAAATCAGAGGTGGTGGAGGAGCGCTATCGACAGAAGGAGGTCCAGAAAGACAGGGCGGAATGGGAGGGGAAGGGGCTGCAAAGGGGGGATGAGGAGAAAGAGAGCGAGGAAGAAGGGGAGATGAGAGCAAGGTGGAGCCGTACAAAGGGGGGACCAGGGTAGAGCGGGAGGACCAGCGAGAGGGAAGCGGCAGTGGAGGAGCAGGAGGAGGAGGAGTTACGTCCCCAGGGTAGTTCTGTTCACTGGCCGCCAGCACAGGCAGCTCCCACCACATCCCCACCAGCTCCTTAGCTCTCAGATCCAACACCCAGGCTTTCGTCCCTCAAAGACTGTCTCTCCACCCATTGCAGTTCTAACCTCATTTGATTTTTCTCCCTGCCCCTTGTGAGAGCCTGGTTCTCTAGGTTTCCTGGCCATTCTGTGATCTGTCAACATACTATCTGTGCATTTCTTCTATATCAGCCAGAGACCATTACTGGTCCTTGCACTCATAAACTTTGACCGACCTTCAAGGGCTCCTGGAGGAGCCCTTTGTGTTGTTAGTTACCCTTCAGCTTCTTGATTTTCCAAAAGGAAGTTTCATCTTTTCATCCCGGAGCTGTGAACTTCCTCCTCCTAAGAGGAGCCTCCCCTTTGTCTCCTTCCTCCTGTGTCAACCTCTGTTCCAGTCTCTGGGAACCAAACACGTGTCTCCAGGCAACACTGGCCACCTTTCCGACTCCTTTCTTTGGGCTGCAGCTCTCTTCTTCAGATGCTGTTTTTTTCTGTTCTGTGTGTTGGATGAGGGAAGAAATGGCTCTGGGATGGAATGAAGAAGTAAAGATGATTACTTTGGGACAGCATGTGGATGTATACTTATTTACATGTAAATATTTAGTGTGGTGGTATTTTGTGTACAAAAATACTGTCTACACTGTGAGACAACTTGGATACATACCTTCTAAATATGTGTACACTTTTCTTTTTTAAATCGTGCAATTTCTGGATATGTTAAGAAATTGGAATGAAACTGACATGACCAAGCTCTGACAAGAATCTGTGACTGCCTAAGTGTCAGAGCCCTGCCTCGTCGGCTCCACGACACGTGGTTGATTTTGAGCCACCCCAGGTGCCTTCGGCCTGGTTTGTCTGAGGGTTTTGTGTAAATGTTCCTCTTTCCTTATACTGTAAACCTGACAAATTTTGGGAGGAAAAACTTACCCCCCAAATCAGAACTGTATGGAGAAGAAAAGGAGAGTTCTCCTGCCTCCATTTCCACGCCGCACACTTTATATATTACACGTAAGAGGAGGTGGTGGTGGCTTTGGAGTGTAATTGGTGCTACAAGAAAGCCAAGGGACCCAGGAGATCCCACCTCCTGCCCTGACGATCACCTGCCCTCTCTGGGCTCTGGGGAAAGGGTGAAGGCAAAGGAAAGGAAAATAACACTCTCATTTGCAGAAATTTTACCTCAGCATGGGACACTCTGGCAAACCGAGGCAGAATACGCAGTTGATGAGGGTGACTTAAGGGGCCCTTCCCTGACGGGAAACCCAGAGTGAACCGTTTACTTCATTTTCTGAGGTGCCAGTGAACTGAGAGATGTCAGTCAAAGGAGAGGAGCAGAGAGACATCAAAGAGGGATGAACACCAAAGCGGGTCATCCGTATTCAGATCTTGTCGGGTCCTTGGAAGAACTTCCCTGAGATTATGGGTGGGGAGTATGGCGCCTAAAGAAGCAGGTACCCTTCTCTGGCGATGGAAAGAAGTTGGCTTCCAGAGGGGTTCCATGGTGTAATGGTGAGCACTCTGGACTCTGAATCCAGCGATCCGAGTTCAAATCTCGGTGGGACCTTTCTGTTTAATTACAAGAAGGACACGTTTTACTCCCCTCATAGGACCTCTTTCCGGCTCCCGCGACCCCCAGCGGCGCGCGCACGGACCCTGCGGACAGGTGTGGGACCGACCCATCCCTGGGCATCGGAGGGCCGGCGCCTCTCCTGCCCGCCCCCGGCCAGGGGCGCAGCGACCCAGCCAGTGCCGCCCCCTCGTCGGGTCCGCTGGGTCTCGGGGGTAAAAGGCAGAGGCTGCGCCCACCGAGTCCTGCCCCGCGAGGGGGCTTCACACTGCACGCCTTGTAACTGCACGGTTGTCCCAGTGCGTAAATGGCGGCGGGGAGGGGCTGCGATGTCGCTGATCGGCCAGGACGGCAGCTTTCGGGTGGAAGGTTTCAGACCTGACTGGGATGAACTCTGTTTTATTCAATAGGTTCTCTATCATTCCGAATATTAATTGACCTTGTCCCAGTTTATTATGATTTTATTCAGAGTTTCTCGCTCCTAAGTCTCCGCTGGGCACGCAAAGCCGCTGTTCGGCCAAGATTTGAACCTTGACTCCTGGAAATCGCGTCCTCTGGTCCCAAGCTCAGCCCGAAAGAGGAGCGCGGGTCGCGGATTCCCGCGTCTGAGGAGACCCCAGGTCCCTGACCCTCGGCCGCCCGGCCAGGCTGCTCCGGGCCGAAGAGGAGACGAGCCGCTCGGAGTCCGCATCCCCGGCCAGGCGCCCTTCGTCCTGCCGGGACTCTGCTCCACCGAGAAGACACCCCACTTGTGTCCTCTACTGCTCGGGAGAAAAATAGGGATGAGGCCCGTGATGCACTTGAAAAGCCAGTTAAAGTGTTCCCTTCACGGTGCTGAGGAGCATCTCTCTGACGCTTATATTTTGGAACTTTCAGCGTTTACAAAGGACTCAATGACGCAGCTGTCTTTGGAGGACGGGAAAAGAAAGGTGTGAAGCCGGCGAAAAGATCCGAGGAACGGCAAGGGCAGGAGAGAAGAGAGGATGAGCCAGAAGGGAGAAAGGGACTGGAAGGGAGAGGAGCGGGGCGGGGTGGGGGTGGGGGGGTACAGGCAGCTTTCGGGTGGAAGGTTTCAGACCTGACTGGGATGAACTCTGTTTTATTCAATAGGTTCTCTATCATTCCGAATATTAATTGACCTTGTCCCAGTTTATTATGATTTTATTCAGAGTTTCTCGCTCCTAAGTCTCCGCTGGGCACGCAAAGCCGCTGTTCGGCCAAGATTTGAACCTTGACTCCTGGAAATCGCGTCCTCTGGTCCCAAGCTCAGCCCGAAAGAGGAGCGCGGGTCGCGGATTCCCGCGTCTGAGGAGACCCCAGGTCCCTGACCCTCGGCCGCCCGGCCAGGCTGCTCCGGGCCGAAGAGGAGACGAGCCGCTCGGAGTCCGCATCCCCGGCCAGGCGCCCTTCGTCCTGCCGGGACTCTGCTCCACCGAGAAGACACCCCACTTGTGTCCTCTACTGCTCGGGAGAAAAATAGGGATGAGGCCCGTGATGCACTTGAAAAGCCAGTTAAAGTGTTCCCTTCACGGTGCTGAGGAGCATCTCTCTGACGCTTATATTTTGGAACTTTCAGCGTTTACAAAGGACTCAATGACGCAGCTGTCTTTGGAGGACGGGAAAAGAAAGGTGTGAAGCCGGCGAAAAGATCCGAGGAACGGCAAGGGCAGGAGAGAAGAGAGGATGAGCCAGAAGGGAGAAAGGGACTGGAAGGGAGAGGAGCGGGCGGGTACCGCGGCGGGGACGGTCGCTGAGTTGGGGCGACCAGAGCGAGCGCCTCACTCTGGAGCAGTTCCCACCCTTCACTGACGTGTCCGGGAACCCGGTTCACCCTTAATCGCAAAGCTACCGGCCTGGCATTTGTCCTGGCCAAGTTTCCTTCGCGGGTTCCGTGCGGAGCGGTGAGGTGGGCTGTGCGAGTCTGCAGGTGAGTGGAAGTCCTGGCGGCTGCCTTGGGGATGACTGCCGGGCAGGGAACCGCACACACTCCACTTTTCCCCTTTGCAGGCCGGTCTGCAGGGCCTGGGGTGGGAAACTGGAAAATCAGAGCGTCAATATTTATTTAGAGATAAGGAGATAAAGAGCCAAACAGTTGGTTACCTGACCTGAAAGTGTTTATTCTTGGAAAAAAAGAAATGTGGGATGGGATCAGGGTCCACTTTCTCCCAAAACAAGTTTTGGGGCATAAGTAACTGACTCTCTCTCTACATATAACTGTATATAATATATATGTACATATATTACTGCATATAATGTATACATATCTATTATATGAGTAAAACTCACTGCTTGTGTGTCCAACTTAAATTTTTATGTAATTTTATGCGCCAAGCTTTTAAAATTCTGGGTCTCGTGTCTTGTGTAGGAATGTTTTCCATTGTAAAAACGTAAAAAAAAATTGGGAGGGGGGGCATTCTCGAAGCAAGCAATTGGACCATCATTCCCCCTTTGATGGGCTGATCACATGAGGTAGTAAACAAACTGGCAGACCCTCTCAGCCCAGGAGGTCACATTTTTAAGCATAGGAAGGTTCATAGTCACGAAAAGTGTCAGTAACAAATAAAATCACACCCAATCTTTATGCAGTGTTGCTCCCAAAATGCAAGAGCTTACACCCAGTGAAGACATGCAAAGTGCCAAGTGCCCAGGCATGGTCTGCAAGTTTTAAATGGGTTTACTCACTTAATCCTTTCAAAAGGCTTGCATCATGTCATCATCCTCATTTCACATATGAGGAACCTGAGGCATAGAAAGGTTAAGTAACTTGTCAAGTCAGTCAGTGAGTGGGATTTGAAAGCAGAAATTTGAACTGAAGCCTTCCTGGCTCCACAGGATATCCTACCAGTCAACGAGGAACACAAACCGTAAAAATGCTTGACAAGAAATTTAAGTCCGTATGTCTCTTTTGAAAAAACACCCAAGGGGAGTCACGTAACAAGCATTCAGGTCAGTCGCTCAGTCTTGTCCAACTCTTTGCGACCCCATGGGCTGCAGCATGCCAGGCTTCCCTGCCCATCCCCAACTCCTGGAGCTTGCTCAAACTCAAGTCCATCCAGCCAGTGATGCCATCCAACCATCTCGTCCTCTGCCGTCCCCTTCTCCTCCTGCCTTCAATCTTTCCCAGCGACAGGGGCTTTTCCAGCGAGTCAGTTCTTCGCATCGGGTGGCCAAAGTATTGGAGCTTCAGCATCAGTCCTTCCAAAGAATATTTGGGGCTGCTTTCCTTTACGATTGACTGGTTGGGTCTCCCTGCAGTCCAAGGGACCCTCAAGAGTCTTCTCCCACACCACCGTTCAAAAGCTTCAATTCTTCGGCGCTCTGCTTTCTTGATGGTCCAACTCTCACATCCATACACGACTACTGGAAAAACCATAGCTTTGACTAGACACACCTTTGTTGGCCACTGCTGAGTGTTCCAAATTTGCCAGAATAATGAGTGTAGCACTTTCACAGAATTCCATCATCTCCACTAGCTTTGTTCGTAGTGGTGCTTCCTAAGGCCCACTTGACTTCACACTCCAGGATGTCCGGCTCTAGGTCAGTGATCACACCATCGTGGTTATTGGGTCATGAAGATCTCTTTTGTATAGTTCTTCTGTGTATTCTTGCCACCTCTTCTTAATATCTTCTGCTTCTGTTAGGTCCATACCGTTTCTGTCCTTAATTGTGTCCATCCTTGCATGAAATGTTCCCTTGGTAGCTCTAATTCTCTTGAAGAGATCTCTAGCCTTTCCCATTCTATTGTTTCTTTCCCTCTATTTCTTTGCATTGTTCACTGAGGAAGGCTTTCTTATCTCTCCTTGCTATTCTTTGGAACTCTGCATTCAGATGGGTATATCTTTCCTTTTCTCCTTTGCCTTTCGCTTCCTTTCTTTTCTCAGCTATTTGTAAGGCCTCCTCAGACAACCATTTGGCCTTTCTGCATTTCTTTTTCTTGGCGATGGTTTTGATCACTGCCTCCTGCACAGTGTTACGAACCTCCGCCCACAGTTCTTCAGGCACTCTGTCTAAATATATAGTCCATACCGTTTCTGTCCTTAATTGTGTCCATCCTTGCATGAAATGTTCCCTTGGTAGCTCTAATTCTCTTGAAGAGATCTCTAGCCTTTCCCATTCTATTGTTTCTTTCCCTCTATTTCTTTGCATTGTTCACTGAGGAAGGCTTTCTTATCTCTCCTTGCTATTCTTTGGAACTCTGCATTCAGATGGGTATATCTTTCCTTTTCTCCTTTGCCTTTCGCTTCCTTTCTTTTCTCAGCTATTTGTAAGGCCTCCTCAGACAACCATTTGGCCTTTCTGCATTTCTTTTTCTTGGCGATGGTTTTGATCACTGCCTCCTGCACAGTGTTACGAACCTCCGCCCACAGTTCTTCAGGCACTCTGTCTAAATATATGTATGTAAGAAAATAAGCTGCCACCTGTAGTCCCAACCCCTGGAATTAACTACTGTTATTCTAAGTTTTGGCAAAACATATATACGCTTAGTTTATAAAATTAAAATGCTGCAGAAAATACAAATATGTAAAACTTTGAGACATGTTAAATTCAAAAATAACCTCCCTCCGTTAAGGTAGTTACATACTGACGGAGTCATTTCGGTATGTCAACAGAGAGGAAAAAAATATATCGTAGCTCAGTTGGTAAAGAATCCGCCTGCAATGCAGGACACTCGGGTTTGATTCCTGGGTCAGGACGATCCCCTGGAGAAGGAAATGGCAACCCTCTCCAGTATTCTTGCCTGGAGAATCCCATGGACCGAGGAGCCTGGCAGGCTACAGTCCATGGGGTCACAAGAGTCGGACACGACTTAGTGACTAAACCACCACCATACTTTTATAAAATAGAGCTCTTATAGATTCATTTTTAAGCATTCAACTTAATAGTACATAAATTTAATGGAAGAAAAATAAAGAAAAATGATGAAATTGTTGAACTTTCAATCAAATTGTTTATACGAGAGATGCCTTTCTGAAAGGATTCCCTAAGGCTAATAATAATAATTTAATTAAGGCATTAAATTTGGGAATGATTCTTCTCATTACTTTTTAAAATCAAACGTCTTAAGGTATAATTTGAAAATAATACAACACATCCATTTCAAGTTTGATGACTTTTGACAAACGAACGTACCCATGGAACCACTCACTATCCTGTTCAAGGAAGAAGACTATCTCCAGAACTCCAGACTGTCCTCTGTGCCCCTTTGCAGTCAGTCCCCCTACTGCTCCCTGACGCAGGTCATCAGTGATCTCGGTCCTGGCTCTGTGGATCGATTTTTCAGTTCTCAAAATTCCATGAATGGAACCACAGAATATGTACTTATTCCCTCACTCAGCATGATGCGTTTGAGAGTTATCCATACCGTTGCCATGTATCAGGTATTTGTACCACTTTAGCGAGGGAGTACTATTCCTTTGAATGAATATGTCACAATCATATGTATCTATTCACCTCATGATGGACATTTGAAATGTTTTCAATTTGGGGACTATAATGAACAAAGCTGCTATAAGCAGGTCCCTTTTGTGGGCTTATGCTTTATAAATTCCATTTACATTTTTTAAATTCTTTAACACGAATTTACTTTGTGAATGGATGTTACATTCACAAAGACAATTTACTGCAGAGTTAGAAGCTCATCTTTGATTGTTTCCTATCAGGACATACGTAATATAAGCCACAGGTGTATTTTTGATTATCCCATTTAATCTACACAACAACTTTGTGAAGTACTTTATGATTACTTTCATATGACACTTGCAAAATTGGCCTAGCAAATGGGAGTCGGCCCAAGGCCAAACCGGAAGGCCAGTGGTGACAACATGACTGAAAAGGAGGCCCCACTCCGCGCCCCACCAGAAGCTGCGTTCCTAACCGCAGACCCACCCCGCAATGTCTTTCTAGTAACCTCGGTGTGTCTGACAGGCCCGGAAACCAAGCCGGTCCTCGTCACGGTATTACTTACTGATCGGCTTCTTTTGGTCAGAAACTCCTCCATCAGGGGTCCAGAGCCTAACAGCGTGGACAACCTTGAGGGTGAGGAAATCTGTTAAAAACTCCAAAAACCGGCTTTCGCATCAGTAAGCCACTAAAAATTAACCTGGGTCTTGGTGCAGATATTTCATATTTGAGCGAGGAAATCTCCAGAGTAGGATGTTCTGCTTTCACTTTCAATGACCTAGATCCTCGATCTGCATCCTGTGTGCTTTCTGGTTAGTTTTCTTTGGCCCTACCCTTAAGCATCACCCCACTCCCAGGCCCACTCCCAGCACCTGCTCCGATCTCAGAGGCTTCTTGGGGCTGAGCGGATCTGAGGGGAGTGCCGTCCCCGAGGCAGCCACGAGGGGGAGGGCAGTCCTTCCCGCCACGGTCCTGCCTTTTCTGTTTGGCCCAGTGGTTTCTATTTGCCAGCAGGACTTTGTGAATCAGAAGTGAGCACAGCACATCCTGAGAAAGGGGTTGGCAAATTGCCCATCAAACTGCCGACAACTCGGCGTGGGGTTTCCTTCTAAAACTGTAGTTCAATGTTTTTCAGATAGGAAGAAAAGGAAAACCACTTTTGACCGAAAGAAGAAGAAAAAACGTTAGGTAGATTTCTATTGTCATTCAAGGAGAAGGGATGTTAAGGAGGTTTCCTAGTTTGCCAGACTACTGAAGCATGTCAGGTGCACAATCGAGGCTGAAACAGAGGTAGGTACTGCTTTCTGACTGGGAAGGTAACAGGAGAAGGCCTAGAGAGAAAAGGCCGGGGTAGGGGGCGGGGTGGGGTTGGTGGTGGCGGTGTGTGAAGAGAGAACTGGATCCAGAAATGCGAAGAGGCCTGCTTGGGGTGGGAAGGGGTGAGTGGGGAGGATAGTACCTAAGCAGTATCTCCAGCGATGACTAAGGCGTGTAATAAGCAAGGCAGCTGACCACGCAAGAAATGAAGCCTCTGAAAGCAGGACACTGGTGGGAAAACGGCTAGTGGCAGCCTCGCACAAGACAGGCCGACGAGAAGTCCGTCACGGGGCGCCTCCTGCATCCGACTTCGCGTGTTTGGCCCAGGTAAGGGCCGCGCTGGTTGATTATCCTGCGCCCCAGGCAAGCCTTCCCTCACGCAGAAAATTTCCACGAAGAGCTCAAGACAGTGTTCACACGAGCGAGTCCGCCAAGAAGTCGACAGTAAGCATACATCAGAAACCCGCACCCACGCTAGGGGGCGGGGGCCGGGGGCAAAGGTACGAATTCTAACTGCTATTTAAGGAGAAGGGACGCTAAGGAGGTTTCCTAGTTTGCCAGACTACTGAAGCATGTCAGGTGCACCATCGGGCTGAAACAGAGGTACTGCTTTCTGACTGGGAAGGTAACAGAAGGCCTAGAGAGAAAAGGCAGGGGTGAAGAGAGAACTGGATCCAGAAGTGCCAAGAGGCCTGCTTGGCTTGGGAAGGGGTGAGTGGGAGGGTGTCTAAGCAGTATCTCCAGCGATGACTAAGGCGTGTAATAAGCAAGGCAGCTGACCACGCAAGAAATGAAGCCTCGGAAAGCAAGACACTGGTGGGAACGCGGCTAGTGGCAGCCTCACACAAGACAGGCCGACCAGAAGTCCGTCACGGGGCGCCTCGTGCATCCGACTTCGCGTGTTTGGCCCACGTAAGGGCCTCTCTCTGGTTGGATCCTGCGCCCCAGGCAAGGCCTTCCCTCACGCACAAGCTTTCCAAGAAGAGGCCGAGATGAGCGAGCCTGCCACGAATTCAGCGGTAGACATGTCAGACATCCGCACCCACGCGCAGCCCCGATAGGCTCCTCCTGTTGCTGCAAGACGGAAAAACAAGCGCCTGTTTCTGAACCGGTGAAAGACCATTCGTATTCTTCCTTGTCAAGTGCGACTGCGGCCCCTAGCATCACTCTGAATGTCTCCGCCCACAGTCGTGCCAGTTCTTATTTCGAACTCTCAAGAGGCTAGCAGTATTCCAGGCGCAGATACCCGGATCCGAACTCGGCAACAGAGCAACAATGCTTTACACACTGCATCTAGAGTGCTCCTGATCGTCTAGACTTACGCAGACTCAGCCTAGTTACACATACAGACAGCTATAAAAGACGATCCCGCTTATCCACGCCTGCTCTTTGGCACAGAGAAATCAGGGGAAAGCGCGAACGCAGTCCCCCACTACCACAAATTATGCAGTCGAGTTTCCCACATTTGGGGAAATCGCAGGGGTCAGCACATCCGGAGTGCAATGGATAAGCCTCGCCCTGGGAAAACCACCTTCGTGATCATGGTATCTCCCCTGCCAGGTAAGTATGAGTTGCCTGCCTGCCGCCCCACCACGACCTCACACGCCCCGCACTGTACACACACGCTCACTTTCCTCCCCGCATCCCCGAGCCTTCCGGGAACTTCCGCACAGCGGATCCACGCACTCTCAGGCAAAAACGCCTCAGTTCTCTCCCACGCCACGGGAGACCATATCGCCTTTAAGCACCAGATGACGGACCAGCAGCCCCCGCGCTCGGATATCTACATACGACACGCCCCGCCAGTGACGTCACGGAGCTCCCGCCAGCCCACGCCCCGCCCTAGTCTCCGCCTCCCTCCTCCCCCGCCGTCTGGCCCGGCCAACCCGCCCGCGAGCGCCCTCTGGGGGAAGCCACGTCCGCCTCCCGCTCCTGTTCTCCCACCGGCTACGTGTTGGGGACCCGGCGCGCTCGGCGGCGGCCTGCCTAACTTTTGTCCTGCCCAGCCCCGCTCTGGCGGTCGGCTGAAGCCTGTACACCTTTTTTCAGATAACGGCGCTCAGTGGGGAGAACAGAACGTTTAGCGGTCCGGGGGAAACCGGTTCCTTTCAAATCCAGTTGTCTTTGTGACGTAGTATTGTGTGTATGTCTAGTAAAACGCGTTAGGCGTCACGACTGGCCGTGAACTCAGTTCCCTTCGTGAAAATTGGGTCATTCATCAGAAATTTCATTCATTTTATTTCCAGCTTCAGGTGTGGTTTTGACTCTGAACAGATTTTAACACCTGTCTGTTTCCTCTGTCTTATTGAGACAGGCTGGGACCTGGGACCCTTTGCTGCAAATGTTTGTACGTGGACACACTGAGGCAGAAATTCCATGCGCCTCACGCTGAGCAGCTGGAATCTGTCTCCTGTGGACAGATACTCCAGACTACGGACACGGGCTTCCCTAGTGGTCCACTGGCTAAGATTCCACACTTCCCAATGCCTGGGGCCGGAGCTGGATCCCTGGTCAAGGAACTAGATCCCACCTGGGACAACTAAGAGTTTTCATGCTGCAACTAAATATCTGCTGCTGCTGCTGCTGCTAAGACGCTTCAGTCGTGTCCGACTCTGTGCGACCCCATAGACGGCAGCCCACCAGGCTCCCCCATCCCTGGGATGCTCCAGGCAAGAACACTGGAGTGGGGTGCCATTTCCTTCTCCAGTGCATGAAAGTGAAAAGTGAAAGTGAAGTCGATCAGTCGTGTCTGACTCTTTGCGACCCCCTGGACTGCAGCCTACCAGGGATTTTCAAGGCAAGAGTACTGGAGTGGGTTGCCATTGCCGTCTCCAACTAAATATCCCATGTACCTAAAAAAAAAAGAAAAGAAAAGAAAAAAATGTTTTAAAAGCTTCTTTAAGATAAGGATATCAAGGAGGAGCAAGGAAGAGCTGAGTCCCGCCTGGATAGAAATAAAGAGACCACATATTTCGTACTTTTGAGGTCAAGGAGACCTTTGCCGACTATCCATGCGTACAAAGCTTTTTCCTGGGTCAAAAAGGAGGTAGACGGAGCCACCCCTTCATAGGTAGTGTTAACCTCCCCCTAGGCCTCTGCGCTGTCGGACACGACGGAGCGACTTCACTTTGACTTTTCCTTTCATGCGCTGGAGAAGGAGATGGCAACCCACTCCGGTATTCTTGCCTAGAGAATCCCAGGGATGGGGGAGCCCGGTGGGCTGCCGTCTATGGGGTCGCACAGAGATGGACCCGACTGAAGCGACGCAGCAGCAGCAGCAGCAGCAGCAGGCCTCTGCGCTACACTCCTTCTCGGCAAAAAGATGCACATGCACGTCAGGAAGAGCCCAAGGACAGGTCAGGTGCGGAAAAAGAAATGAGATACTCATCCAAAGGTAAACAAAGACCCGGAAGAAATGTCCTATATAAGTGATTTGAATCACCTCTCTGATGCACTCCTTCTCGTTAGGGAGGATACACACACCCTTCCTCTCTGAGTGTACATCTCTGCCTTGCTTCTGTCTTAAATAAACTGTGTATCTGTGTGCTCTCCAACTTGTGCTGTGGCTCTAATAATAAACTTTGTACCTGTCTTTTCAGCTTTTGTCCCTTTCAGAAATTCAGTTTTCAATCAAGGCACTAGGCAGGCCAACTTTGCTTCTAGCCCTAGCTCTTGATGGACTGGTGGCTAGGATTCTTGGTTTCCACACAGGCTACCCTGGTTCAGTTCCTGGTCAGGGAACAAAGATCTTGCTTCAAGCCACCACTCACTGCTTGTGTCCTCGAGATCCGAATGTCTCCTCCAGCAACACTATAGAAAGAAACAATAGGGGACAAAAAATAACTGCATGTATGCCGTTGGGGGAAATTGTGGACAACAAGATACAAAAAGACCAAAATCCCAACTGTCATCTCTGAAGAGCTGGTGCCAAAAACAGGGTCCCCGGAGCAAAAGCAGGGTACTGCACATTCCCCCTGCACACGACACCAGGAAACACACAGGCAAACCACCTGAGCCAGTCCTATAGCCTGACCCCTCCTCCACCCACCCCTATCCTCACCGGGTGGAAGGAACCAGCACACCACCACCCCACCCCACCCCCGCCACCCCCAGGGCAAACAAGGGAACCTGTTACTTGTTTTGCTGCAGCAGGGATCCCATAAAGCCTTACCTGAGTTTCTAGTCTGTCCTCTGATCAATTTCTATTGATTAAGGAAGGCTAAGGGGGTGGTTTAGTCACTAAGTCGTGTCTGACTCTTGTGACCCCGTGGACTGTAGCCTGCCAGGCTCCTCTGTCCATGGGATTCTCCAGGCAAGAATACTGGAGAGGGTTGCCATTTCCTTCTCCAGGGGATCTTCCCCACCCAGGAATCCAACCCGGGTCTCCCAAGAACCCTTGATAAATAGATAAGCTGAAAGCCATCACACAGCCAGTCTGGACTGGTTGATCTGGTGAAGATGACTAATCAGGTAAATATTTTTGGCTCTGTGCGGAAGCTCCAAAACTTCTTGAATGTTTAGTAGTGAAATGAATGTGGCAGATTTCCCTGTGTCATAGCTGCCAGAGTCCTCCCTTTGACACCTCTGAGATAGCTAAGCCTGATGGAACTACTTTCCTCATCAGGACTTCTCAGTTTCACATACCACCCTTTTCCTTGGCGTATAATTATTTTTCTTCCTCCGTAATTATTTATTTACTTTATTTTTGACTGCTGGGCCTCGCTGCTGCGCATAGGCGTCGCTCTAGTTGTGGCACTCAGGGGCGACTCTGTAGCTGCGATGCTCCGGCTTCTCTCTGCGGTAACGTCTCTTGCTACAGGGCGCGGGCTCTAGGCTAGCGGGCTCCGTAGGTGTGGCACACAACACACGGAACATTCCCTTACAAGAGAGGAGACCTGTGTCCCTGCGTCGGTCGGCAGATTCTGAACTACAGTTATGATAATTAATTATTCTTAAAATAACACTACATTTTCTCTTTGACACGGTATTAACAGTTGAAGGTCAGCTTAAGATAATGATTGTGAGCAACATATAAATAAGTAATCAGCTATCTAAAAATTGCCCAATAAATATTTCGCGTTTACTTTGCCTCCCAGCCCAGGCCAAAAGGAAAGAATAAGTATCACCATCACATTAGCCATAACCAAGTGGTTTTAAATGTTTGACAAAATGAGGAATAACAGTGTAAAGTTCAGAGAGTATACGCTTCCAAAACGATTACCGGTGTACGCCGACCTGAATAACTAGTGAAGCATCATCACCAAAAAGGCTTCCAAAGGCTTCCTCGTGACGTCCATGAAAGAGCTCAGAGGAAACACACACACACACACACACACACACGCACACACCCCCCGGAGAACGGGGCTCGCTCCTTTGGGAAGGAGGGTGCCGGCCCGGCCCCTCCCGCTCCGCGTAGCGTCTGTGAGACTTGACCGTCGTTCTCAGGCGGTTCTTCGTGTGTGCTCCTTGGGAGAATATATCTCAGGACACTCATCCAGCTGAGGATATTCTGAAATGGTACGATACGAACATTCTCTTATGACTTTTCAAGGACATACACATTTCTCTAGGGCAGCCCATTCCAATAAAATAATGCCAGGGTTGACCTTTAGAATAAAAGGTTTAGGATTTTTCTCCCCAACAAAGTGGGTTGATTCAGAAATCGCAGGGGACTCACAAAGCAGGACAAGCAAACTACGGCAAAAGCAGAGGCAAATTGCACACAAAGGAGAAGAAGGAACGTCCTGCGAGAGAGAAAGAGAAAGAAGCTGAGAGGACTTGTTTGGAACCAAAGGACACTGGCGAAAGCGAAAGAGGAGGGTGGTGGCAGTTCCTCATTGGCCGAGTTGCTGATCTCCTGCAGGAGACACAAGGCACATCTTTTTCTGTCCGGGCCTATAACTGATTGTTCTTTCCGATTGACGATTCTTCTGTTTAGGTCTATGAAGGACAATTCTTCCTGTATTTGAACTTGAGTGGTAATCCACGAGAGCTCCCACTCTGGTCTCCTGACTCAATTTTAGAGAGGTTTGCCTTTATTAGCATTACACCAGTCACCTGGAATTTAAAGTTTTCTATTACAACCTATTTTAAAAGTTTGTGAGATTGACTGCGTTAAAAAGAAAAACAAAAACAACTCATCATTACCACGTGTGACACGAGAAACACTACAAGTGTTCAGTAGTTACCTGGGACTTGTACCTGCGCCTTGGACAGCAGAGGTCACATATATAGCAGAGATAAAAGTACGACTTCTGGGCCACAGCACGTGATAGTGTATGTACGACCCTTAGCTGATGCTGCCAAATTCCTCTCCAGCTTTGTTGACCTTACTAACACTCCTTTTAGAAACGAAAAAGAATTTACAGTGCTCTCCGTCCTGTGAAAGTTTGGTATCGTTTGCCTTTTTACTTTTCTTTCTTGAGTTTATTGAGGTGTAATCTACATAGTAAAATCTGCCAACATTAGACTATCTTACACTCTTTACTATGATACCATGTCTCTGCAAAGCTGGATTTCGGTGGTTGCTATGATAGAAAGCAAGTGGATGCCTAATAAGAAATAAGGTGACGCTTCGAAAAAGTTTGAGAAGCGGTGCAGCGCACAACATTAAGGTTATGATTCTGAAATGTCGGAGCACTAAAAACAACAAACCACTGCACCGAACTTTCGTCGAGGGAACACGTAGTAATATGCCCGGCACCAGCCACATACGAACAAGATATAGAAAGATTTGTAAACAACAACAGCATTCCCCAACTAAAGCAGTATTTCTGCTGTCAGCCAATCTACCAGGAAATTGGGGCAAACGGGAAGGACAAAGAGAGAACAAACTTGCAGCCAGAGAAAGATGATGCATTCATTAAGTCAATTTAATATAGCCAAAGGATTAAAGTTAACTATAGATCATGAATCTGTCATTTAAGCAGACACATGTCGGAACATGAGAATGTTGGAATGATATATTGGTGTATATATGGAATCATATATTACAGGACACCTAAAAATATACGCCAAATATGGTAGGGGGAATGATTGAGTCCTCTGGTGTCTAGAATTGTAGCTATTCATTCCCCTTTAAAGATATTAGTATATTCAATATACTTCAAGACATAAATTTAAACTTTTAGAAGTTTAAATACTCATTGGCTACGTTGGCTTATCTGAGCAGTACAACCAGCACAGGAAACTTAGGAAGTCCAGTGTAATTCAGATTTTCAACCTAATAAACCCAAGACTTAAATACTAAAATATTATACCACCATTATTTTCTACACCTTTATAAGATAATCTGAAAATACATATAGAGTTGGTGTTAGACCAAAATGAGGAAAATCAATGTAATTTTTCTGAGTCGCTTCCATTAAAACAAACAAACAAACAAACATGAGTAAGGTTTTGAAGGCCATTATGTAAATTATTTAAGTTGTTTAAAAGTATTAAGAATAATCTGTTATCAATTTCATTCCTTCATGGTTGCTGTTCCAAGTAATCAAGACCATTTACTCAATCTACAGTTAAATCTTTTTTTTTCCTTGTCACACATTTAGCAACAAAATTTTCCTTATGTAAATACCACATGGAAGCATAAACAGTAGAGTATTTTCCCCAGAAATTCTTCATTTTTTAATTTTACATTTATGGAACTGGTGATCACTTTCCTTAAGAGGAGTGACACCTTTAAATTTTGAGAGGCCTAACTTGTCTGTTCTCCCCAGAGTGCGAGAAAGTGTATAGACTTGTTTCTGAGAAAATGTATTGAAACAGGGGGGGGATAAAAATACATCAAAGCAGTGGGCCTTGCTTGACTTCCCTGGGGGTACGGTGGATAGGAATCTGCCTGCCAGTGGAGGGGAAACAGGTCCGATCCCTGGTCTGGGAAGATTCCACATGCCGCAGAGCACCTAAAACCCTTGAGCCGCCGCCACCAAGCCTGTGTGCTGCCACTACTGCAGCCCACGCACCCAGACTCTGGGCTCTGAAACAGGAGAAGCCACCGCAACAAGAAGCCTGCACACTCCAACTAAAGAGAACCCACACAAAGCAACTAGTACAGGGCAGCCAAGAATAAATAAAATAAATACAGTTTTTAAAGAATTAGCGAGCCGTATTTATGGTGAAAGCAGAGTCAGTGATGTTTATTAACAACACTTGCCAGTGTGGGAAACAAAAGGAAATACAATTAAGCGATATTGGAGGAATCTCACTGAGGAAAATAGGAATTCTGTAATACACTTATGAGTCCCCATGTATAAAACTGTGCTTGAAGTCGTTGCTAGTCGTTCCTTTTTCTTGAGGGCTGAACTTGCTTATAGTTCTGGAAGTATTCAGTCTTGATTTGCAGGGTTGTCAGAAGTGCTCACGTTGCTGACTTCATTGCTTCTTCGCAAAGATATAAATGTCTTTTCCTCTGCATTCTGTAGTCTGATTTCAACAATCCTTACCTCACTTGTTGAATGTTTTCAGCTATTTAGAAACTTTCATACACCAGTGAAAGAAACTGTCTGTTCCATGCTGAAAATTCAGTATCCTTCCTGTGTTAATCTCTTTTATTAATCTTGAGTTTCTCACGAGGGAGCGACTGCATAGTAAGATCATCCTTACTGTAGAGACGACACTTGTGCAGCGCTCGACTAGGACAGACTGGGCCCACGTGGATTTGACCAAACAGTGGAAAGAGGAGACGTGGACAACTTCTCACTGGGGCCGTGTCACATCCCAGGAAATACCAGAATCATCAAGACAAGCAGCGATGAAAAAAGCCTCATGGTCCAGCGTAACTGTCATCTTCTGCCTCACAGGGAACGGACCCCTGTCAACCACCACTCAACGTGGATTATCCCCAGGAGTTCACGTCCTAAAATGAGACTAGATTCCCACACTGATAGGAGAAATGGCGCGTATGCGCGCTGAATTGCTTCAGTCGTGTCCAGACCCTGTGCAGCCCTATGGACGGTATCCTGCCAGGCTCCTCTGTCGGATGGGATTCTCCAGGCAAGAATACTGGAGTGGGTTGCCGTGCCCTACTCCAGGGGACCTTTCTGACCCAGGGATCGAACACCATGTAACTTAGATCTTCCGCAATGGCAGGCAGGTTCTTTACCACTAGCGAGCGCCATCTTATTAGTGATGAACAAATCAGAGAGAGAACATTATTTGTCCCCAAACCACACGGTACAAAAACGTCAAAACGCACAGACTCTGCACGTTAGATTTAATAGAAGAACAGTGCAAACAGGAGCCAATAGCTCTAAGGGTCCAGGTCTGAAGAGGAGCCTGTGAGGGGCAGGATTCCGTGGGCTCTCACGACATGTGAGTTAGCCCATGTGATGGGCTAACTTTTATCAGTTCAGTTCAGTTCGGTTCAGTCGCTCAGTCGTGTCCGACTCTTCCAAAAAATAACCGAACCAAAAAACTGTCAAGGAATTGAGTAAATGAGGTGTTCCATGGTAACACCCCACTTTATAGGAGGAGGGACAGGCATCACACTTTTCCCCCTCAAGTTAAAAGTGTAACCAAAGTTTGTAAATAAAAGAAGAAAGGGGAGAAGGAAAAAGGCTCTGGGATCAGTGAGTGTTTTCTCTTTGGATAAGTTGCTCGGCAGAAAGAGGTCATCCTGGCCGTCTTCTCTGGACCCGGTTGACCAGGTCACCGGACAAAACGATGGGCAGTTACTGGAGGACTTTAAAAGTGGTCAGTGACTAACTCTCCACCATAAGCAGTAGAGTACCGCTGTGTAATGCCACAGCGTCCCTCTATTGTCTTTCCCCTTAGTTGGGTCAGGAGGCCACTGCTCCCTTTGTTAGTTAAGAGAATCGTAGAGAGATGTATAGAAAGATTGTTGTGTTGCCAAAGTAATTGAAGAAAGGGACACTGAACGACGGGAATATAATTTGAAATACGACTCAGTCCCACTTCTGTGGAAGGCAAATTTGCAGGATTTGCCAACTTAAGAAGCATATAAACACTGAAGGTAGCAATTGCACTTCCAGGTTTCTACACTGTGGAAGTAAATACCTGCACAAATGGTCAGAAAGAAGTGTGAGTACAATAACAATGGTTGCAGCGTATCTGTCATCATAAAACCATGAAACCAAATAATGCATGAACCATGTAGGAAATGCCTTTCTAAAAAACAATGCAGAGGCTAATGATGACGGTGGGTTCACTGATAACATTATTGACAGAACAATTGCTAAGTGCTGGCCTCCTTTTACAGGTGAAAAACCTGGGGCACATACGGTATAACTTACTTGTCTAAGTCTATGTACTTGGCAGAATAAAGACTTGACCCACCAGAAACTGGATCCCTTGATCTCTCTCAGGAGGTCCTGCCTCAGGCAAGTATGAGTGAATAGGAATACACTTGCACTTGCAGAGTATAGGGCTGGAAAGGTGAGGTGGCCCAGACTGGCAGCAGTCCGGAGGGGACTAGGACCCCGAATGCAGGAGAGCATATTTTTGTGTGAGCCGATGTCCAGGTAAGAATCGGCGTGGAACCGCTTGAATGGTCGTCAGCACGGAAAACCTTGAATGGGTTCTAAAACCTCGACCGACCGACCGCCCGCCCGTCCGTCCCTGGGTGGGCTCGAACCACCAACCTTCCGGTTAACAGCCGAACGCGCTAACCGATTGCGCCACAGAGACAGCACCACACCGGGTCCCTTGACTCTTTGTGCTGGAGACAAGCATTCCCAAGACGTGCCTCCTGCTCCGCAGAGAAACAGTGCCGGTTCCAACGCCCCCGGGAAAACGGAAAGATGAGAACGGTGAATCACATTGGACCTGAGACTGGGTCAAGGCCAGGAGAAGACTACGCAAAACACCATTATCCTACGACAGCCACCCAAGCAGACAATTCCGGAAACCTCTCGAGAATACTCCCCCTCCCTTTGATGCGTCTCCCACCTGGTCCACTCATCCTCCCACCACAGGCAAGAAGCCTTCCCCTTTGTGTTCTGGGCACAGAGAGCCAGGCAAGAGCCAAAAGGGCAGCTGCACTTCCCCAATGGGTCTTCCCGCGGTAGGTGGTTCTAGCGCTCAGGCTGACCCAGGACCCCACTGTCCACTAAGACGACCCGGAGGAGTCCGGATAGCAGAGGGTCCTGGGGGTTGGGGCCGGGTGTGAGGGGTGGTGTGGTGGGGTATTCCTACAAGCGCAGAGCATGCCTGGCCTGTACTTCCCGGAGATCCGAACCAAACTCTCCCGGAAGCTTCTCTGCATCCTAAAGAGAATGGATTTCAGGTTTCCATGGAGAGACTGACAAAGCAAACGTGGGAAAATGTGAACTGTGCAGCTGAGTACAGAATACACATGTTACTATTCTTGTAACTTGGATGTATGTTTTGGAGGGTTTGGGGTTTGGTTTTGAATGAATCTTTGGAACTCGAGTCCCTGATTCTCTTTGGATGAAAACTCTGTAAGGAAGACTCTGGGTTTCTAACAAGCAGAGAGAAAAGAGTGGAGAGGAGAGCTGGGCAGCCCAGGCTGTTCACTGCATCCGGCGAGTCTCCTCCAGCCTGCCTGATGTCAAGGACCCTGAGGCCGGGACTCAGTGCAGACGCTCTTCTGCATTGGATCTTGAAGCAAAAGTCAATTCTGATCTGGACAGGAAGACTCCGAGGAATGGAGAAGAAAAGAGCCTTCCCTGACCGGGAATCGAACCCGGGCCGCGGCGGTGAAAGCGCCGAATCCTAGCCACTAGACCACCAGGGAACCGTGCAGAGAAATGGACTTGGCTGTCTAGGTGAAAATTGAGGGTGGAAAGATGAAACCAGAGATGCAGAGAACAGGAAAGGAAATGTCCCAGCGCCCCCATGGCTGTATGCAGCTGTGCAAGGCTCCCAGCCCTTCAAATTCCCGTTCCTGGGCGATGCTTCTCGTTCTGAGACCAGGTCACAAACTATCCGGTTGGGTCCCTCCTGGTCCAGCTCTAGCGCTGTGTGCTGCCGAGCCCAGGTCATGCTCTTTTTGTGAACCTCGGTTTTCCCTCGAGTCAGGCGCCGACTTGGCTTTCAGCGGGTGATGAGCGGATCCGTCTACCTCCAGATCTCTGACCTGGCTCCGGGGCCTCTCCTGACGACCGCACGGGTACCGGTTCCTTTCCCTCTGCGACCGGCTCAGTTCGTGGAGCCTTAAAGTCTTCACTTCCGTGTCTTTGGCTGGAGCCCACGGTGAGACCTTGGTGCGGTCTCTTTTCTTCTACCAGGGAGATAAAAGTGCTCCTCAGGTGTTCCGAGGTAGGGGACAGCGAGTGAGCGTCGCGGGAATGAACTCGATGGTTTTCAGAGACAATCTGTGAACACGTGAAAGAGACCCAGGGGCCCGACAGGGAGCGAGGAGGTATCCGGACCTAAGGGTGACTCGAAGTCAGTCTTGTCCTTGCCCATCCCTCCTTCCCCCGCCCCCGGCATGAACTGGGCCTGGACTCACAGGGACTCGGAGCAGAGAAAGGAGGACTGCTTCCTAGACTTCCAGGTGGTCACCAACTCCTCCTACAAGCTGCGTCCTCTGCTTCACCCCGAGCCTTTGGAACCTTTTGGTTTTGCCAATCAGAAAACAAATCTCGGTGGGGGAGGAAGAAAATAAGCGGTCTGTTTCCGCCCGGTTTCGAACCGGGGACCTTTCGCGTGTGAGGCGAACGTGATAACCACTACACTACGGAAACAGGACACCCGGTGCTGCTTAACACTGTATCCATGAAAACCCGAGGTCCCGCCATCAGTCTCTAGACCACCAATTTCTAACACTCTAACAGGAACCTTGAAAGCCCCGAGCTCTCTCAGGCACTGAGACGGCGGCTCCTGAGGGCTCTGCTTTAGGGTTCCTCATCTCCCCTCACAGGCTGCCTTCGGGTTCCCGCACCCAGCGCAGAGTCGTCAGACCCTCAGCTCCGCACCCGATCGCAGGGGTCGCCCCCCGCCGACTCCCCAGCTCCTGGAAGCCGCAGGGGGCGGAGGGTGCGCCCGAGGCCCAGGAGACCCCGCAGCCCAGCAGTGTGGCCGCCGTCCCTCCGCCCTTGCGGACCCGCGCCTCGGTGGGCCTTTTCACGGCGCCGGCGGTCCCCGCTCTGGGCTCTCAGGAAATGACCGACGCTTCCAATCCGCCCAGGGCCCGCCCTCCCCGCTGCTCCTTTGCACCTGACTCCTGTGCTCTCTCTCCGCAAGCCGGCTCGCCACAGCACTTCTCCGGTGTCCTCTTGGCAAAAGGGAGTCTCTTTGGTGGTCTCTAAAACCTCACCCCACCGTCCCTGGGTGGGCTCGAACCACCAACCTTTCGGTTAACAGCCGAACGCGCTAACCGATTGCGCCACAGAGACAGCAGTACAGGCCTTTTCTGGACTCTGTATGGAGTAGACCATACTCATTCCCAGGGTAAGTCCCCTGCCCCCAGGGATACGGCGCCACGTCCTTGCCCCCTACCCGCCACAGATGCCAGCACCCTCAGAGATACCGGGATCCAGGGTTCAGACCCTCCGGGCCTGAACCGAACGAGATGCAAGGACAGCTGAACACCTGGTGGGCTCCCATGATGGCTCTTCGCCTATCCTCGCCTACACTCAATGAATGAGAGTCTGCCCACCCTGGCAAAGGCCTCCGGGGCCGAGGTTGGGCTTAGGTTTCCTGTGTCCACCAGGCGATTTCCACCAGGACAGAGGTCGCGGGGATGGTCGCCCCGCCTCCGCATGCCCAGGACATGTCTGGCACTCACCGGGACGCTCTAGGCCTTGGATGAATATACATTGTCGTCTTTAGCCCTTCATCCCATTAAGGCCCCTGAGAATGGAAATACGGAAAAGTTTTCGGAGAGCGAAAAATTCTTTTTAAATGCTTTTATGCCGGTTGTTAGATTTCGCAGCATCCCGTGAGGCGGGCAACGGGAGAGGTCTCGGGTGCTCCGGCTGTGCCCAGCTGGGTAGGCTGCGTTCTGTGGGGAAAGGGCGGGAAGTGAAAGCCAGACGGGGAAGGTGGGTTTGGGAGGAAGGCATTGAGACCTGCCAGGATCTTGGGCAGGTATCCCGAGAGAGGAGCATTGTCCCAGTCCGGTAACAGGGTGGGGAAGGAGGGAAAGAGCTGGTGCCCGCGGGAAAGCAGGAGGCAAGGCGAGGAGGGGAGGGGAAGGCCAGGGAGGGGAGGATCAAAGAATCTGTGCTTCCACCGGTCCCTGCTCCTTCTCTTGCCCTCTCTCTTCTTCTTGCTCTTCTTCCCATCCCTCCAACTGAGAAATGTTGACACAGCCACATCTGAGAAGAAAGACCCAACGAATCTGTGCTCAGGAGCACAAGCTCTGGGTTGTAAAAATGGTTCTGCCCTGTGTGGCCTTGAACAAATAAGGAAAACTTTGGGTATCTCCCTACTTTCTTGTGCAAAATGGGAGCAAAAGAGCATTCTTCTTCATGCTGCTGTTGTCAGATGTGCCTCGGTTTAGAAACTACCGGATCAATAATGTTATAGGCAGCAAAATCATAAATACTATTATCATAATCCTCTGAATCTTTTGACAACCACGATCCTTATCTATTTCACCTGAAAGTCGCCTTTTGCCTCTAGAAATGTCTGTAAACTGATTGCTCTCGCAGTTTGCTCTGCTGTGGCCAGACCACCCCCTTCATCGCCAGTTCTCTGCTTGCTAGCCGGGGACCCATGTGCAGGTTGGGGGAAATGGGAAGAGTACAGAGCGCACCCTTTGGAGAA